>QEPC01015368.1:2179240-2227623 GCA_003113815.1 Sphenodon punctatus
AGTTGACGTCGGGACATCCAGGTGGAGATATCAGAGAGGCAGTTGACGAGGCGTGAGTGGACAGAAGAGGAGAGAGAGGGGGTAGAGAGATAGAGTTGGGTGTCATCAGCGTAGAGATGGTATTGGAATCCATGGGAGGCAATAATTTTGCCAAGGGACAGGGTGTAGATAGAGAAGAGGAGAGGGCCAAGGACAGAACCTTGGGGGACCCCAATTGAAAGAGGAAGGGAGGGGGAGGTCATCTCAGGGAGGGAGACATTAAAGGAGTGGTCAGAGAGGTAGGAGGAGAACCAGTCAAGGACAGAGCCGCAGAAGCCCAAAGAGTAAAACGAGTCCAAGAGGAGCGAGTGGTCGACAGTGTCAAAGGCAGCAGAGAGGTCAAGGAGGACAAGAATGGAGGAGTGGGGTTCCTGAATAACCTGGTAGAACTGGGGTTTCATCTGGCGATGATGACAGATTAAAACCTGGAGATTCTGGATCAAACCTTGAGGTGTGGCAACCCTTTTTGTATAGCTCCTAAGAGTTACAGTGAAAATTAATTCCAGCCATGAGAATAAGGGTAGGGCTCCAGATTGAATGTGGCAGAATAAAGAGCCCTATGCTTTCCAGAGCCTTGTCTGATTGTGTGATTTTTACTTTCTGTCTAGTAGGGGTGTGCACCAGACCCCCGCGTCATTTTAGTTTTTGTTATTACAAAATGTCATTTTCATTATTGTTATTAACGACAATGTCATTTTTGTTATCATTGTCATTATCTGTATAATTTCAAATGAAGATTTTATTTTTGGTATCGTATCGGTATCAGTTCTGATAACATAATATATATAATAAACCAGAATAGCCTAAATACCTATATAATATCTAATCTCTCTGTATATGTAACATCTGTATAAATCTAAGGGAGACAGGGGGAGGGAAAAGGAAAACTATCTATTATCTAATCAATTATCTATATAACTATTCTAATCTAATCTATGTTTATAATATATATCTATATTTAATCTATACTACCTATCTGTATATAACGTACAGGGGGGAGAAGGGCTGGGAAAGGGAGATAGTAAAATGTAGGATATGAGGAAGGAAAGGTATTGGTGGTAATACAATGAGGGCTAGGGAGGATTGTTTGTGTGCAAGCACTACAGTTCTGTGAACGCAACCTGACAAGCGGAGCTCTTACACAACAGAGAGAAAAAGCTTGGCTCTTCCATTATAAAGGGTTGCAATGCCCTCCCCCAGAGCCCCCCTGATTGGTTGTGGGAGGCAGCAGGCATTGAGCAATCACAGAGTGCCATGAGACTGCTGGGGCCTGATTGCGCTGCTCATTGGCCAGCGATACATCTATCAGATACTGCTGAGCTGTTCGCCCCTCCCAACACAGGCACACTTCAAGAGTTCAACCCTAGGGCTCTGAGATGTCTGCTCCCTTTTCCCTTCTCCACATTTTCCCTCCAAAACCCAACTGCCACAGCACTAATAATAATGACGATAATGACATTGTCATTTTCGTTATCATTGTCGTTCTTCTTGGTTGTCGTTTTCATTATTGCAATAACGAAAATGACAATTTTCGTTATCATTATTGTAATAACGAAAATGACGTGCACACCCGTACTGTCTAGTCATCCATCAAGCCTTATTTTTTGTTTAGAAAAGAATAACTTCAAGTTGACATCAGCAGAAGGATATACCTCCAACAGTGGTCCAAAAGCTTGCAAACTTTCACCAACAGTAGCAGGTCCGATAAAAGATATCATCTGAGCTGTTTTGTCTTTGCTTCCAATGGTGCCATCCGTCTTTGAACACATTGGCTCACACTGAGAATCGGCTTCATTTAAACCTCAAACCTATAGGTAAGAAAACTACCAGATGAGTGAGAATAATGGGAGCCTTGTTCATGTTTGTTCCAGTGAAAAGAACTAGCAACTGATTGCTGCAGTTCTTTGTTTGCCCATCCTCCTTACCTTCATTTTTAATGCATTAGCCTGTAACCAACGGACTCCATCTGCTAGCTCAGCTTATCGATCGACACTTTCCCTTGCTTAGGTTGTTTAATTCAATTGCATTCTGATATTATTAAACCCATGCAAGGTCCTCAACTCACTGCAAAACAATTACCCACATTAATTCTTTACCGCAGTCTGCAAACAATATCATTGTGCTGCTCAAAGAACTTTGTGCTTTCACCACAAACCCGCATTGACATTTCCTGGTGATGACATTCCTTCTAGTCACAGTACAACTCCTCAGCATAGCTGAGTCTTCCCATGAAAAGAAAACTGGTTTTCCTTCTGCAACAGCATCATCCACTTGAATCTTTAGTGTCTGGTCAATTCTTGTTGAAGGGCATCCATTGTCAGCTGCTAGGGGTAAGGAAGACACTCCTTCCAGGAACAGTTTATTATTCCATGCCTCTCACTCATTGTCTTAAAGACACTTTGGATTAGGCCCAGTGGGTGTTTGCAAAGTTTAGTGGCAAATGTGTAACCTACAGCTTCATGGGTTTTTTTGCTTTTCTGCACTCATGTGCAGTGTGTCAGAACACTGGCCTTTTTGTCATTTTCATCAGCTTTTAAGCATGTAGAGCTAAAATCACAATTTGAATTGGGAGGATAGTGCAAAACAGAATATTTGTGGGCAACCGTTTGCATCTAATGGTGGGCCAGCCTGCATATGGTCTCTGGACCATTGTGTGTGGGCTCATGTGGAGCCACCACCAGTACCCTGTGAGCTAAGACAGCTGTCTCAACAATCTTGGTGCTCCCTGCTGGCATTTGAACCTCCTAGCCACTAGAGACCATCATTTTCCTTTCGCTTACAGAAACCTCACCAACAGAGGGCAAAAGCAGCTTGGGAGTTTCCATTGTATTTTGGTAGCAGCTGGAGCAGCAGAATTTGGGGGCATTTGATTTAACTCGGCCATTTGAGCATATTTAACCTGAGCATTTGATTTAACTTGGGCATGTGATATTTTTCAGTTTAATTGGGCATATTTGGAACCTAATTAAATTTGGTATTACCTTGGTATTACCGTTCATCCCCCCTCCCCTCAATAAGGGGCCTAAACATTTACTCAGATTTAAAGTGCCATAAAAGTCTCAAGGGCATGTGTACCCAACATTTCCTTCTTCCTTGACAAAAAAGGAACTACATTGTTTCATTATTCTTTTCATCCACTATTACCTAGACCTGTTAGTGGGGGCCCTTCATGCACATGTGAAACACAAATTGTCAGTGAGAAGGGACTTTTTGGTCCTGGAGCAGGGGTGGGAAGATGGCAGGTTGCAGCCCGGCATTGGGACTGACCCGTCACCCAATTATTGAGGCCTATGCAACAACAATTCAAGTTGAGTACTTTGCGCTGTTAGATCCCAATTGTGCTTACAGCCCATATAATTATTTTTCCATTCACATCCATATGAGTGACTCTTTCATTGGAGATGTGCAAAAAGCCTTGTAAATCTTGTTGTTCATATGTGTGTCCATGAAATGAAGGCTCTTGTTAGAGGTGTCCAGTCCACGTGGCTATTCTTTAGCCTTTTGAGTTTGCCTCTTGCTTAATAAAGGAGAAGAGACAATGACAGGTGATTTTGGAGCTAAATCTTTAACAGTAAATATTTAATAACTAGGCAGATGTAAATGAAATGTGGCATCTGTGTGCAGCCGACACAAATCTGGCATTTGCTAGTTTGACTCATGCTAAATTTTCATCTTTTCATTTCAAAGTAATAAACTATTTAACAGGATGGCAATGTCATCTGCAAAATTGAATATTTTGACTGGGAAATGATCCCTATTGTGAAAATGAATAACTTGGCTTCAGCCTGACATGTATTTTGCATCTGGAGACCATTTCCCAGTTGTAACTTAAGTGTTTGGGGTTAAAAGCACTGCGTTGTCAAAATATCTGGAACATATGCAGGGTTTCTAAGCCTCATATTTTTTCGATCTAAATCTTTTGTTGTTTTTGATAATTTACACTGTACCTTTTGTTTAACCCTTTGAAGATGAACATGTAAATCCTGTTGCTTACAGTAATCAACAGCAATGGCTTCTCATTTCTACAATGCCTGTTATCCTAAGATTTTCAAAACATCTATTTATTAAGAACCACTAGGCGTAAGGATTCCTTCATGCACCACTGAAATCCAGCTACCTCTGTGTTCCAAAGCACCAGCTGTTTACTAGGGCACAGCAATGTAAACACAAACTAAAATGCAGTGCAGTTTCAGACACAAAAAGGGAAAGCATACTGTGTCCAGACGAAACTGCAGGTGGATTTGATGGGTAGAATGTTATTGCAGTTTCTGGTGTTCACCAAGATATCAGAATTAACATTTTTTATTCCTGTGGAAGTTACAAGGTTTTTTTAAAAAGATTGGTTGTGTGCTTCTTTCCTATGTATGGACTGGGATGTTTGTGAGCTTCCTCAAATGCATCTCTGCTTCTCTTATGTATGAGTCCCACCAACATTGGCATAACTTTGGGCTAAAAGTTGCTGGGGAGATAATGGATCCACCACTGATCCAGAGAAGTCTTATCCTTAATTGTCTGATGCACTGTCCCCACCCCCCACCCCCCGCACTCAGAAGCCACTATCAATGCTGAGATAAATTGAAAACTAAATTCTGAGATTTTAGAAAATATAAAAGAAATTTATTTTTGTGGAAGGGTTTATTATTCCAGACTTTGCATGTTCTCTGTCTATTCCATTTGCAATAGAGACAGAGTAGTAAAGTGACCTCTCTTATTGAGCCAACTACAGTTGGTGGAGGTATGCAAGCTTTCAGACCTCACAGGGACCTTCCCAGACTTGCCTTAGCTCCAGCATAACTAGAGCTGAGCGACAGTAATTTGCTACAGATGTGAGTCAGTAGTCAACTATTACCAGCTTGCATACCTCCAACAACTGTAGTTGGCCCAATAAAAGATATCACTACTATTTTGTTGCCTATATTTGGGACCAACACGGCAAACCATAATTTCTCTATTCCATTTGCAGTCTCTCTCTGTGCAGGGAAACGTACCCCAGGCAGGTGTCCACTCCTGTGTTCTCAAAGTTTGTTGGGGATGCATCCCCTCTGTGCCCCCCTAAAATTATGCCCATCCTCTCCAGTCCTTACTTTGCAAAGGAGGAGGTGCCAGGGCTCCCAAGCCAGTCGTGAAAATCCTACTCTGCAACCCCTAGAAACATAGAGGGTACTCAGAGGGTCTGGAGAAACCACCCTACTGAGACCTTGCCAACCTTTGCCCTCACCCAAGGCTAGATTAACTTTGATGGAACTTTCGGATGCCCAAACACACTGGAACTGGGAAGAAAATTACCCTGGAGCTGACTGTTCACAAGGCCAAATTTCACAGAAGCGGTGCTAGGGCTCGACCTTGGTAAGCCCTACCACAAATCAAAGCCCCATATTCCCTCTGTTTCAAGAGTATAACTGTGTAATGGCCCTGGTTCATGGGATGGCCCCCCTGTTGGGGGTACTCCACTCCAGTGTGCACATGGAGTATTTTCAGACATGACGGGGCCGATTGGCCCCGGCACGGAATCACCCCTTTGATTCCCCGCTGGGGTCACCACGTAACGGGCCAACAGACGCGGTGGACGATCCCGGTGGGGAATCTAGGGGGTGTGTGCGGGGCTGTGTGGCGCAATGTGCGGCCGCACAGCCCTGCCCCCCCACGGTGCCCTGGCCACCCACCCTCCAGGAGACGGGCGGGCGTCATGGCCAATGCGGTCGCAGCGCCCGCCCACATTGACCATGGCCCGGAATCCCGCCGCGGATTCTGGGCCATGGTCTGGGGACAGACGTTACGGTCCCCTTCATCATGGGGGGGAATCACATTCACCACGCAAACGGCGCTGGGACTGCCGGGACCGCCGTTCGTGTGGTGAATGTGATTTCCCCCCCGTGATTCACGGGGGTGAACATCTGGGGGGGGGGAACTTCCATTCCCCCCAACAGACGTTCCGTAATTGCGATCACCATGTGGGGATTCACTGTGGTTGACCGTGATCACGTAACGTCTCAAAATACCCATGCACTCTGCATGCATGTGGGGCCCCAGGATTGTGGGTCCTGGTGAAGCTGCACTTGCTACACCCATTATAGCTGAGCTCCTGCTCCATTTTCCCTTTGCTTTATGAGACAGTGGTAATAGTTGGCTACTGACTCAGTCACATCTGTAGCAAATTACTGCTGCTCAGCTCCAGTTGTGCTGGGATGGATATTAAGCTTTCGCCTACTCCCTGTCTCGCTGCTCAAGGCTTGTTCACAACACTACTCTTGTAGAGTGAGTAGTGGATCATAATAGGAGTGTCATGTGAAATGTAGGGAAATGAGCAGCTAGGCAAATGAACTGGTGCTGGAGAAAGAAACGTAGATTAAGGAAGAAAGGGTGAGTTTGCAAAGCAGAGGAGTGTTCCTGAAATCATGATAGAGTTGAAACAGGTAGTTGGTTTAGTATGCATGAATAATATGAATATTATCTGTGTTTCAGCGCAACCCTTTGGGAAACCAAATGGTGGGGTCAGTCCCATGCTGCGTGGATCTGCATTGTGGGTACAATGGGTGTTTTCATACACACATTTCTCCTGCATGTTTGCTGTTACATCCTGAATGTTCTGTGTGTCTAAATCACTCACCCAGATCTTAAACATTTGAACTTCTGTGTAGAACTTCTCCCAGAACTTTTGTGTGTAAAATGTTCTCCTGGTAAACTGCTTTGCTCCAGGCAGCTGTGGTCACTTGGTTTCCATAGCAGCCTGTCATGTCTACAGCTGTGGCTACTTTAGGCTGCCTCAGGGCAGTGTGTTTGTGTGAAAAATGAATCCGGAACTTGCTTGTTGACTTGTAAACCCAGAAGATTGAAAAACCAGCACTTTAAGGTGTGTGTAAAAATGCCCATTGTGCCCTCTGGAAACCACAGGGCATGGGATCATAGCCAAAATCCACAACAAAAAATGGGTACTTGTATATATGTTTTTGTGGTTTTTTGCATTCTCTTTGGTGTTTTTACATATTTTCTGGTGTTGATTTGATCATTTCTGCTTTCCAACCATTTCTCTATTCCAATTGCACTATTTCCAGCAATTGTGCACCCATGATAGTGCAAATATAACCAAAATGAGGTAACCAAAATACTGAAATGATTGCAATAACCAAACTGAAAACACACAAAAAAGCTGAAACAGAATAACCAAAATGGGTACCTGATGGAATATGAATGAATATTAGTTATCACCCAAACCACCAGTTTTTGTTTGTTTGTTTGGGTGGTGTAGATTCAATAGGTTTGTCCATTTTGGGGTCCCTGTTTCAGCTTTAATGTAGGGGGAAAGAAATCCTACCATTTTGCATTACTCAAACTTCCACATGGATTGAGGGCCCCAAACTGGAACCCCAAAATCCAATCCTTCTTGAACTTTAATGAGGATCTGTATCTGGAACTCAGACCTGAATGTTGTACATGAGGCGTATCTCTACAATGAATAAGCCAAACTGGACCACACCACATCAAAGTCGTCCTCTAATCCAAGCCTGAACCTGGATTTGAATGTTTAGCTTCAGCTAATACTATCAGAGCTGGATGGAAGCTGGTATGAGCAGCTTCAAGTTGTTCAGCAATATTAGCAAAGTTTTAACAAAAGTTCAAGGATTCAGCATCTGCCAAAAAATGCCCAGGCATTGAACTAGAAGAAGAAGAAAAAAAGAAAGAAACAATTAATGTTAAGGAACAGAACACAGAAATACTTTGGAGAGATCATTATCTCTCTGTCTTTCTTCTTGCTTATGTGCTATATTGCTTGCATGCCAAAATCTTTTCCTCTCTCACACTATGGCCACGCCACACCAAGGACTTAGCCCATTAGTGGAATGCTGGATTCACCTATCTCCCTTGTTCTGCATTCCCGAGATTCAGTGCAAGCTACTAATGGGAATCTTTAGACATAACAAAGATCGGGTGTCAAAACCCCTAAACATGTGTTTGGCCGTTGTGTGTAAGCACCATAACAATCCCAACACCAGTTTGCCCTGAATCTGTGAAATGTGTAGTAAAAGAATAGACCAGTGGCTCCTAAAATTGTACTTGTGTTACCTCAGTTTCTTCTGATTGTGATTATGATTACACAAGAAATCTACCTGGCACTGTCCAGTCAATAGTTATAGACAGGTCCCTATCCCAAGGGGTTTACAGTTTAAGGAAGACATGTGGGAAGGGAAGAGACAAGGGAGAGGTGAACATAGGGAGTACACAGGAATACGTTCATGAAGTTGAGAAGTCACAAGTGTACGTGCTTAACCTAGGGTAAAAAAACCCAGATGTTATGGCCTCATGGCAGTGGCCCAGCCCGAGTTGGGTTGGGAAGCCATGACTGACACAGGCCGGTTCGGGCTGCAGAACAAACTTGCCTATGGCCAGGGCCTAGGGAAGGCGGGGAGAACCAACAACATGTGGCTCACCAGCCCTGTCCCCCACCACGATGGGCAGCCATGGCAGCCAATGACGACCAACTATGGCAGCTGGCCATGGCAGACCCAGGCCATGTCTGCTGGCCCGAACAGATATGAGATAGGCCGCTTTGGCCCGGTCGGGTGGGCCTTAGCTGAAGTTTCCCAAGGCTAGACATGGCTGCTGACCTGTCCCAGGGCAATCCTGGGCCAATTTCTTATAGCACCTGCATGGATGAGGTCTAGGCCAAAGCATGACAAAGCCATCCACATCAGGCCACTGTCACATCTGTTTTTACCCTCAATTACAGTAATCTGAGACTGAAATATGATTTTGTGAACCCTAGACAGCAGCAAAGACAAAGTAAATCAAATAGCAATTTAGTAATGTCCCCATCCATAGAAATTGTGACTCCACTTGAGGTCCCTCCTAACCCATAGTTTAGGAATCTCAGAGAATGGGGCAAATCCACAACCTCCTGTGCTGTTAAATGTGGAACGAGTCCCTAGAGTGGATACTGGAGGTTCAACAAAGCCTTAGCCTGAGCATTTTCTGGAGGCAATGTAAGACCTGTTTATTTGGCCAGATATTCAACAGGCAGGGTTAGGATTTAGTGTTTTTATGGGTTTTTATATGTAGTCTTATGGGTTTTATTCTCTGTGTTTTATATGTACATTTTTACAATGATGCTAGCTGCCCTGAGCCTTTGGGGAAGGGTGGGTTAAATAAGTAAATCAATCAATCAATCAATCAGTCCTTGATTATTTTTTAAAAATGTTTTTGTTCAATTTACTGCTCTGGACTCCAGCCTGTTTTTAATGTACCTTGTGTTGTCCTACTTGGGGGGGCAGGGGAAGGGTTTTCTAGTCTTTTCCTGGTAACAATGGGCATTTTTACACACACCTTAAATTTCTGGATTTTTAAATCTTCTGGGTTTACAAGTCCACAAGTAAGTTCTTGGATGCATTCTTCACAGACTAAAGTAGCCGCAGCTGTAGACATGAAAGTTCAGGATGTAACAGCAAACATGCAGGAGAAATGTGTGTGTAAAAACACCCAATGATTCCCTCAGTTTCTCCATTATAAAGAGATAATCTGAGACTAAGGAAGCGTTTCATGAAGACCTGTCACACCACAAAGGCCCCCTTCGCCGCCAAAATGGCAGCGACGGGCTAATTGTCGGGCCCCCCCCCCTCTGACGCTGAGAAAGGCTCTGTGTTAGAGCCGCGCAGCGGCGCCTGTTAGAGGGTGCCGCTGCAGAAAGCTAAAAAGGCTGTTCCCGCCGTTTCTCCCCGTTGCGCGTGCGCAGACGCGCACCACGGGGAAATTCTCTGGAGACACGCCCCTTGTAGGCGGGGCGAGTCTCCTGCACGCCGCTGAGAGCGGCAGAGCTAAACGTGGAGGCAGAGAGTCAGCCCCACCCACCTCCCCTCTAGCACTGTTGTCATTGGATGGTTGCCTTAGAGGAGCCGAGGAGGAATTTTTGGCGAGCAACCATTTATAGGATCGCTTATTTCGCCTCCTCAGCAGTGCAGAATAGGTTTTAATAGGCTAATTATAATTCTAAGTTCGTTTAATTGTTTGCTTAATTCAATTGACTTTTGATTCGGTTCTGAATTCCTTAAGTAAATAGGGTAATCCGAAGGTATTGAATTGATGAATAATTCGAACTAGGCATGCAGACAATGTGCAGCCAAGATGGCAAGATTGTCGCACTCTGCAGGGGTCCAGTATGCTATTATAGGTAAATAGGCATAAGTTTAAATGTTGAGTCATCTCCTTAAGAGATGGGGAGGTGACCTCGGGTGTAATGCGGGGCACAGCATGCACTGAGGTCACGGCCCTGGGAGCAGTGGTTTAGCAGGGTGTGTAGGGACAAGCACTGTCCTCACACCATGCAGGCACGAGACTCCTTACTCATGCCCGCAGCTGGGCTTGTCCCTCCTTTCGGCCATTTGCAATGACCTGTCGAGGGAAGGGACTGTTTGATCAAGGGTACTGACACTGGAAGGCACATCCAGGCCAGTACCGGATTTAATAAGTTATAAGATTAGTTAGCATACTGGACCCAAATTGCTAGGTGCAATTGCCCCCACCGTTCGTGGTTATTTCGTTATTGGTTGTCAATAAAGAGTGCGGCCAAGTTTAACCCAACTTTGTTGTCTGAGTCTTGATTGGGGGGGGGGTGCTTCGACAATGACAGTGTAAGGTCAGTATTTTCCAAAACATCTCCTTTCATAGCCATATATCTTGAGTGTTCCTATGTGCCTGTACTTTCCTCCCATGGGCTACACCAGTCTTTGTCACATCACACCCGATGTATTTTAGGAAGACAAGTTGCAGTAGATAAAATTAGATGAGTGATTTTCCTACAGAAACTTGCGCTTAGTAAAATTCTCCTACTGGCTGCGGATGCTCTGGGCTGCATTTCTGCAACCCCTGCTAGTCTAGTTTTTTTTTTGGCAGACAAGCTCTGTTTATTTAATGAGACAAGAGCTATCTTCTCTTTTAGCATAGTAGCCTGGAGAAACGAAACGTTCGAAAATGGCTTCAGACAGTAATTTCCTGCAAGACCCATTAATCATTTCAGAAGAAAGAAAAAAATATGAGCTAGATGCACACAGTACTAAAACCCCATTAACGAGCCATGGATTTACCCCCTGGAAGAAGGGGATTCTTCAGTCATAGAGCTGGCATATTGTTTCTCCCACTTGCTACGTCCCTGGGAGGGAATAGCTGGAGGAGAAAGAGAGTGTGCAGAGTAAAGTTGAAGCTAGAGAGATCTTGGTCCTCTAGTTATCAGAGAGGACCAAGAGGAAGTTAAGGGAATAAGGAGCTTGGCAGAGTTGCCAGATTGAGCTGGTTTGCATCCAACTGACCTTGGTTGCATTTTTTAATTTTGTGTTTTCAAATGGCTATCGGCTGGTGTTCATTTTGGGGGTTGTTGGTATTAATTTTTTTTTAATTATTATTATTATTATTATTATTATAGCACCAGCATGTGTACATGGCACTGTACAATCTGTTATAGACAGGTCCCTACCCCAAGGGGCTTACAGTCTAAGCAAGACAAGGAAGGGGGTAGGGAGAGGTGAACATCAGGAGAGACAAGAATACATTTATGAGGTTGCAGGTGCCCGTGCTTAGCTTAGTTAGTTACAGGGAGGCGATTCTTATCACTCATGATGAGCCATGATGAGCCAGGGAAAGCCTGATGGAAGAGGGCGAGGCAGGATTTCAGGAGGGACTTACAATACAATAATTACAATAACCACACTGGAATAACTGAAACAAATAATCCAATTAATTCAGAACAAATAGTGGTTCAAATTTTCTTTGTTGGACCTGAATCAAAATTCGTCAGGTATGATATTCACTCTGGATAGTCATTCCAACTTGAGTCTCTGCACCCCCAGAGTCTCCAGTCGCTTTAGTTGAATGAAAACCACCTCTAGGGTAGATGGAAGGATCCTCAATTTGGCTGTTCCTGGGACTCTTTCTTTCTTTCTTTCTTTCTTTTACCCCGCACCCTCCCGCTCACAGAGCAGCTTGGGGCAGCTAGCCATGGGTTCAGTTAATACAAATATCACAAGGTGGGCTTTTTATTGTGACAGTTGACTGTTGCTGTGTTTGTCTTGTGCTCTCATAGTGTCAGATATATTTAACAAAATGCCTGAATTAAATATTTAAACAGCCACATAGACAACTGTCCAAGCCACCATTATTGGTTCCACTACAGAATCTTGAAGGCTTCCTCCCAAGAATTTGTCGAGGCGCATTATGCATGGATACACTGGATAAGATTGTGTATATACATTGCATACATTGCATTTAGGTGCAACTTCATGGGGTGGGGGTGGGGGCACATAATAACATGTTAATTCTTCCTTTTAAAAAATCTCCTGAAAGATAAAACTGGGCTATAATTGATGAAGTGCTTCCATTAAGAGGGTCATTTTAAGATGATTACCTCCATTTACAGAATAAAATTCTGTAATCCATTTGTAATGAATTTGGCTACCCATCAACCTTTGCCCCAGGAAGGTTACATTCCAGAAAATAGCTGTTGAATGTGTAATACCAAATGTGGGCGTAAATTAGGACTTTCTTGACCTCGGAGGTGACTTTCATTATATACAAAACAGCTTTGGTAAGAAATTGGCTGTCTGGGGGAAATGGTCCATGTAGGAATGCTATTAGCACTCGCTTCCATCCTGTTCTCACTCAGCAGTCTCCAAGGAGCAAGCAATCAGAGACATGCAGCTTCACTTTCTCATCCCAGCAATTAATGTCCTGCAATAACAGCACAAACTAGAACCAGGGGATTACAGAGGGCACTTAAGAGGAAGCTGTCATCAGTATTCGGAGACCTCATTGCTAGCAAGCTGCTGAGCACCCATTGCCCAAAGGCAACCAGGAAGGGTCTCTAAAAGTGAATTTTGAAAGAGATTATCAACAAAACAGAGCCAACAAGCTGCAAAGAAACTGAAGCTGCTTTGAGGATGGGGCTCAGTAAAGTTGAGCTTCTCAAACTGTGGGCTGGTCCCCTTCACCGCTGCAATGGTGGTGATGGGGTAATTGCCGAGCCCCCTGTCATGGGATGCAGGCTCAGAGTGGGAAATTGGGGCCGCAGTGGCAGCGAGCTAGAGAGCTCGCTGTCGGGATTGAGGATTGCCGGGGCAACCGATCCAGGACAGCGCGTGCGCAGAGGCGCCGCACTGAGATAATATGAACGGACCCGCTCTTTGTAGGGAGGGCAGAGCCGTTCGGGCCGCATTGAACTGGCATTCAGCACAGGGACGCAACCAAGGCAGCAGCAAGGGGCACTTGCTGCTGATCTTGGTCTGTTAGGTGGGAGCCTTACCATGCTGAAGATGGGCCGTGCAAAGAAGAAAGGGGTGGCAGGAAAGAGGAGGACTCAGGCGGACGGCACCCAGCCACCAAAAACTGGTTGTAACCTGGCGGGGGAGGTGGCCGAGGAGGGGGATGGGGCCCCGTCCAGGGCAGAGTTGATTGTGCGCCTCGCGGCATGCGAGGCTATGTTGCGGGCTCGCAGCCCAGCTCTGGTGCTGGCGACCCCGCATGCCCTAGGAGGAGCCCGCCCCATTGGGCATGCGCCCCCCGACGGCGGACAAGGCCCAGATCAACAATCCACAGCCTACAATGCCCCCGTGGGACAAAGGCAGGTTTCAGTCTGGGCCCAGACCTTTCCCCAGGCCCCAGCAGGAGGGCTGAGGCAGGGCACTAGGGTGGTCAATGCCCCCGCGCGGTACAGGGACGAAGGAGGACCGCTGCTGGCTAGGTTTAATCGTAGGCCTGTTGAGACACAGCTGGAGTTCCTGAGGGGAGAAACAGGTGAGGCCCCTCCCTGGCAGATCGGGGTTGAACATGAGGCGCCCGCCCAAGGACCCGAGATGGGGGGCTCTGTCAGGGCGCAAGGAGCTGGCACGGTGGCCCAGGCTCTATATCCCCCTAGCCTGATGATCCCGATGGGATCCTGGGATCCTTTGGGGGTTCCAGGCCTTGCCCAATACCAAATACAGAGGGTGGGGATAGTAGCCCCTGCAGCCTTGGACACCCCAGTAGCAGCATTTGGTAACTCAGCCGGGTGCAATGAGCCCGGCGGGATATCTTTGACCACAGGTGATGAACCCCCAGCTACACGGAGACGGCGGGAAGAACCTGCGCATCAAGATATGACCGCAGATTACGCGATGTGGCAGAAGATTCTTGCCATTGAGAACACGCTGCAGGGTGAACTGACAGGGCACGCAGAAAGGAGCAACACTGGGGAACATCACAGGAACGAGCCACAGCAGGAGATTGCGCATGGTGAGACCACCAACCCCCTGGGTAGGGCACCTGCCAGCATGGGAAGGGCGGAGGGTGCCCCAGTGGGGGGGGGGAAGGTGATAGGAACAACCACCATGGAACGGGGGCTCCCACAGGGTGTAGGGATCAGTCAGGTAGGGTCAGGACAAACAACACCTGCAGCGAGATTGCAAAATTTAACAGGGCCACAGTTGCTGAAGGTAAACGGGGTATGGGCATGGGTGTTCCCGGCAACAACCCCACAGAGGATCTTGCGGTGAGTAGCCCTCCCATAAGCAGTGAACTTGTGAGGAGTACAGACACTGAGGCAATGGTGGCCCCTTCTACGTCAGGGACAAACCTTGCACAGGCAATGGCTGGGGATGGACCTTCAGCAGTGATCTGCCTACCAGGAGGGGTTATTGCAGATGTGGCTGCCCCCTTTGGAAGTCATTTAACGCAGGCAACCAAAGAAAAAAATTTGGCGGGGGGAATATGTTGATTTGTATGCTTTATTGTTCAGTGATCCAATTGTGGAACATTCGGAGCCCGAGGGGGAGAAGGACAAAGAAAAATTCAGGCGTCCCAAAGCAGACAGAAACTGGGCTAATTGAACCTCCGCATTTGCAGTATATATGGGGGTGATAATTCAGGCTGACCTGGGGCGTGGTTTGGAGCGCCATAAGTATGCAGATATAGTTCACAGAGCCCATGGAACTGGCCCACCGGGCGCTTGGATGCGCTCGACGAGGCTTTCCATCATTGGGCAGCGAACACGCCTAGCCTGCGTTGGGACTCCCACGTCCCAGGCATATGGTTGGAGTGTATGGTCGATGCCACCAAGGCAACTAGGTCAGATAGTGGGCATCCCCTAGTCCGCGGGGGGTGGGGTGGGGTGGGTGGCACCGGCCAACGAGCCATACCATGGTGAAGGTCAGAAGAGGGGACAGGGGGGACCCGACCCATGTTGGGAATACAACAGGTCCGGCTGGTGTAACAGACCCCAGTGTAGGTTTCGCCATGTGTGCTCCAGTTGTGTGTGTGTGTGGGGGGGGGTCACCCTGAGAGCACATGCTATCGGCCCCGACAAAAGGCTGGCAGAGGCCGTTTTGGCCCAGGAGGAGCCGGGAAGGTGGCCAAGGAGCAACCTTGGGGTCCCGCCTCCAAAAGGGGGCCGACACCAATTCAAGTTGAGGCCCTGGAGAAAGCCTTGAAAGCACACCCAGATAGGGCTGAGGTAGAATATGTGGTGCAAGGCTTTTGGAATGGTTTCCTATCCAGCCGGCCCAGTTGCCTATCCGGTGCATGTTAAGAATCTAAAATCCATAGAGGGGCGGGAAGATCTAGTGAGGATAAAAATAGAGAAAGAGGTAGCAGAAGGTAGGGTCACAGGCCCTTATGAACACCCCCCCATGCACATTATGGTACTGTCACCATTGGGTATAGTACCTAAGAATGCCCACGGTGAATTTTGGATGATTCACCACCTGTCTCACCCTCGGGGCACCTCGGTAAACAATGTGATACCCAAAGAACTGGCAACGATCAGGTATGCATCCTTTGATGTGGGGTCGAGAAGGCAAGGAAGATGGGAAAAGGGGCAATGCTAGCTAAGTGTGATGTCAGATTGGCGTTCCGCTTACTTCCAGTGCACCCCAGCAGTTTCCACCTCTTAGGGTTCCAATTCAGAGGTAAGTACTATTATGACCGAGCAATGCATATGGGGTGTTCTATAGTCTGTTCGGTATTTAAATGATTCAGTTAACTCGTCAAATGGATTTTCAGGCAACGGTGGAGAGGGGGCGAGGTAACTAAATATCTTGATGATTTCCTGATTATATGCCTGCCTGAGGCAGGGGTATGCGCAAATGCCTTGCGGCTGTTCCAGGACATGACTGAGGAATTGGGAATTCCACTCGCTCCAGAGAAAACAGCGGGCCCCTCCACAAGAATTACTTACTTTGGCATAGAACTGGACACCGACTTAAAATTATTCAGGTTGCCAGAAAATAAACTAGAAGATTTGCGGGGCAAAATTGGGGAATGCATGCTTGCATGGAAGGTCACTGTTTGGACCCTCCAGTCCTTGGTGGGCAGTCTCAATTTTGCCTGCCGGGTTGTAGCACCTGGCAGACCATTCCTGTCCAGGCTGTATGAAAAACTGAAGGGAGCGTTGCCACCCCACTACAGGATCAGACTGACTCGAGACATGAAACAAGACCTTGAGACATGGCGTGAATTCTTGGCGGAGTATAACGGAGTAAATTTTTGGAGAGAAAAGTGGTTGCTGCGCAGCAATCTTCAGGTGCAGTCCAACGCCGCTGGAGGTGTAGGGTTCGGGGTGTACTTCAGGACTTGATGGTGCGCTGAGCCTTGGCCTCGGATGTGGCATGAAACGGGCATGACGAGGGACCTAACGCTTTTAGAATTGTTTCCCATAGTGGTGGCCGTACTGCTCTGGGCAGACCAGTTTGACAATCGCACAGTATTATTCTGGTGCGATAACATGGCAGTCATTCACGTAATTAACACTTAGTCTTCTCGTTCACCCCAGGTCATGACACTAGTCAGGACAATGGTAGGGTCATGTCTGCAGAACAACATTCTGTTCACAGCGCGGTACGTCCCCGGCATTGACAATGGAGTTGCTGACACACTCTCTCAATTTCAGATCAAGCGATTTCGGGAACTTGCACTGGAGGTCAGAGAATTACATGACCCGTTCCCACCAGGGGCATGGAGCCTTGGGAACTAGAGCTACAGAATATCATTCAGGGATCCCTGGCCCCCAGAACCTAAGCTGCATACGGTAGGGCGTTCTGGGAGTTCCAAGCATACAGGTCTAGTAAAAGATGGGGTATGGACTTTCCCATTGAGGAGCCAGAAGTTTTACAGTTTGACATGTCCCTCCGAAGCAAAGGCTTAGCTATAGGCACTATAGGGGGGAAGATAGCCGCCCTCACCTTTGTCAGAAGGATGAAAGGATATCCCTCCCTGGACAAAGGTTTTTACATAAAACACCTACTCAAAAGCTGGGCTAGGTCAGCCCCAGCCCCTGTTAACAACCAGGCCCCCATTACTACACTTATATTAATAAGGATCATGGGAACCTTGCCTGACGTCTGTCACGATGCTTTTGAGACACAACTGTTCATCACGGTATATGCTATAATATATTTTGGTGGATTTAGGATAAGTGAGGTAGTGCCGTCATCGCGAAGGGATGCTACAGGCGGGGCCTTAGGGATAGAAGACCTCAAATGGACCCCCCTAGGCCCTGTTGTTGAGGTTGAGGCGATCAAAAACGGACCAGAGGAGAAGGGGAGCTTTTGTTTAAATACGGGCCAAAAGGAATATGCCCGGTTGAACAAATGAGGCAATATTTAATCATACGCCTGCAAGTGGCAGGGAATTTGTTTATACATAAGACCATGACCCCTTTGACATGTTACCAGCTCAACGCAGTCCTTAAGGCTGCACTGTTCAAGGCAGGCCTCTCCACAAGTGATTTTGGGTCACACTCTTTCAGGATAGGGGCCGCTACAACTGCAGTGGCAGTAGGTTTTCCAGTCGAAGTGATTAAGGCAGTAGGGTGGTGGTGGTCAAGTGCCTACAAGAAGTATGTTAGGCCTTATCGGTAATAACCAAGTGTGTCTCCTGTGCGCAGGACCTAGGTGGATCGGGCTCGAGAAACGAGTGGTGTGGATTGTGGGTCATAGCCTGGTGCGCTGGGCCAGTAACGCTGCCGTAAAGATTCCATGGGGCCTCCGATTGGGCTTAGGTGACAAGGCAATTAATTATTAGGTGGTATGGAACGGGCGGGATGATGTGGAACCAGTTGCTCCCGAAGTTGAGGGAACTTAAAGATGGAACAGCACCACACATCCTAGTTATTCATTTGGGGGAGAATGACATTCCAGTCAGGAAAGGGGTTAACTTAATGATTAAAATTAAGCAAGATATGTTGTTAATTAAGAGTTTGTTTGAACAGGTTCATATAGTTTGAACTAGTTTCGTCCCTAGACTTAAATGGGACAGGGTGAATAAGCCTGCAAAAGTTGATAAAGCACGTAGAAAAATGAACTGAGAAATGGCAAAATGGATAGTGAGCATAGGAGGAATGATTATTCAGCATATAGACATCATATATGGCTGACCAGATCTTTTTCGGGAGGATGGCATACATCTGTCTCCTGCTGGAAACAAGCTATATTTGAAGAACCTGGCCCACCATTTGAGGGAATTGTTGAGTGGATAGGCGGTGGGTGCCAGGGGATGCCGGGATCGGCTCCCCCTTTGTGGCGGGGGCCCAGTATGCTATAGTAGGCTAAATAGGTAAGAATAGGATAAGATGATTCATCTCCTTAAGAGATGGGGGGGTGACACCCAGTGTGAGGTGGGGCGCAGCAGGCACTGGGGTCATGACCCTGGGAGGGGAATCCGGTCGGGTCAGTTAGTACATGCCCTGTCTGCTGGCTTTACGGGTACTCACCTCCTTACTCAAGCCCACAGTTGGGCCGGTCTCCCTTTCGGCCAGAGTCAGGGTGTTGTCGAAGGGGGAGTTTCTGTTTGGGGGTACTGACATGGGAGGGCACATCCCAGTCAGTGCCCAAGTTAATAAGAATTTAAGTAGCTAGCATACTGGACCCATATTGCTTGTGCAATCACCCACCGGCCTTGATGATGATGTGTGAATAAAGAGTGCAGCCAGCTTTAAAACCAGCTACGGTCTCTGTCTCTCATTAGGGGGGGTGCGCCGGCAAGCACCCCAAGTGGTGTCACAGTGTCTATTAAGCATTAAGCATCTATGAAACTTTATTAAACTAAAAACAAATTGCTAACCATGTAAGTTTGCATTGTCTCCTGATTCCACATTCTTCCATCCCTGTACTTCATGTAGGAACGGGATGACAGTAAAGGTAACTTTTTAAAGTCCATTTATACCTCTTAAATACACCCCCTCCCTCTGATGTAACCTAGAGCAGTCTTAAAGCTTCTTTTATTTATATTCTGCTGGCAACTCAGGGTCACGTGTCATTGAAGAATAGTTAGGCTACAACGGCCTCACAGGGCTTCTGTGCACTTTAGAATGTCCATAATACCAGAGGCTGAGATGAGGCCCACAATTTCATATTCTTATTGCAGAAAAACAAAGGAGCTTGCGTCATCCATGGTCCAAATCCTGTTCTACTAGCCGTTGTGCAAATACATCACAGTAAATACATCCACACAATCCCTATCCCCAACAGCTCACAATCTAAAGTACCCAATTCTAGCAACAAGTGTGTGGTGAAGTAAGAGGGGAGGTTCTGTGGAGAGGCCTGCTACCCTCTCCCCATTTTTGGAGTGCTTGGCAGTTTTCCACTGTGCTGGGGGTTTGCCATGAGAACTATTTCTACCCAGTTTGCAGCCTATTTTTTTCCATCATAGCCGGTCTGACTTTTGCACTAAGTGGCACAAGTAGAGGTCAAGGGTGACAAATTTAGAAGGTGGCAAAACAAACCCATTTATTTTCCAGTCCTTTTAAATGGGCTGGCTTAGGGGGGACTGCGCTACAGGTGTCCTGTTGATTCAGTGGAGAATATAGCTGAAATGGAGTTTCCAGGCCGATTCCATCACAAAAAATCCAGAGGTCCAAATCATCTCCTTGCCCAGAGCAGCGCCATCTTGCAAGATTCTGTCTTGCTTTTCTCATGAAATAAGCCATGCTGTTTTTAAAAAAATGGGAGTGAAATAGAAAACAGCATGTTTTCCATGGACCATTAGACACAGCGCAACTATTTCAAGACAGGGTGCTCTGCTAATGTATGTGTCTCTGTGGCTTCAGAGCTTACAAATATTGTGGGATTCTTTTTTCCTCAGTGATGTATAATGAAATAAGAAAAGAAAAAAAGATAGATTGAATATTGCTGGTGGGAATTCTCCAACAAACTCTTTTAGTGGTTGCCTCACTGGGTTTGGTTTCTGGTTTCAGAAATTCACTTGCTGTTGGGACTGGAGATTCTGCGAGAGCAACTGAAGATGGAATGGAGAGGAGCATACCTTGTTTGTTTTTCTTCCCAAGATGAAATACTTAATGCTGTCACCTGTCTTTACAGAATAAAACTTCTAAGTTCGAATACTGTCTCTGATACTCAGGCTGCTTTGCACCCATGCTGATTCTCTCGTGAGATTTTTGGCCGCTTGTACACGAGGTGGAAGGGGAGAGGGACTAGCGCCAGCCAAAATCGCATCGGGGGCAATCGCAGTACGATCCGCTTATGTGCGCGGGGGGTTAGCCTGTTTCTGGTGCAGATTACAGGGCTGGATTGTGAGCCCTGTAATCCACAAGAGAAATTGCTCCAGGAATGGGCTAAAACCCTGCGCGCATGAGTAGAGTTGACCGCAATGCCACCTGGCACAATTTTGGCTCACGTTAGTCCCTCCCCCCTCCCGCCTCATGTACAAGTGCTCTGAATCTCATGTGAAATGTGTAGCAACGCAATATTCCTGCTGGGTTGCAGGCCCACGTTATTTTCTTGCATTTGTTTCCTTTCTCACACAAATTGATGTGACTTTGAGGGATCCATTATTGAATTTAACGGATCCATGCTCACGTTACACACTTACCGGGTAATTTCATCACGTGACGCCGGGTTTACCTTTCTCACCCCCTCAACTATCCCTCTCCAGGCTGTCCATAGCCAGGTGACACCCTGCCTGCCTGCTTCAGATGTTACTTTTTTAAAAAGATGTCATTTCCATTACTAGAGGGTATTTACACTCAGCTGCTAGAATTCCTAAAGGAAATGTGTGGGGAAATTGACTGCCATGTAATCCTGCATGCCTCCTGCCCTCTTGACTCCTGTTTAAAGGGTGCTTTTAACTTTTGATGAGTCGCTTCAGCCGCTCGAAAGCATTTGTGATGAAGCAGCAGCAGAAGGAGAAATATTCAGTGTCCCCATCTCCAGAACAGGGGGAGTGGGTTGCTGGGGAATCCCTGGGGCTGTTGTTAAACCTAGGAGGCACTTCCCTTGCTAGAGTCCCATGCGCCACTTTCCATCCAGCCCCTGCAAGCCACTACACCATTCTAATTTCATGGTGAGTTGGAACGCACACATTCCAATTTAACATTAAATAAAACTTACACTAGTTTCAGTGTTGGATTTCTCTACCCTGTCTTCCATGATAAAACTCACGGAAATTCCCCTCCCAGATGAGAAAAGGCGCATGCACATCATTACTCATTGATGTAACCAAGCCAAGCACGTGCACCTGGGACCTCGTATCTCCATGAGTTTTACACTCCTTGTCTCTTCCCCTTCCTTCGTCTCCCCCCGCCCCATCTCTCAGATTGTAAGTCTTAGGACAGGAACCATGTCTATTCCATTACTTGGTAAAGCACCAGGTACATTGCTAGTGCTAGATAAATACTTGTGAATAATAATAATAATAATTAATAATTACTAAATCTCTCACAAAATAGAAAATAATAACATGAAATTGTGTAATGTGGTCAAGCAACCTCAGCTACCTTGTCACTTAATGTGCCTTCTTCTGTTTCTATTCCTTCTGCGATCATAATACTTACCTACTTTGGGGGTGCTGTTAGAGTTACTACTGCCTCTCCAGGTTTCATCTGGATAAAATTGATTTTCATCCAGGCTTTGAACCAGAGTCTCTGGGCTCTAGGGAAGTTCCAATTTCTCCAGGTCAGCCAGAGGCACCCCAGTAAACTGGAGAAATTGGGGCTTGTGGAGGTGGCAGGGGGTGGCCATGACAGAAAGGGTGCTGACCATAGGCACATTTCCACCCTCTTTCCAACATGGCCCCACCCACATAGAGCATCATGACATCATGACACTCCATAAGGGGTGAGGTTACATCACAAAGGGGCATGACAGCCCCTTCGCACCTCCCCCACTGATGGGGTCCCACTGGCTCCAGAAGGACGTGTTCATCCTTAGTGTTGTGGGCAGTGGAGCAACAACAGTTCAAACTGAGAGGGATATAATTCTGTCTCCTCAGACACCAAAGCTCCTCACCTAACCACCAAACTTCTCCCCCTCCTCCTTACATCACAAGCAGCTGTTGCTGCAAAAAAGAAAGAAAGAAAGAAAGAAAAAGCACAATTCTGATCCCTGATGCTGGCATTTGATGTTTACAGCAGCTGGGGGAAATAGCAGTGACCCTATCCACAGCCCCAGCTGACAGGCAATTCAAATGCTGGTAGGGATCAGAATGGGGCAACGACAGCTGATAAAGTCAGGAGGGGAGGCTTTAATAAGTAAAGGCTTAGAAGTCCAGGCAAGGGATCACCTAAACCAGAGAGGCTAGATTTCAGGAGGGCTCTCACTTCACACATGGAGAAGCTTACAGAAAGAAAGAGGAAAGCAGGCCTAAAGGTTAAATGGATGTGGCAGAGCAGACTGAAGCTCAACCCTGATAAGACGGAGGTGATGGTGGTGGGGAGAGCGAGGGAGGTAGTGGCCCCCCTGATTGGGGGGGTTCGCCCTCCTATAGTTCATCAGGTCCGGAGTCTGGGGGTGATATTGAATGCGGACCTCCGCCTGGAGTGGCAGGTGGAGGCAGTCGCTAAGGCTGCCTTCCGCCAGTTATATCTGGTGCGGAGGCTGCGTCCATTTGTCTCCGGCCCGGACCTGGCCTCCCTCATCCATGCCTTCGTCACCTCGAGGCTGGACTACTGCAACGCGCTCTACGTGGGGCTGCCCTTGTTCCTGGTTCGGAGGCAGTGCAGAATGCGGCGGCCCAGCTCCTGTTGGGGACGGGTCGTCGGGAGCACATAACACCTGTGCTCCGGACTCTGCACTGGCTGCCGATAGCGTGCCAAGCCAGGTTCAAGGTTTTGGTGTTGATCAATAAGGCCCTTCACGGTCTGGGCCCCTCGTACCTCAGCGACCGCCTTGCCCTCCATGCCCCAGAGCGGCTCCTTCGGTCTGCTGAGGGTGCCTTCTTGGAGGTCCCCCGTGTTAAGCGGGGGGCCACAATGGAGAGGGCATTCTCGGTGGCCGTACCTTTGGAACTCCCTTCTGGAGGAAGCCCGCCTGGCCCCAAGCCTATTGACATTCCGGCGCAGTTGTAAAACCTGGCTGTTCGCCCAGGCCTTTGGGGAGTGGGGGCGGGTGGGTTAATGGGTTTTCTCCCCTACCCTTTTTGTTTTAATTTTCCCGGGCCCTGTTTATATTTTATAGTATATGTTCATGTTTTAAATGTTTATATGTATTTTATGTTTTATTGTGTAAGCCGCCCCGAGCTGTTCACAGGAGGGGCAGGGTAGAAATTTATAAAATAAATAAAAAGAAAGAAAGAAAGAACTGGGCAGACCACACCCCTCCTCAGCATTGCGCCATGCCTCAGTTTCCTGGTTGGCTGCCTGCCATATATAAGGCAGGCCTGCAGCCACAGGAAGTGGGATGGATCAGCTGCTTCCTGTTTCCTAAGACTGGTTGCTAGATCCGGTGTTTGCCTCAGTGGGTAGGTATATGGCATAGTGACAAGATCAGCTTAGCTAATGAAATTAGAGTATATAATAGCTATGTAATATTATTATTATTATTATTGCAAGAATTTGTATAGTGCCAGCAGTGTGCCTGTCGCTTTACATAGCAATGAGATAGATGCAGTCCCTGCCTATGGCTTACAATCTAATAGACCAGGAGGGGGGAGACAGGGATAGGGGACATATGGAAAGACAAGGGATAAAAATATTCAAGTGGATGCGGAGTCTCAGGTGCACGTGCTTGGCTTGGTTGCAGTTAGGCGGACAGTGAATGTTGAGAGGGGAGTACTAGCGGGCGTCAGGGAAGGCGGTGAGGAAGAGGTGGGTTTTGAGGAGGGATCCTGTTAAGTGACAGGACTATGTGAAGAACTATTGGCCGCCGCTAGAGCTACACCTGTGGTGTGGGGCTGGGAGCTCGGAGGTTCATCCCTTTGCCCCCCTCTGCTGCCTGACCATCTGACTTGGTGCCACCGGGACTTCCCTGCCAGTGAGGGTAGGGACCCCTGAGCCCCTGTACATTAACATCTCCCCCCACACACACACACTGTTGGAGAGGAAGAGGGGGTGGCCACAGGGACTCCCCGTTTTTCTGGCTGGCCTGGGGAGGAGCGGAAGAGGATTTAAGTGGTGTGCTGCTCAGTTAGCACCACAGGCTGTGCACTGAAGGGCCACGCCCAAAGGGCCCTTGGGTGTGGCTGTTAGGTCAACTATTTTGGTGGGTTGGCTCCTTTTTTGGTGTGCTTAGTGGGGGTTAGTGATATTGGGAGGGTTTTTATTTTTATTTTAATTTCTAAATTTATACCCCGCCCCTCCTGAGAACAGCTCGGGGTGGTTTGGGGGAAGGGGTTTGGGGTGTTAGGGTTGGTTGTTTTTTGGGGGGGGGATTGACCATGATGGCCAGTGAGAGTGGCAGGGGTGGCTTTGAGGATGTGGGTGGGTTTGTTTACCCCCTTGTGAGAGGGGGGGTATGGTGGGTTTTGGAGGGGAGCGCCCCTCTGTGAGAAGGGTGGGTGGGTGGGAGGGATGGAGGGGAGGGTGTCCCCTATCACCGCCCTGGCAGAGGAGCCACTGGGGGGCAGGGGACGAACTGGGGGAGCTGCACCGGGGGGCATGATGATAGGGGTCATCCTTGGGCATGGGAATGATGGTCCTCATGGCAGGCAGTGTCATTGTGAGTTGAGGGACCGGTGGTTGGTACCTATCTCGCTCTCATCCTGCCCTGGTCCAGGTAGTCAGGTGGCCGAGGTATCTGGGGCCCCTGGCCTGTTCTGATGTTGTTGAATGTGGGGTCAGTGGTCAATAAATCATCTGTCATCCAAGATTTGATCCTGGATGAGGCCGATGAACTTGTTTGCATTACAGAGACCTGGCTGAACAGTGAGTCAGAGCCAATTTTGACTGACCTCATTCCAGCTGAGTACTCTGTCCAGCATCAGCCTAAGCTGGAGGGATGGGGGGTGTTGGGGGGTGTTGGCATAGCTATTGTTTTCCAAGAGAGTTTGCCTGTTAGGAGGTTTTCGGTGCAGACTGAGTACGGGATAGAGGGCCTTCATCTTCTGGTTGATTTGGCCCAGAACAGATTGGGGATCCTGCTGGTACACAATGCACCCCACTGCCCGGAAGCATTCCTAACCACTCTAGCTGCCCTGGTCTTGGGGTTGATCTTGCGATCTACGAGGCTTATTGTCTTGGGGGATTTCAACATCCATGCTGAGGCCAGGTTGCATGGTGTGGAGCTGGAGTTCATGACCACCATGGCAACCATGGGCCTGTCCCAGGTTGTGATTGGCCTGACTCATGAGGGGGGCATACTCTGGACTTGTTATTCTTCACTGATCTTGAGGTGGGGGATCCGATGGTTGAGGGTGTTGTTAGCTCACCCTTGTCATGGTCAGACCATTATCTCCTGCGGGATTCTCTAGGGGTGTGGGACCAATTAGGATGGTCTGCCCTTGGAAGCTGATGGACCCTACTGGGTTTCAGGCAGCTCTGGGGGAGTTGCCTATTGACCTCAGCGACTGCACCATCCATGCCCTGGTGGCCTTCTGGAATGACTGTTTGGCCGGGACTATTAATCAAGTGGCTCACAGGTATCCGCTCCCAGCATGCACCAGAGGTCCCCATGGTTTACAGATGACCTCAGGCGGCTGAAGCATGAGGGGAGATGGTTAGAGCAACGGTGGCGTTGAACTTGTGCTGAAGACAACCAATTTCAGCATACGCTATTTTTGAAGTGTTATGTTGTGGTGGTGCAGGCAGCAAAGAAGTGGTTCTTTGCTGCCACCATAGCATCTGCGAGGTCTCATCCATCAGAGCTTTTCCAGGTGGTGAGGGATCTGGTCAGTCCAGCATGTCTCTACCTGGATATGGAGCTTTCCAGGGCCCGCTGTGACATATTTATGACGTACTTTGCAGATAAAAGCGCTTGCATTGAACGTGAATTCAACTCCACCTTCGGGACAGTGCTAGAGCCAGAGATTAAGAATGCCCTGTCTGGTCAGTGTTTATGGGATCAATTTGAATTGGTGATGCCTGCTGAGGTGAGGGATGTGCTGGGAGATGTTCGAGCCATGACGTGCGAACTGGATCCTTGCCCGTCCTGGCTGGTTAAGGCCAGCAGGGAGACGGTAGAACTGTTGCTGGCTGGAGTTTTCAATGCCTCTCTTGGGGTGGGTGGGTATGTTGCTTGAGTCACTTAAGGTGGTGGCGGTGGTCCAACTGCTCCACAAGAAACCATCTTTGGGCATTGATCTATGAGGCTTATTAGCTATCGGTCTGTCTCTAACCTTCCCTTTTTAGGGAAGGTTATCAAGCAGGTGGTGGCCTATCAGTTGCAGGTGCATCTAGGCCACATCAGTTTTCTGGATCTCCCGCAGTTGGGCTTTCATCCAGGTTATGACACTGAGACTGTGCCTTGTGACCTTGGTTGATGACCTGCGAGTGGAGCTGAACAGGAGGCGTTAGACCCTGCTGGTTCTACTTGATCTATCGGTGGCTTTTGACACAGTGAACCATGAGGTTTTGGTGACTTGCTGGAGTCCGTCTGGCTTTGCAGCGGTTCCAGGCATTCCTGGCAGATAGATCTCAGCAGGTGGTCCTAGGGGAGTGTACTTCTTCCCCTAGGGGTCTCCTGTGTGGGGTCCTGCAGGGTTCCATTCTACACCCCCCCCTTCTGTTCAATGTGTATATGCAGCTGCTGGAGCAGGTTGTGCATCACTGTGGTGTGTGTTGTCATCAATATGCTGATGATACTCAGCTGTACCTCTCTTTTTAATCAGACCCAGTTCTGGCAGTCTCGGTGCTTTCCCGGTGTTTAGTGGCTGTGGGGAACTGGATGAGGAGTTAGCTGATTGAAGTTGAATCCCTACAAGACAGAGGTGATGCTTGTTGGTGGGACTGGTGATCTGGGTGAGGGGGGACTTCCCATAATTGATGGGGTCCGCCCGGTATTGGCATCTCACGTTCGGAACTTCAGAGTGCTCCTGGATCCACAGCTGGGCATGGATGTCCAGGTGTCGGCTGTGGTCAGGAGTGCTTTTTGACAATTACATCTGGTGAGGTCGCTCTATCTGTATGTCTCTGATTCTGATCTCGGCACCATCATCCATGCATTTGTCACCTCGAGGCTGGATTACCGTAATGCCCTCTACATGGGACTGCCCTTGGTGATGGTCTGGAGACTGCAGCTAATGCAGAATATGGCAGCCCATCTGCTTATGGAGATGGGTCTCCAGGAGCACATTCAACCAGTGCTCTGGATTCTGCACTGGCTGCCTATCATCCGATTCAAGGTGCTTGTTTTGACCTAAAAAGCCTTAAACGGCCTGGGCCCTAGCTGTCTGAGAGACCATCTCACTTTCCAGGTACCAGGGCGGCCTCTGCGGTCATCAGGAGATGCCATCCTGGAGGTTCCACGCTACAGGTTGGTGGGGACCGTCAGGCAGGCATTCTTGGTAGCCGCTCCAGTGCTGTGGAACTCCTTCCCGGTGTGTGTCTTGCTCAGTACAAATTGTCTTGCCTTTTGGCATCAATGCAAGGTGTGGCTCTTCCACCAGGCTTTTGGTGGAGGGGATGGGTTTGGGGACGTTTAGGGGTGGGTGGATTTTTATATGCATTTTCCTGCACACCTGGACTGATTTTCTGTATGCATTTTTTTATTAAGCTTTATTTTATGCTGTTTTATTGTATTTTATTGTTGATGGTTGTTTCCCACCCTGAGCTGCCGGAGGCAGGATACGTCGGGATATAAATAGATTAAATAAATAAATAAATAAATAAAATAAGACGCTGCACAGAACAGCATAAGGTGTCATGTTTGATACCATGTTTGATGAATGAAATGGTTCGGTCATGATGGACAAATGGAAGAATCAAGAATTGCAGAACTGATAAGCTACTGGTGCCCATAGGGGAAGAGAAAAGTTGGAAGACCAAAAAGACATGGGACGGGGAAACAGTAAAAGAAGACATCAACAGATTTATGATGTCATGGCATGAGACAGAGGAAGCGGCAAGGAATCAATCTAAATGACAAAAGATGGTTGCTGTCTTATACACCTCCCAGGAGATGTGAAGAGCATATGTAGATGTACTGTGGTGGCTTGACATGGTGGAGAAAAGAAGAACTAGTGTGTGTATGGTCCATGGGGACTGATCCTGTGAAGACTCATGCCCCAGCAAGGCAATTTTTTTTACTTCTTTATGATCCCTCCTCTTTGGCAATGGACCTTCAGAAGGGGATGTCCCTCCTCAATTTCCCATGGAGATGGCCATGCTACGAAGGTCCACAATTAAGGAAGGGGTCTGTTGTCTCTGCTTCAAACTCAATGCATGTATGAGTTTTCTCCTCCACGACCTTTCTGTCATGCCCGTTCCTGGCATAACACCACCTTTTACAGAGCATCATGATGCTCCATGGGGTGTGACTGCATCAGAAAGGGGACAGGAAAATGCCTATCGATCACCCTCTTCTGGGGTGGCCACTAGGGATGGGCGAACAGATCGCGGTTCGGGTTCGGCCGTTCGGTTGGGCTGCGTTCGGTTCGTTCGTTCGGTTCGTTCGTTCATTCGGTTCGTTCACCGAGTTCGGGTTCGGATGTTCGGTTCGTTCGTCCGAACAGGTTGTTCGGTTAGGCTGTTCGGCTGTTCGGTTCGGCCGTTCGGGAAGTGTTGTTATGGATTTTTTGCGGGGGTTTATATGTTTTTTTGGTTTTTTATTGGGTTTTCTTTTGTTCTTTATTTGGTTTTTTGGTTTTTATATGGGGTTTTCTTATTTTTTAAAATCTAATATATATATCTGTCTACACTAAATCTAACCGCTATTAACTATTATAAATGCTATGAAGTAAATGGATTATCTAATAAGTACATAGACCTACTCCTACAGACACTAAAACTAAATCACTAACGCTATCTCTATCACTAAGGTAACTCCTACAACTGTCTTCATCTATCTATCTATTCCCCCCCATCCCATATCCATATCCGTATATATATATGCATCCATATATATATATATGGATATGGATATATATGGATATATATACATCCATATATATGGATATATATATGGATATATATACATCCAATATATATGGGATGGGGGGGGAATCTTCACATTACATACTCAATGAGTCTGTACAGTGCATAACACAAGGTTTCAGTTTATGGTTTAAGTTTCATTTCATTACAAAAGTGAAATGAAACTTAAAGCAATCTAAAAATCCTACTCAACACCTGCTGTTCAGGAACAGTGACTAGCTCAGAAGGTGTTGGGAAGTGGGGAGGCAGATAATTAGTTTCGTTTCTTGCAAGCCTCTCCACCCCTGGTGCCTGGAAGTCTGCTCCTCAGTGACTGACACCTCCCTGTAATGTTTGACCTTCCAGTGAACCTTTTTTTGCCACCCGAACTCATCTGAACGCGATCCGAAATGACCGAACTGTTCGGCCATTTCGCCGTTCGGTTTGTTCGGTATGTTCACGTTCGGGTTTGGGTCCGAGTTCGGTCATCCGAATAGTTCGAGTTTGGGCCGAACTCTGAACTTCCGAACCACATTCGCCCATCCCTAGTGGCCACTCCTGGAAGCCACGGCTTCTCCAGAGAGGTGGCAAACCTAGTTATACTAAATCTGGATAGAAAAAGCTGTTCTGTTTCCAGAGAACATTTCCACAAAAATGGAACAGCTATGTTGGAAACAATTGCAAACTGTCTGAAAACAGTTAAAAATAAAATTGCCCCCCCCCCAAAAAAAAACCTTGCTTTTTGTGAGCCACTCTTTTGTGTTTTGTGTTTCAAACAATAAAGTAGCATGTTTTGTAGCCTACAAGTAACTGAATATATAATGTTTTGCCTCAAAAAGGGGCCCATACACAGAACTATGCCCCCCCCTGAAATTATGAGTTGAGACTTTTCTCATCCCCCTGCACATGGAAAACACTTGTATCCTGTACCCCTATGCCTCAAACACAACTGTACTCCCTCCCCTTCAATGTGTGGAATATACAGAGTGTGGACAGATGATCAACACCAGTGACTTACTGGATGCAATTTCCAAGAAACTCAGGAATCAGAGTCTTAATACATAAGGATGTGTCACCTTTCCCCTTCTGTGACTTCCCCATGGACATTCCTCCTGATTACAGGCATGGCTTTGAAATGAAGAGCAGTAAAAGATGCATCATGCCGTTGTAGTTGTTGCCTGTGGAGATTCTGACATCAGGACATCAAATTAATGCCTGCTGGTGGGAAAGCTCACTTCTCTACGTGTTTTCCCATCTTGAACCCCCTCATTGGTGTATATGTGCTGAGAGCCATGCCTCAAGAGCTTAGAGCAGAGGAGCAATGACTCTTATCTTGTAGCTAGTGGGGCCACATCTGATTCCCATTGTAAGCTGACGCCATCACGGAAGCAACAATCAAATAGTTTTTCTTCCCAAAACACAGAAGTCAATAGGTCTTTGTGGCATTTCCCTGTTCTCACACTTTGTCAGTAGCTCATACTAGCTAAATATATTATGTTTTTCTTTTTCTTTTAACAAAAAGGTTCTGAGTAAATTTACTGAGACCGGGAGATTTTGGGAGCTCTTTCTACCTACACGAAGAAGCATAAAGTGGGTGAAAGCAGACATGCACCTTAACTCCACTTTAACACCGCTTTAACATTTCTTATGCATGTTACAGGGCTCTATTGGTGCCCTATGCTGCTCTGCAACATGCATAAGAAATGTTAAAGCGATGTTAAAGCAGAGTTAAGGTGCATGTCTGTTTTCATCCACTGATTCAACAGGTCAACCTGTACTTTGCCAATGTAAGGTTGTTCAACTTTTCATTTTTCAGTTTTCATGATAAAGAATCATGACGATTCTTTTAGAGCAAATTTTCTGTTCATGGTTAAGAGTTCTGGAGACTGAAGAAGTACAGGACAAGTAAAAAAACGAGCATTGGAACTGCTATACTTCTACATTCCCTGGGCTCAGAAGAGAGCACCTGCCTTCTTGTGGGGGCGTAGGGGGAGCTTGCTATAGATTGATCTCCGTTTCTGCTCAGCCTTTGATGGTAACATTCACGTTAAGAACTAGGTTCAAACTGCCAGTTCCTTTCACTGAGACCGCTAAGCGACTTCCTTCAGCAGATATTATCACTAAGCTATATAGCAGGCGTGGGCAAAGTTCCCAATCCAAAGAGCTGCACATCAAGATCTTCGTATGGGTCAAGAGTCACCATCAAATTTCACTTTAGCTCTCATACACTCACACGTGCACAAAGTGTCTCTCTCTCTCACACGCACACGCACACGCACAAGTCCTAGGGCCTCTACCTCCTACTGCCTCAGCTTGCTCCACCCCAGCCTGCCCCTCATTCACTGCTCACTTCTCCCACTGCCACGGAACTGCTGATGCTGCTCACCTCTTCTGCCTCCACCATCCATGGACATGAGCTACCCCAGCGCTGGGTGCTCTCCTTCCTTGCCAGCTCCCCACACCAGTAAGCACCACCTTGCATGGCCACCACTACTGTGAATACCCAATGAGAGAGCTGGATGGACACTCTGGCTCTGGGCAGTCATTACTTCCAAGAGTTACAGCAGAGGTACCGGAAAGTCACATGGGGCTACAGATCTGTCATTTGCCCACCTCTGCTGTGTAGCCCAGTGAGTAAGGTTTTGGATTTGAGCCTAGGAAACCAAGGTTGAAATCTCATCTTGGTCACAGACTTTTTGGGTAGGGAGATAGGGTCTTTTCAGACAAACGCCTCCCCACCTGTTACCTGCCCATCACCCCACCCATCATGCATGTTGCAGGGCCGCATTGGTGCCCTGTGCAGCCCTGCAGAATGCATGATGGGTGGGATAGAAATCTACCCCTTGGTAAAATGCATAGGTGTAGATTTCTATGCCAGGGCTTTTTTGTTCACAAGAAAACAACAACAACAACGGGTAATGGTAATCAACTTTCCTTTGGGGATATTGTGTACCTGGATGCAGGTGACAATGGGCGTCTTTAGACATAACAAAGATCGGGTATCAAAACCTCTAAGCATGTGTTTGACCATTGTGTGTGAGCACCATAACAATTCCAACACCAATCTGGCCACCCGTTGAACACGCGATGTGGACACCATTGCATCACAAGGACAATTTGCTTGTTCCAGATGAACATGTGGCCAATGTTGTGTCTAATGATATTATGTAGAGTGTTAGCAGGTACAACATGGGGGATCAGGCAGCAGCACTTGCGTGCTGAGATCAGGTAGCAAACAAAACACCGATTTGCCCCAAGATGGGCTGTGCGTCTAAGCAGCGCCACATGGTGAACACAGGGCCAAACCGGTGTTCATATCACGGTCAAAACACACCTTCAGACACCTGTTGACTTTATGTCTAAAGACACCCAAGTCCTAAAAGGGCAAAGTTAGAGAGCCACTAACTTGCAAGTGTTTGCAAGAGATGTGCACCTGGGGTAGGAATCCACCCCAAGACAGAAGATGAGGGTTTTAAAGAGGCCTGATTTTTCCAGACATCCCAAGCCCATGTTCTCTAAAAAGTAGTCCCTTTTAAAATGTACTTCAAGTTGAGCAATCAGCATTTGAGAACCCTCAGCCAGTTGTCCCTTCTGAAAATATAAGACACGACTATGGCCACAGACCACTTACTCCAGAGTAGTACCAATGAAACCCAGAGGAACTAATGTGGAGTAAGTGGTTTGTGGATCACAGCCTATATGTTTATATTCTCTTCCATACTCATTATTTTTTAAATTTAGCAATATCTGAACTGGTCATACAACAGGCCAAAACACAGGTGAATGGGTGGGTGGGATTCTCAGCTGTTCAGTGAAACTTCTTTTTGTCAAAATTTTCCAGTCAACTCTAACTAGACAAGGGGCTACAGAGAACTTCAATGTTTACTCTTCCGATGCATATTAAGAAACAAAAAAAACTTGAACTATATAATTTAGCTATATATAAACTCACACTTCCTGTCAATCTTTCCCCCTATATTTCACCCAGGATTGGAAGATCTCACGCTCTTCATTTCTGCAGAGATGTTTCTTTGTCCCCCCCCCCCCCTTTTTTTTTATGAACTGCATTCTCTGCCTATTTGTAAATGGAATTATTCTTTAGCGATGGTCTTTTCTGCAGAAAGTTGAAAAAGGGAGGTTCTTATACATTCAGCATCTGGTTATGGTAGAAAATCGTATGTTGTGGTCAAAAGCTTTCTTAATTCTAGTTGTATGTATGTATGTATGTATGTATGTATACCTCACCTTCCCCCATAATATACTTACGCCATATGTATCTATATCAGTGGTGGGGAATCTTTTCCTTCCAACAGACCATCTTGAAATTTAGTACATGCTCCATTGGACTGGATAAGGCTTGGTGGTGGGCAGCTTATTCCATCACCTAACAGTACTCACAGTTAGGATGTTTTTCCTAATATTTAACCAAAATTTACATTGCTGTAATGTAAGCCTACTCTCTCTTGTTTCGCCTTCTGAGATGGCGGTGAACAGATATTCACCATCTTTTTGGGAAATCCTTTTACATATTTGAAAACTGCTCTCTGGTCCCCATCGCCGCCTCCCCTTACTCATCTCTTCTTCAGGCCGAACATATCTCATTCTTTCAGTCTTTCCTCATACGGCTTGTCGTCCAGACCCTTTATCCTCTTAGTTGCTCTCCTCTGAATCTTCTCCAATCTGTCTACATCTTCCTTCAAGTGTGATGCCATAATGCTCCAGGTAAGGTCTCACCAGTTCGGACTAGGTAAAGTGGCACCACCAGCTCATACATATTAGATACGATTGGTATCTCTTAATGGAGCCCAAAATAGCATTTTACTTTTTTGTGAGAGTTGCGCTGCTGACTCATGTTCAGTTTGGAAGGATTCAGTCTGCCCCACATTTCCTGTGTGAATCAGGAATGACTGTGGGCAATTACTGCTGGAAGTGGCGGTAGTAGCAGCAGTGGTGGCAGCAGCAGCAGCAGCATCAGGATCCTCTCCTGGAGCTGCAGAGAGAGAGGTGAGAGGTCCCCAGCTGCCCCGTCACTGGAACAGGTTTAGCCACTCCAGGGTGACCCTGAACTGACACAGCCCCAGGTGCATGGAGAGAGAGCTGTGCATTGTGTCCACCTCACTCTGAGCTTTGCATCCAAACAGCTCCCGTATCCCCAGTAGTGGCTCCTGCCTCTGCCTTCCCTTTCCAGCCTCCGCCCCCTACCCGGGTAGGGTTCCTGGCTGGGTTTTCCTCCCCCTCCTGAGAGGGAGATGCCAGGAGCTTCCCGGGCAGCTGGAGGTGTAGCGTTGCCAGGGACTGGCCTGGGGGGGAAGGAATAGCCCCAAGCTGGGGTGGCTTCTATGTCCCATCCTGCCAAAGCCCCGAGCTGTGCTCCTGCTACTGCTGCTGCTACTGCCGACTTTGTTGCTGCTGCTGCCGCTGCCATTCTCACATGGGGGGGCGGGGGAAGAAACTGCCGCATGATGGTGTCATCATATTTCTAGTCTGGTTTGCTGGGAAATGTAGTCCCTGCTTCAACTCTGATCCAAATTTTATACAAAATAAATATATGCTCCAAACAGCATATATAACGTAAAGAAACGTGTAACATAAAGAAATGTCTTTACATTTCTAACTCAAGATATGTTATCTTGTTGTTTTAGTATATATAGCCTCCTTGAAAGACAGGCAAGGTGTGAAATCTCCCCCTGAAGAAGCTGGATGTTCCAGCGAAACGGTCGTCGGGATCCTTTTGTTATATATTGTATATACTGCTGCCCTTTCTACCAAAGGCTTTCTTTGTATGGACCTTTCTGTTTGGAGCATATATTTATTTTGTATAAAATTTGGATCAGAGTTGAAGCAGGTATATTGTGTATTTTGTATGGATTTCCTGCTTCAGAATATATATCTGTGTGGTTTGGGGGGAAATGTAGTCCCAGAATGCCAGACTAGGAAACTGGAGGCACACATGCAGTAGCACAGGACAGGATGCCTTTAAATTAATCAGCAGCAGCAGCAGCAAAGCAGCATAGGGTGGGTGAACAGCTGCAGGAGAGAGAGCAGGCAGAAGGGGTGTGGCAGTAGTTCTTCCCCCTACCCTGAAACCCGGTCCTCGTTTTTCCTCGGAAAACACAGAGGACCGAGGTACTCTACTTGATTTTCCGAGTTCCGAAGTTTCAAGGAATGGCCCCTGAAACATCAGAACTTGGAAAATCCTTGGCTGAGTGCAGGGGGCTGGAGGCTGGCGCTGTGCCCCTGCCGCCACCCCCCCTTCTGCCCATTCCCTTTCTTGCTCTCTCTTCTTCCATCCTGCGGCTGCTCACCCACCCAATGCTGCTGCTGTTGCTGCTGCCGATTGATTTAAAGGCACCCTGTCCTGTGTTACCACGCATGTGCCTCCAGTTTCTTAGTCTGGTGTGCTGGAACTACATTTCCCAGCATACCAGACTAGAAATAAGATTATATGCCCTACTGCTGATGCTGCTGCTGCTGCTGAAAGGGATCAGTCAGGCTGAGGCCGGCCCCTGGCTGCCACTGCTGCAGCAAGAAGAAGTGGAGTTTATCCAGGCTGCTTGGGGGGGGCTGTCATCCACCCCCAGGTATGTACTGATGTGGCCAGCACCATCTTGGAAAGGTCTGAGCATGCTCAGAAGGGGCCATCTGCCCCTACTGAGCATGTCCAGTTTTTCCCCCTCTTTTTTAACCCCATCCGGAGGAAGCCACATGTCACCAGAGCCCCTTCGGAGAGTGAGTACTCTACACCTTAGTCTCTGCTAGGCCTTGCTCCCCCCTTCCCTGGCCCTTGCTGGCCCATTCTCTCCCTGACCAGCGGGAGCCAGGAAAGGAGGATCAGGGGCCTAGTGCCAGCCTCTGGGCCCCTTCCCTGTACTCAGCCAAGGATTATCCAAGTTCCAAAGTTTCGGTGGCCATTCCTTGAAACTTCGGAATTCGGAAAATCTGGTTGAATACCTTGGTACTCTGTGTTTTCTGAGGAAAACTAGTCTGTACCTTTTGAGTCGCCAGAAGATAGCACTGCCCCTTAATCCAGGCAGAACCATGGACAAGGGGTTCTGAGTCAGATTCTCACCCTCCTTCTTCTCCCTGAGAATGCAAACAAACAAACAAAAACAAAAAAAACAACCCTTGGATCACATGGCCCTTTATTTTATTCAGCCTATCATCTACTCTGTTCCTCTGGCTTATGTACTTCTTTGTCACTCATTGGCTGGTTTGCAGATTCCTTTTCAAATTTTCAATCCAGTTTCAGATTGGTCAACAATCTGGAGGAGACAATTCTTATTGGTTGCCAGTGTAAAACCCCTAGCAGCGTCTGCGGAATCACCAGCATAAAGTGAAGGGACGTGGCATAGTAATGGGGAAGTGGCTGCATTTCTTACTGTGGCTGTTTTTATACTATGGGTATTTTCAGACAAGTGTATTATCCACTGATTAACCTCTGGTTGTCATGGGGTACTGGGAAGGTAATGGGTGGGGAGGCGGTTGCCTAAAAACACCCTGTGTTTGGGCAGGTACGGAGTGGTGGTGGAGGAACTTAAGTGGTGGGTCTGCTATTCGCACATTGATTGGCTAATAAATGCAGTAAACAAATAATGGACATAAACCCAGAAATAAAATGGAAACTTAGTAATGCGAGAAATTGTATCAGTAATCGTGAAATGGTTGGGAAATCGATTCCATTTCCCAAAATGGTGGAATTACTCATGAGTAGCAATTTAGCTAGCTGATTGGTGCAATCAGAAGGTTCTTGACTGTAGCTCCGTATTAATGCTGAAACAAATAGCTAAATTGCTACTCATGAGTAATTCCACCATTTTGGGAAATGGAATCGATTTCCCAACCATTTCACGATTACTGATACAATTTCTCGACTTCTTGAGATACCGCAAAATACTGATGTGATTTACCGACTTTCTGTTTACCATTATCTTTATTTAACCATTTCCTGCATTACTAAGTTTCCATTTTATTTCTGGGTTTATGTCCATTATTTGTTTACTGCATTTATTAGCCAATCAATGTGCGAATAGCAGACCCACCACTTAAGTTCCTCCACCACCACTCCGTACCTGCCCAAACACAGGGTGTTTTTAGGCAACCGCCTCCCCACCCATTACCTTCCCAGTACCCCATGACAACCAGAGGTTAATCAGTGGATAATACACTTGTCTGAAAATACCCAGGGTTTGTGAAGCAGTCCAGGAAGTGACATAGGGGCTAGGAGTCAATCAAGGAATTGGTCTGGCTTTGCCAATCAGGAGACTGTGGGTGAGTTGGTTGGAACTTGGAGATTGTAGTCTCTTGCGTTGAGGTGTTTAGGGGTTGCTTCAGAACACATGTGACAAACAAGGTAGAGACCACACTCTCAGGATTGGGTCACTAGGCTTTATTACTTAGGGACTGGAACAGCGACAGTGGATCCAGATCTGTCCCTGTCCAGGAAAACCAGCAACACAGACCCTTCTAGCTAGCCAAGATGGTTCTAAAGCACTGTACAAACTAAGAGTCTCTTGAGTCCCAGGATAGCTTCAGGCAATAGGAAAGGTGAACAAAGGAGGAGAGGATGAGTCAAGAGTGTTGATTAGATCTTAGCTCCTTAGGTGGTATGAGAAGCTTTGCATCTCAAGCCAAGGAGGTGTCCGTAGCCACTATTCGGGAGTCACCCTTTCAGGCTTGTGTAAGGACACCAGCCAATATATCCTTACAACACCTTCTTGCTAGTTTTACCCATTTATGGAGCCACAGGCTGCCCTGAACATGGTAGAACATGCCGACAGAGATCTTATAATAACACCCAGCTCTACTGGTTGCAAGATCTAGCCTGGGCTACAGACCTGCAGTCTGTTAAAGGATCCTAACACAGGGAAAGTTTCTTACAATATGAAAATAAAACATAGCATAAAGGAGTCCCATCATCAATTTGGTCCTTAAGTGCCACTGGAATATAAATAAGTGAACAGTGATGACTTGCTGCTCTAAGAAAAAACCCTTCAAAGAACACCACCCACCCTGAAACAGCAACATATGCAATCGTGTGAAAGAGTCTTCACGGCTGGTAAAACATGGCATTTTTATTTTCACTCCTCATGCATTCTTCTTTTTTATGGACATGATTGACAGCACTCATGCCTTCTACTAATAACTCCTGTCACTTTTCATGAGAAAAAAAGCCTGCTAATTTAAAAGATCTTCAACTGTAAAATAGATTATAGTAGGAAATGTTCAAAATAGACTATGTGCCAGACTAGAAATTAGAAATAACTCTGAAATGGTTGTCATATCACATCATGGATTTATTATTATTATAAACATTTATATAGCACCAGCCATATACCTGGCACCGTACAGAGCATAGAAATGGACGCAGTCCCTGCCCGTGGCTTACAATCTAAAAGACAAGGAGGGGGAGACAGGGAGAGGGGACAGATGTTGGATCGCTGGAAAGACCGGGACTTGAGAAAATGCCAGAGGAATTCTGTTTTCTCATGTTGAAAGTCAAAGGCGACGTCCATAAAGTACGTGACTTTTTTTTGTTTTTCTGCCATTATAGCCCACCCCCCATCACAGTTTGTCACTCTACTATGGATCCCCCTCCACAAATTATGTTACACAAATCACACACCCCTCTCCCACAGACATTTTTAATACAAGTCATGTAGAACCCCATTTATTATATGTAAAGAATATCTTTTTAGTTTGCAAACACAGCAATGTCATTGAAAAATGAGTAAAACAAGAGAGATTGTGACATCACATAGGGTGAAAACAGAGGCAGGGCAGGCCTGCGATGGCCCACTTAGGCCAGGAATTCAACTCACCATCACGTGAGCTTCTGGGCTGCCAGATGTGGGCCCACTTCTTCCCTGGCCTGGGTACATAGCTGGCCGGGATGTTGTCAGAAACTCCTGGGTCCACAGTCCAGGCCAAGGGCCACCATAGCAGGCCCGCACATCTGTTCCTGTCACCATCCTTTGCCAGGGATTGGAGGCTGCCTTAGGAGGCAGCCATGGCTGCCCGTGATTGGTCTCCATGCCATGGGGGGTGGAGCTGTGGTGGCATTCCATGGTCGGGGATGCCTGCCTGCACGTTTATTTTTTCTCCCCATCAGGGGTGGGGCGAGGGAGAGCTTGCTGGATGGTCTTGTCGGGCGCATGTCCATACAGTGCCCTGACCTGACCTGGCCAGGGGCAGCCCCCCCCCTCTCCAGGCTGTGTCGCTGGCGCACCGGCTGAAGGGCATAGGGACTGGGGAGGCTTATCCTCTCTCCACATAGAGAGATGGGAGAATGAGATTCCCATGCTCCAATTTACATATTCCCATACTCCAATATATAAATTGGAGCATGGGAATCTCATTCTCCCATCTCTCTATGTGGAGAGAGGATAAGCCTCTCCAGTCCCCATGCCTTTCAGGGCTTGGGCTTCTATAAGCAGCCAGGAGGGGGGGAATGGGACAACTCAACTGGGAAGCAGGGCTGGACACGAGGAGGTGCCTGGTTAGGAGCCACTCTGCTGAGGAAACAGGCCTCAGATGCTTGTTCTCAGTCAAACATAAGCTTAGCTCCGCCTACTCCAGTTCAGCCCCACCTCCTATCATATGATATAATACAAATTTATTACTCCCTTTCATTAAGGTTCAGGGCAGCTTACAACAATATATAAATGTAAATCTCTACTGGTATCGATTGATGAGAGGGTCTTCTTCTCTCCCGGTGAGAGCGGGGTTGAGAAGAAGGATGCCCCCTGGTAGTAGCAGGGGGCAGCTGGAACTGGTTTGTAGGGGATTCCTGGTGAGAGCAGGGTTGAGAATGTTAGCAGTGGATACCGGTGGGAGGGAGATTGGGTTGAATATGATGTATTATGTGTCGCTGTAAAATGGTGGGGTGGGTTTTCTTTCTTTCTATGATGTGGGGTCCCTTTGTGCGGGATTGACCCAAATAGTGCTGTTATATTATATTGTTGTTTCTAGGTTTTCCCCTGTGTGGGATAAAAAAACTAGATATTTGTATTTTTTGGTATGAATGTAAGCTGCCTCAAGTCGACCTTGGTTGAGAGAGTGCGGGGTATAAATTAAAATTGAAAATGAAATGAAATGAAATATATATATATATATAAATATATATACCCATCATCTGTGTTGCCCAGGTTCCCCCATCCTCCACCCCCTTCCCTTCCTCCTCCACCTCCTCAGGTGCCTCAGCTCTTTCCCTCATCGCCCAGCGTCTCCCTCCACTTCCACAAGTTCCCTAGATCTTCCTCATGGCTCAGCTTCCCCATGCCTCCTGTATAGGGAGAGAAGGTGGCAACATTTATTTTACCCAAGGCAGCGAGGGCTGGCCCTGAGAAATAGCCAGGATGACAATCTGAACTGCTTTAACTGAGAAGACAGGTGTGTCAAAAAAACGTTTTGGTAAAGTATTGTGTTTATTGGGAACCAATTTGAGAAGCAAGCTGGTGTCCCCACTAGCATGCAGGTAGTAGGGATGGGACTCCAGGGGGGTTGTTGGGTATTGGATTTACTGATATTGGATCTCCTGATATCAGATTTATTGGTATTGGAATATCGGATTTTTAACATTGCCGATGTTTAAAAATTTTTTAACATTGCGGCCATTGTTAAATGGTGTCGATGTTAAAAAGCCAATCAAACCGGCAATGTTAGAAATCCGATATTGCTGATACCAACAATTATCGGTATTATCAAATTAATCTGATACCTCCCATTATCGGATTAATCTGATACTGATAGTCCCACCCCTAGCAAGTAGTGTGTGGTTCTATCATATACTATTTTTTCATCGTTCACACACCAGATAGGCTGGACACTTAGAAGGTCCTTTTTAAATGAGATGGGCCCACGCATGCCCATGCAGATGCTCTGTGTGGGTATGCGTGGGCACCGCCTGTGTGACCACCATGGTGGGTGTGCACTCCCGCACTACAGCCATCTACTCTCACCTCCACCCATCGCCCACGCACAGAGCAACTGGCAAAAACGGCAGTTGCTCTGTGCGTGGAGGTGGCTGTAGGTGGGTGGAGATGGGTGTACACCCATGTAACAGCAGCCCCCCCAACAGGTGTGCAAGCAAAATGATTGGAGATGGGTGTACACCTCTGCACTGTGGCCTGTTTTAAAAAGGCTGAAAACTGCATGCAACTGCTCAAATATTGGAATTTCCAACCCAGGAGAAATGAGTTTCCTTTCTGAATAAGAATGAAATAGTCAAAACCTGGAGCGGAGGGGGATTCAAACAATCCAAAATTTCCAAACATTCTGATGATTCTCAGCTGAAGCAAAATGATTGGACAGATTGTTTGAAGTTAGCATTTCAAACTGAGAGATGTTTCTAACCCATATTTCAAAATAATATTTTTTAAAAGTCACGTTTCAGGTTGTTGACTCAAAATACATTGGTTTTGCTTTGATTTTGACAGTTGGAAAATCAAAATGTTTAATCAAAATTGACATTCCCTCCGCCCCAGACAATAGCAATTTGTATGAAGCCATGTTTTCTAATGGGAAAAATTTCACATGAAAAAATAGCAACCAGTTCCAAAAATGATCATCTAAGTTCACAAAACTTTGAAGAAAATATAAAAGTTCATATCCTATGAAATCTAAACCTACAACACCTCAAGCAACACATCAAAGAGTGAAAATGCTATTGTTATCATAGAGAGAAGAGCTCTAATAACCATTACTGCTCTCACAGTGTCATGTCGTTCATTACATTTTGTGCTACTGTGTTTCGACACTTGGAACTACTCCTCAGCATTCTCAGCTGGAAAGCATATAGCGGTGTGGCATCTGTAAATTTACCTTCAGATACACAAAATAATTACCTGAGCCAAGACAATGGATTTCTTTTCAGAGTAACCAAGGGAAATTGGAAAGGGGGAACTATTTCCTCTGCTGATTCTTCCCCCAAATCATTCAGGTATAATCGAAAATAATTTTGCAACCTGCACAGTGAGCTAGGCTTTGTAGCATGTACAAAATTGCACACACACACCAACTGCTAGAGATAATGGCCTTTTTCAAATGGATGCCCCCCTCCCCACCCGCTGGGTGTGCAGGTGGGTGTGCGGTGGGGGGGCGACCGTGCGTACACCACGGTGGTAGGTGGGGGGGATGGGTGTGTGCTCCCGGCCTTGCACCCATGATGCCAGCAGCGCCAGCCCAATGCATCCCTGGGTTTCCATCCTCCTCCTCCAGGGCGGGCCAAACTCCCCTCCCCAGGGGGGAGAGGGCGTGGGGAAATGGCGATTCTTGAGACAGACCTAGGTTTTATATTTCAGATTTGAGTCACACAGGACTACATTTAGAGTGTCTATATACAGTAAATCCCCTCTTTCTCTGCAGATTGGTTAAGTGCAGTTTGGTTATCAGTCGATCCTATGTAGCACATGACTCCCACTAAAAGGAAACAACATTTTACCTGCATAAGCAGGGTTGGGCCCATGCAGGGGGCAGTAAATTGCTTTCAACTTAGAATACTGCCCCAAACTACAATTGGCATAAAGTGGCTGAGCTTGTTCATATCCAAGGAGATACAATGACTTTCATCAACTGAGGATATAGATCCAGGATGAAGAACTTCAGGAGGAATGGGAACCAAATGCGGCCCTGGCAAGTTTTATTTAGTCCATTTCCCAGTTCCTGGTGCTGATCACAGGGGGCATTTTTACACACACCTTAAAGTTCCGGATTTTTCAATCTTCTGGGTTACAAGTCCACACGTAAGTTCCGGATGCATTCTTCACACACACACTGCCCTGAGGCAGTTCCTGGATGCATTCTTCACACAAACACTGCCCTGAGGCAGCCTAAAGTAGCTGCAGCTGTAGACGTGAGGGGCTGCCATGGGAACCAAGTGACCACAGCTGCCTGGAACAAAGCAGTTTACCAGGAGAACCTTTTACACACAAATGTTCTTGGAGAAGTTCTATGCAGAAGTTCAAAGAGCCAGATGTTTAAGATCTGGGTGAGTGATTTAGACACACAGAAAGTTCAGGATGTAACAGCAAACATGCAGGAGAAATGTGTGTGTGAAAACACTCAGGATCTGGTTCCTACCTCCAAGCACAGAAGAGATGAGGTCATGCACACAAGAATAGGTGGACAGATTCATGCCACAGATCCATGACCTGGACCCTCCTTTTTCTGAGAACACCCCTTAACCACCTCTGCCCCCAAATTCTATGTGGCTGTTGGAGCTTGTACTAATTTTCAAATTGGGTCCTGGGAGGGAAAAAGTTCCTCACCCCTGATATAGAGCTTAGTTCTGAAAGTTATGTAGCATTCCAGTGCAAATTCAGCAAAGCCCTGCCTCTGGTTGAAATGGTTTTTTTTGATGAATACCCATATCTGATGGATTTACCCGATCCAATCTGGGTCTGACAAAATGGAGATCAACTGCGGTCCAATTTCTGTTTCACTGGAGATCTGTTATGGTTACTCTGATTTATTTATTTCAGTATTTCATGTTGGCTATTGCACTTGCAGAATACTCAGAATGAAGTAACTGATCCAATCAAAATAACCAAAACAACAAAATAAGCAGAGTTACCAAACCAGAATCACCAAAATAACAGCTATGCCAAGATCTCCCAGGAAAGTAAAACCTTGTCAGATTTCTAAATACTCTTCCAAATTCCGTAGGGCAATCCATTTCAGGCCTTGTCCTACCTTAAGCATTAATTTCAATCAAGTGATGAGTCATCGCATACACCTTAATGGCCCACTTCTGTATTTTGGGAGTGTGAATCAGGGGGCCTTTTCACACGGGTGCCCCCCCCCCCACTCCTGTGCTCCACCCATCTCCGCCTACCTCCACCCATCACCTACGCACAGAGCAACGGGCTCCAATGCCTACAGGTGCACACCCATCTCTACTCACTGCAGGCACACACCCATCCCCCCACCCACCGTAGCCCATTTGAAAAGGGCCAGAGTGTCCAGCATCTTGCATGCTCAAGCCTTGGTTCTGTATTAGTAGTAGCAATTCCTTTTACTTCCCCATTCTTCTGCTTGTTATCTGAAACTGGAGGTGAAACCAGCTAAAATAAGCAAACCTTTTGAATCCAAACAATCCGACCAGAAATAATCCAAATAATGAATGCTACCCGTCCAATTGTTAATCAATGACCCGTTTTTTTCAATTTCAGTTTGTCTGGTTTGCTTGCTTCGTTCATTTCAACCATTTCCAGTTTTAGCATTCGTTTTCCACTAGATGAAATAAACAGAAGAAAAACTGAACCAAACAAGCTGAACCAAATGAACCAAAATTGTGCAAAATCAGTTGTTTGAATGTTTTGATGAATATCATTCAGGTTGACTACAACCTGTTCAAAATCAGGGGGAGAGGGGTACCCTCAAGCTGTTATTCTGTTGCTTCCTTCATCTCTGTCTTAAACTAACGGTCTTTCATAATCAGATTTCACCAGTAGGGTAAAACAGAGCCTGAGTAGGCAATATTATATCCCACACAACCTGCATCCGGCAGAATAATAGGAGACTTCAGCGCCGGCATCTCTCCCCCGCCTTCCCTGTATGCCGTGTCTGAAGTTCAGACACGGCGTACAGTCGTTGTGCGCATGCGCACCCTTCCGCGCATGCGCACTCGGCCAGGGATCCCAGAAGTGCGGCGTAAAGCCGGCACTTCGGGGATCCGCGTCTGAGGGGCCAGGATCGCCGACCCGGTCAGACGCGGGGTAGGATCCGGCCCTGAAGTTTAGACGAGCGCAAAGAAAGGCGGCTGATCAAAGGATCACCCGCCTTTTTTGTCTCGTCTATAAGCGCCCCTATTCTTGACCAAGTACCACATAATGGTGACATGGGGCCAAGAGACTGCTAACTCTTGAGCCCTCAGGTCTGTCTTATGCATGCAAGGCATCTACCTTTCCCCCTGCAGATTGGAATTAACCAACTCTAATCCTGGTAGCACTAAACTTTTCATGCTTCCCAGAATGCTTCTGGCCAACACAACCAGCTTCACATTGTTACTGCCATTACATGACATTATGTCGTCCTCCTTTTAGCAGTTTTAAAAATGTTTTATATTGGATTTTATTTGTGTTTTTATATTGTAAGCCGCTGCCTGATGGCAGGAGGGGTGGGGTATCAAATTGAAAAATAAATAAATAAATAAATAAAAGTTAATATCTGCCATTCTTGATAGTTTGGCAGTTATCTGGCCACTGGTAGAGATCTTGGCCATGGTTCTTGGATTCTCAGTATTTCTCACGAGAGGCTAAAATACTTCTTATTTCAGCCCTATTCCAGCCTAGAGTGTGGTCTGTGCTATTTGGCTGCCCTTGGATGGAACTGAAACAATTATCTGCTGCTATTTGATATCTGTCTAGATCAGCAGTATCTGATTTTCTCTGGAAAGGACCGGATACTGTGACATCTGTCTTTACCAATTTATCTTGTTAAAACCTAATACTGCAGTGTCCTTTCCCCCCTGTATTACCATTTCCTCATTTACATATTGCTGTTTACCATTGGCCCATAATTGCTTTCTTGTTTACTAGGGATGGACGAACAGGTATCAAACATTTTGAGACTCTGTTGCCCCATGTATGGACTAGAGCTGAAACAGATATCTGATTTAGTCTTCATGGGTAATACACACAATTTTGAGTACTGTGCTGGTGGTCACCCGATGGGCTACCCAAGTGCCAGCCAGGTATCTGATTACCAGGGTTCCTAGTTTTTTTCTTTGCGGTGGAAAACCAGAGAAAAACTGAGATTTTGTCTTTTACCAGAGAAAAAAGAGATTTTGTCTCTTTCCAGAGAATTTAATGGAAAATGGCAAAAGTTTACAGATTTGGGAGGAGGAAACAGTGAGCGCGGGGCAGTGAGGATGTGGAGCGAAACTGTGGGCAAGCAACTTGAAAGCATGGGCTGTGGAGGGGAGGGAGGGGCTCTGCATTTGGAGAGGCACTACAGACCTCCTGTGGGGCAGGAGCACTATGAATTGGGGTGGTTAGGTCTTCTGGACCTTGTGAAGAGGGACAGGAGATGGGCCTAACTGGGCCCCTAGCAGCTTCCCAAGTGACAGCCACTCTTTGGTTCCCATTTCTGGTTGGCAGAGCGGTGTGGGACCAGGCTGGGAGGAGGAGGCAGTAAGCACAGGGCAGTGGCACGGAAGCAACCTCAAGGCATGTGCCTTGGGGGGAGGGGAGGTGCTGTGCATTTGGAGGGCCACAGACCTTTAATTTGGAGGGGGGGACTGTTGGTGGGACAGGTAGCTGCAAAATTGCATAAAAATTAAAGTATTCCAATAAAATGTGGCGTTCTAACACATACCTATATCTGTTGTAGTACGGGAAAGTCAACTAGGGTTTAAATTTAATTGCAGAAAAACAGGGATTTCATTTTTTTAATCAGAGTATCTCCAATTTTTTGTCACGGAAAATTAGGAACCCAGCTGATTACCGTTACTGATTTACTGGTAACAATATTTTATTTTATTTTATTTATTTATTTGTTTATAAATAACAGCATTTGTATGCTGCCCCCTCCTGCCACAAGCATCTTGGGAAAACTAACAACATTTTAAAACATAATAAAATTCATTAAAATCAACATTCCCAGAATTAACCCCCCCACAAAAACAATAGAACCCCTCCCTAACCCAGCCCTCCCATCCCATTTCCCTCGGCAAAGGTCTGGCAGAACAACCAGGTCTTACACTTTTTACAGAAAGAGGGGAGGTCATTGGTCAGGTGGACTTCCAACAGGAGGGAGTTCCACAGCTGCAGTGCAGACACAGAGAATGCCCTCCTCCTGGTTGAGACCCAGGAAACCCGGGGGAATCTCAAGAAGGGCGCCCCTGGCTGACCAGAGAGGTCGATCCAGAATCCGGAGGGTGAGGTGGTCCTGCAGGTAGGTGGGGCCGTATGGGATATGGGAAAGTAGCAAAAATTGGGATGGTAACGCAACAAATTGGGATGGAGACTCAAAGAATTGTGACCAGAAGTAGGTATTCTGGAATGAAAATTGGTAAAAACGGAGGCATTGGGTAACCCATCAGGTACCAATTAGTACTTGACTGTGGTTGGTTGAGTACCATAAATTTTACATGTATACTTGTTTTTGCGGCTCTAATTTGGACATATTTCACCACAACAATCCTAATAACTAACATAATCAGTGCTTCAGTTGCAGAGGAGGTCGCGGCTAAAGTGGGTTTTTCAAAAACCTATTTCCGAAGCAGAGGCCTTTTGGCGGCATGAGCAGAAATTAAAAGAAGAATAGGGGATGTTGCTAGTCAAGAAGATATTGCTGCCATAACTGTCTCAGCTCCTCTGAGGCAGTATGTAATCTTGATCCCCAAAGCTGATCAGGCGGCTGATTATTGGAAAAGAGGTTGGCCCACCGCTCTGGCCCACAAATTACTCTTGGCTCGACTTACTGTAACCCCTCTATGGTTGTTGAGGGCCGCTATAATGGGATACCCTTTTAAAACTGCCTCTGCCCGTTTGACTCCCAACAGGTTGAAACGATATCCCATATCTTGCTGGACAGCCGATTATATCAGGACATCAGGGAAAGCTATCTGAATCCAATCTTTTTACGTACTCCAGGGAGATCTTGTCAGGAATTGACAAAAATCTTATTAGAAGATAAATCTGTAGAAATTTCAGAAGCTGTAGCCAGATTCCTGTTAAAATCAACAACAAGGAGAAGTTGTTTTCTAAGGTTTAAATCTATTAGTCCTGAAGGTGCAGTAGTAGGATAAAAATTGACTGGCAGCCCAAAATTTCTTAATTCCTTTTTTTTTTGTATGGCTATTGCTGGATGATGCCCAGGTGCTATCCTGAGAAAATAGTTCCTCTAATGTGATTTATTAAGAAAGACAAGGATCAGGATAAAATGATGGGACTAAATCTCTGTAAGATTTAATGTATTTTGTAGGGATGGGAAACCGGTACAATCCGGTATCCGATAATGCCGGTATCGGGCGTACCGGCATTATCGGATTCGACCCGGTAATCCGGCCCCGGTACCGGATTTCGGGGTACCGGATTTTTTGCATTGCAGCCATTTAAAAATGGCTGCAATGTAAAAAAAGTTAAAGCCCCAGCAAAAA
>QEPC01015368.1:2241159-2257935 GCA_003113815.1 Sphenodon punctatus
TACACAGCCCACATTCTGACGGCTTTTCAGAAAGATGAAGCCCTGCCTCTCCCTGCTTGTCTCAAGGAGAAGTCTATGCTGGGGGGAGAAAGGAGGTATTCCCCATTTGGGCTGCCAAAAATTTAGTGGGGTGTGTCCCTAAATTTGTGGGGAAATAATTACATGCATGTCATGACTCTATACCATTGATCCATCATTCTTTCAGTACCTGAAGGTCGGGACTGGATCCAGGGGCCAGATCCAGGAAAAGGGCCAAACAAAAACCAGCCACTGGCTAGATTTGGCCCATGGGTTTGGAGTTTCCCAAACCCTGTGGTATACTTAATGTTGTTTTATATATTTCTGTGCCTTGTATTTAATAATTACTTACTGCACTTAACCCTCCCCAGACTGAATAATGCACTGTGTTAATACAGTAATGGGGTATAATAGACCACAATTAAGTCACAGTTGAAAAACAATAAATGTGATTGATTTGAAAATGACTCCAGTTTAATGTAAACATAATTTTATTAGGAGTTATTCTTTGTGGTACAAAAATTCAACACTACCACAAAAAGGTACATGGGGTCAATAGTACCCACAATGTTAACAGAAACATCCCACAATCACAGTACCCATTGATGGTTGTATTGACCCCCAACCCCCATTTTCTGAACATAAGATGATGTACAGAAACTGCAAAGGTAAAAATAATGATTGTGTGTGTGGAAATGACCCCATATACATAACTGGTGCTTTTCCCCCCAACACAAAACTGCAAGTAGGTATGATGAAAAAAACAGTATTGAAGATTCACACTATGAAAGTGTTAACTGCTGTGTAAACATCAAACAAAATTGAAGTTGGTATGTGTGAATTTTCACCTTGGGACATAATTGAACCCAATGTCCTTGTAGTGATAGTTTTCTGTACACACAGAAAATGACTTTTATGAAAACAGACAAAATACTAAATTGTTGTCCTTATTCTACTTTGAGAACACTTAATGCAAAAAATAGGTTCTGATTTCAGCCTAAAAAAAGAAGTACTGTTTGTTTTTACAGTATAGGTGCAATCGTGTGGCCAGTGTAAACTGGCTGCAGGTGCAGGGCGTGAGGCAGAACATGTGTGCTCAGGCATGCACGCGCGCCTTGCAAACAGCAGAGCCACACAGGGCAAAGGTGCAACCCAGGCCAATGCTACCCCCGAGACCCCCCACACCACGGTCTGGGGGATGGAGCAGGAACTGTGCCTGACTCATCCCCTGGGCCACCATGTGTGTGGGCTTGGGGCGTCGCATCAGTCCAGGCTGTGTCTTTGCCCCACATGGCTCTGCTGTTTGCAAAGCACGCGTGCATGGCTGAGCATGAGCACATGTGTTCAGAGCTTGCAGCGCAAGTAGAGGTCAGCTTAAGTGGCCTATAGGATTGTACCCTGTGTGTTTAGGGGGTGAATATGACCCCAGTACCCTAGGTGTGTAGTGCTTTCATTTTCCCATTCATTACAATTGGTCAAACTTACCCCAATACTGTTTTAGTAAAATGCTAAATTAAAAAAAAAATTAAAGCTTGGGAGAGGGGGCATGAACCAACACAGGACAATTGACCCCATTACTGTTGAGGAATACATGGAGTATGAAGTGGTACAGGTTTGCTAAAAAAAAAATGTATTCACTTTTGGGACCAGATTATGTTTGCCATGGAGGCCTTGCTCAGAATAAAGGAAACATGGCTTGGACCTCACATTGCTGGGAATAAAATGCAAGGCTTTTCCAAGTTCTGGATCCAATGCAGCTACTGAAGCAAAGCATTGTGTTCTGAAGGAGATTGCTGCTTCATGGCATCGTTGATGAGAGGAGCTGGGTCTTTTAACACTTGCACACTAGGGATGTGCACTAGGGCTGAACCAAATAGTACTTCCGGGTGTTCGAACTGATTTGAAAAGTTCCAAATAGTCAGTCCGAGTACTTGGAGGTAATTCGGTGTTTGTGCCGAAGCTTCGGACTTTGCAGACCGAAGCACAGAACGTCGGAAAACTTCGGAAACTTCAGAAAACTTTGGTGCCACCTTAGCGCCTCAGCAGATGTTGCCATGTGCAGAAGCTGCAACCGGGGTGGTGGTGTGGTAATGGTTGGCAACCTCTTGGCATGGATTGGTGGGGCACTGGTAACAGTCTTGGAGAGACCAGGGACACAGGCTGGGGGAACTCCTGGAGCCAGGAAGAGATTGCCCTGTGGGTGGCTCATGGTGCTGCTGTCTGACTGCCAACTTGAGCAAACCAAGCACCTCAGTTGGCCTGGAAGCACCAAATTATTTTTTTTAAAAAACCAGCCTAACATGCTGCCCCTGCCTGAAGGCAGTGAGAGGACCCTTGGTAAAAAAAGACATCTTGAATCAACCACGCAGACTACAAGCAACTGTGATCCTGCACAGCCAGTCCAACAGGCACCATGTTGGTTCTTCACACACACCTCTCTCGGGGCACCCTAGCATGGAGGGAACTTAACTTCTGGGGCCAGGCAGAGAGAGGCCTCTGAGAGAGCCCTCTGGGTGGTTCATGGTGCTGCTGTCTGACGCCAAGCCAACCAACCAACCAAGCAGTAGTAGCCAGCAAGCAATGTGCCCCCAGTGGAACCCCCTTTTAAAAAATAACCATTGTATGCAAACCCCCCATGCCCCAGCATTGGCCCTATACACAGGCAGGCCAGGCCAAACCATGACATGCTATTCCAGGAGCTCCCCCAGCCCAGCCGGTTACTCACAGCAGTGTAGGAGCACGCAGTCAAATTTACCAGAGAATGGGATGGCTCTGGGAGGTGTGTGCCAGGTTTTTTTTTTGTCACTTCTCTTTTTATTGCCTGCAGCCTTGTATCAATCAAACTAGCCATCTGGCTTGGCCAGCCAATCGATTCAAAATCTGCCTTACCCCATGACTCAACTGTCCCCTTCCATCCCCGCCTCCTACTAAATATGACACTTTTGCCAGAAGCTTCTGGGAGCTTCTCCAGCCAGGCCCAGGTGTGCAGGCACTTCTGAAGTTTTCTGAAGTTTCTGAAGTTTTTCAAAGAACGGTCGCACTTTCCCAAACTTTGAAAAATACAATTTCTGGGTCAAAGACCCCAAAATTTGGCAATTTGGAATAATTCAGAAAACTTCATTTCAGCCCTAGTGTGCACCAGGGACCCATTTCGTTTTTTGGTTTTCATTTTTTTTTTCATTATTAAAATTTTAAATTTTTGCTATCAAGAACGTTCATTTTTGTTTCTAAGTTTCATTTTTGTTTTCCATTGGTTTCAATGGGAAATGGATTTCTGGATGCAAGTCTTGATTTTTTATCCAATTTGCATGACATTTTGACAGACTGTACCCCTCACTAAGGGACCATCCCTGTCAAATTTAATAAAGAATGGATAAAGGGTTCTGATTTTATAAGCAACTTAATCTAATCATTTGCATACACATCATCTTTGTTATTCATCTGATTTGGATTAAATTTGAATTCCTTGTACGCCTCATAGATGGGATCATCTGTTCCAAATTTCAGAAAAAATTGATAAAGGGTCCTGATTTTATAAGCAATTTAATCATTTCATGGTTTGCATACACATTTCCAACTGTAACTTGTTTTCCATCCAATGTGGATGTAATTTGGACAGGTTGTTCCCCTCACTCAAGGAAGCATCCCTGCCAAATTTCTGAAAGATTGGATAAAGGGTCCCAGTTTTGTAAGCAATGTAGTTTTTGTGATTTTAACAAAAGTTGCAGATTTCCTTAAATAACGTACAGGTGTTGCCTCTGTTTTATTTATAGAGGTTTCTAGATGCAGAGATATGCTTTTGGGAGCAGCTGTAGACAGGGTTAATAGGACAGAAGGAGGTGGGCAGAGCAGAGGAGGAACAGGTGCCAGAGGTACTGGCACTTTGGCACCCCAAAGTTGGTGGGAGCATACACAGGGGAGAGTAGGTGCAGAGTTCTGCTTTTATGAGAACTTGCAGTGAGGCTGAAGACTGCAGAACACACAGTCACACACACACACAGCACTGTGTCAGCCTGCAAGCTGCAGAAGATGTGGTGGGCTGTACAGTTTGACAGAAGCTTATATTGTCTCCCCAATGTCCACCCTGAAGCCTCTCTGATTGGAATGATCGGGTATTGGGAAGTTGGAAGCTTGGGCAGCATCTCCAGAGAATGAGCCTATACCAAGAATTCTCTTATGTTTGTCACAGTGGTATAAAATGGTTTGCGATGGAAATTGGCCAGCAGAAATGTCAGTCATGTATCCATTCCTCATTCTGTGCTGTGCCCACCCCAACCCCCCTACTTGTTACTGGGAAATTGGAAGTATCTGCTTAGTCTCAGGCTAGCTGTCTCCATTCACATACTTTCTCAGGTTTCCTTCCTTCAGGGCCTTTCTGGCAGCCTCCTAGGAGATGTGTTCTCCACAGTGGTCAGGAGCAGACTGCCCTCTCATTTGGGCAGGCTGGACTAACTTTTATACAGCTAGCCACACCCACCAGCTTCTGTTTCCTGTTTGGAGGCCATTTTGTATTGTCTTCATCATGACAGGCACCATCTTGTGGTACAGCCCTGCCACAAAGGGATTCTATTACCCTTTTATCTACTCCATGCTCCAGTTTGTGAACTCCGCTCCTCCTCTGTCCCCTCTCTCGTCCTCCCATGCCTCCCCTGCTCCCTTAAGCACCTTCATCCCTTCTTCTCCCTGGCTGCCCCCACACCTTGAACTCCCTCCCTGCCCACATCTGCTGCACCCCCTCCCTTTGTACCTTTAAATACCGCCTCAAGACCCACCTCTTTGTCTCTGCCCTCCCCGACTCTTCGCTCCCCTCACCTAACTCCTGCTGATACCTACCATCCAGTACAATCTTTTACCCGAGGTCTGTGTACTCATATCCTTACCACATGAACCAGCCAGCCATTATTCTTGATGTAACCAAGCCAAGCACATGCACCTGAGACCTCACATCTTCATGAATGTTACACCCCTTGTCTCTCCCTCTGTTTCTCTTCCTTCATCTCCCCCCCCATCTCTCAGATTGTGGAATTCATGCCTGCCATGGCAACCATGGAGCTGTCCCATGAGGTGGTTGGCCCAAAACATGAGGGGGGGGCATGCTCTGGATTCACTGTTCTGCACCAACCTTGAGGTGGGGGGGGGGTCTGTTGATTGGGTGTGTTGTTTGTACACCCTTGCCATAGGGATGGGTGAACCCGGTTCGGAGGTTTGGGGTTTGACCTGAACTTTGGGTGTTTGGGCCATTCACGAACCCCCCAATTCTGAACTGTCCCCCACCCAAACCGGCTCAACAAAGTTAGGGTTCCGAACTTGTTTGGGCGGCACGCGAGGGACAGGAGGGAAACCCATTTCCCCCTCCCCCCTACAGGCTGCACGGTTGGAACGGGTGCCGGGGCTCACCCCCCCCCCCCACCCTGCTCAGCCCTCGGGGGGGGGGCTTTTTAAAAAAATAAAAAAATAAAACCCCACTCCCCCACCCCAGGGATCGTCCTACCTGTTGGTGCCAGGGCTCCGGCCCCGGGTTCAGTGGTGGTAGTGGCGGTGGCAGCGGGTCCTGCGGCGCTCCGGAGTGCTTCAGACCTAGGCCTTCCAGGTCATGTGCTGCCCTTCTTTGCTGCCCTTATACCATCTGCTCTTTTCCATCCAGCAGAGCTGTTCTGGGTGGTGAGGGGTCTGGTCAGTCCAACCTGTCTCCGTCTGGAACCAGATTTGTCCAAAGCACTCTGGGACATGTTTTTAGCATACTTTGCGGATAAAATTGTTTGCATTGAGCATGATTTCTACTCTACCCTTTTGGAGGCAGTGGTAAAGCAAGAGATTAGGAATGCCCTCTCCAGTCAGAGTTTGTGGGATGACTTTTAATTAGTGACACCTGCCAAGGCAGTGGATGTACTGGGGTCTGTTCGGGCCACAACTAGAATTAGAACCACAACTGAATTAGAACCTGGTTGGTAAAGACCAACAGGGAGACACTTGGGCTAGTGTTGGTGGGGTTATCAGTGCCTCCCTTCATGTGTGTGTGTGCCAGACTGCCTCAAGGGGGCTGTGGTCCAGCCACTCCTCAAAAAAAATCACTTGATGCTGATGTGAACTACCAACCTGTCTCTAACCTTCCCTTTTAGGGAACATAATTGAACAGGTAGTGGCCCATTAGCCCCAGGCGCATCTGGACCACACCGGTTTCCTTGGCTCCATGCAGTCTGGCTTTCGTCCGGGTCGTGGCATGGAGACCATGCTTGTGGCTTTGGGCAATGACCTCATGGAGTTGGACCGGGGTCATATAACCCTGTTGGTCCTACTGGAACTGTCTGTGGCTTTTGATAATGTGAATCATGAGATGCTTGTGACTCACCTGCAGGACCTGGCTGAGGTGGATGGTACTGTCAGGTGGTGGTTCTGTTCATACTTGGCAGATAGATCTCAGTGGGTGGTACTGGGGGGGACTTCACACCATCCCCTGGGGACCTCCTGTGTGGGGTCCCACAGGGTTCCATTCTGTTCCTTCTCTTATTCAACATGTATATGCAGCTGCTGGGGGAGGTTGTGCGCAGCTGCGGGGTCCATTGTCATCAGTACGCTGACAACACCAAGATGTATTTTTCATTTTCAACCAACTTGGGCCCTGCAGTCTCATTGCTATCCATTGCTAGCCTGGCTGCTGTGGGCGATTGGATGAGGTGAAGCCAATTGAAACTCAATCCCAACAAGACAGAAGTGATGTTAGTGGCCAGGATTGGAGGTCCGGGGAAGGGGGACACTCCAGTATTGGGGGGGGGGCATCCTCCATTGGCTTTTCATGTGCGGAGCCTGGGGGTGCTCCTGGATGCAAATCTGCACCTGTATTTGCAGGTGTCGGCTGTGGCCAGGTGCGCATTTCACCAATTGCATCTGATGATGAAGAGGCTCTGCCCATATGTCTCAGACTCTGAATCATATGGTCCACTATCATCCATGTATTCGTCACCTTGAGGCTAGACTACTGCAATGCGCTCTACATGGGGCCGCCCATGGTGATGGTATGGAAGCTGCAGCTGGTGCAAAATGCAGCGGCCCATCTGCTTATGGGGACAGGTTGCAGGGAGCATATCACTGTGCTCCAAGCATTGCACTGGCTGCTTATTGTCTTCCGGACCCGATTCAAGGTGCTGGTTCTGACCTATAAAGCCCTACACGGCCTGGGCCCCCTTATCTGAAGGACCACCTCACTTCCTGGGCCCCTGAGTGACCCCGGTGGTCCGGGAGCACCCTCCTGAAGGTCTCATATTATCAGCAGATCCGAATGGACAGGCAAGCATTCTCAGCAGCCGCTCCGTTGCTGTGGAATGCTCTCCCGGTGGAGATCTGTCTCAGCCCGGATCTCTCTCTTTGCCTTTCATCGGCGGTTTCATCTCTCTCATTGCCTTTCACCTTTTCCATCGGGCCATTTGGCAGGGGGCGGGGTGGGGGGTGGATGGATTAGATTGGTGGGTGGGATTTTATTGTGTTTGTACAGGACCGATATATGATGGATGTTTTATATTGATGCTTTTTTTATACTGAGTTGCTGTTAGCGAGGGAGGTGGGGTAAAAATGAAAATGAATGAATGAATGAATGAATAAATGAATAAATAAGTAAATAAATAAATAAGCTGTAAAAACCTCAAAGGCACGTTCAAAAATCCAGGATTTTTACTCTTTGTCTTTTTTAAAAAAAATAAATCAGGATTTTGAAGACAATGGGATAATTATCAGGGACTGACTTTATTTTTGAACACTGGGGTTTGGCAATGCTGAACATTTCTTTGTGAGCCAATGGGAGGGGAGGGGGATTCAGAGCAATGGTCAAAAAAGATGATCCTTGCTGCTGCATTCTGTATAGAGCAGAGAAGGAAAATGTGAGGAGTTAGGGAGTTCCCAAAGAGGGGGGAGTTTATATTATTCAAGACAGGAAATAATTGTGAGGGCCTGGAATAAGACATTTTGCCCATCTGCAGTGAAGGGAAGGGCATTTTTCAAAACAGCTTTGGAAGAAAGCAAGGCAAGATTTGGACACAGCTTAGATAAAAGGAAGGGGTTTTCAAAGTGGGATAAACTTGAAAATGGACCATTAATCAAAATCCATTAACTAGGATGCCAGTTGCTTTGCTCCACAGTTATGTTTGAATAAAAACTTTCTCCCTCAGTTTGGCCTCCTTGACCTGACTGAAAATTTCCCAAACTATGACAAAATGGTTTTGTTGTCAAAAAGAGGGCTGTGATGGGAACACAAATTCAGCAGGACTTCACTGCAAGATCAAGCAAGAAGTTCAGATGGGTTGTGTGAGAGAGAGAAAAAAAAACCTAGCTCAAACAACAACAGGGGTTGACAATTAGCAGAAATGGCAAGAGAACTGATTTAAAACACTTGGGTCACAGCCCTTTCTTGTGGCGATCAGCAGAAGTCTAGGGGAGTCCATGGTGCTCTTTTGATTTACACCCAATGAGAATCTTGCGCTTGGAAAGCAAGACAGATGAGGAAGTATTCCCTGGAGTAAAAGTCCCTCATTAACTGTGGTGGCTTGTTTATAAAGAACTATTACATTGTGGTTTATGGGCTGAACTTTATGATGAAAGGTCCATTTCTGACCTATCTCCATGCCCAGGATTTTACTGCCAATTATGATGCAAATAATGATAGGACCTCTTATATTTTGGTCAGTCATTCCCAAAATGCTTCCAACCATGGAAAAATCCTGCCTTTCTGACCCATGGGAGTCCCCTGTAAGAGAGTATGAAAATAAGCAGGGAGGTAGTAATGAATGTGGTTTGCAAAAGTTGCAAAAGAAGAGCATCAGAGAAAGTACATATGAAATGAAATGAAGTTTTTATTGCAGCATAGCTCTCGCTATTGCCGTAACACCAATACAAATCAACATAATAAATCTATAAACAACATACTATAAAACACTCCCATACATACGTACCATTAACACATCTACATTGGAACTTATCGATTCCACCACAATCCCCTTTCACTTCGTCGAGGGTACCCAGTTAGTTCCCCAGATCCATAGCCATAATCTTTATATGGAGAGGTGACAACAGATAACGATTGCCTGGGCCTATTTCTATTAGATGATATTAACTGATAGTACTTGCATCCAAAATCTGTCTTAAATGGGGCATACTCTGCCACCAATCCTATCCCCTTCAAGACAATTTTCCAATAACCCTTAATTTTGTTTGTATTGACAACCTCCTTTTCTCAGTCAGGGCTACGTAGATGGCAATAGCCATCAGTTCCTCCCTATCGCGTAAACCAAGCAAAAACAAATAACAGTCTTCTGTAGTTAAATTTGTTTACTTCTTCAGTAAGGGAACCAACTATACTGACCTCAATTTGACATAATAGGGACATCGCAACATAAAATGCTCCATTGTTTCTATCTCCTGCACGCTGCAAGGGCAACACCTTGACAGATATGGTACCTTATTATACTTGCCTTCCATAACAGCGAGTTGAGTAAGCTGAAAACATAAAAGTGTGTACCCTCTGCGCAGTTTGGCATTTGCTATAATATCCAAATAAGGTTCCAGCCCAAATACCCATTTATACAACCCCAACTTGGGGGCTACCCTCCATTCTGCCACTGCACCAAGTTCCTCCTGTTGCACCATGTCCCTTATCCTTGTGCAGATTTCAGATCTAATAACGGGCACACTCTTACCTATAAAATAGATAAAGGAGAATCCACATGAACTGAGAATCCTCTTCAGATACCTCAGCCATGGGTATTCTCTTGGGCCTGTATTTGTTAATTCCTCCCTTAGATATAGAAGGGAGAGATCCGTCTCGCAATGAGTTAGAAGCCTAAGCCAATACCTGACATAATTGCCCCTAGCATGCGTTGCTATAGAGTTGACCCCCAACTCCGCTCTCAATACTGCCCCTGGAGTGCCCGGTCCTACTTTTAACAAGCTTTGGAGGAATAGATTTGGGACCCTCTCTAGGACAGTCAAATTTGAGTTAGGTATCACTTCAAGACCAAACACTGCTGAAGGGGAGACTTTGGAATTATAAACTAGTATGAATTCCAAGATAGAAACCCCTTTAAAGATATTTATGGCCCTATTTAGTGCCTGAGCTGCACACTGGGCCTTCAGCGCTCTAGCCTGTATGTGAGAGTTCTATGTTCCCCTACTGCTAAACATGACTCCTAGGTATTTAAATGAATTAACTATCTCCAGCTCCCCAGCTTCAGTTTCCCATTTGCGCGGGTACTTCCTTTTGCCCAATATCATTAATTTAGATTTTTGCATATTGATCTCTAACCCATTTAATCTGCAATAATGCTGGAACTTGTTTATAGACCGTCGCAGGCCACCCTCCATTTGGGATATTAAGACCAAATCATCTGCAAACTGTATTAAACAAATCTGCACATTCCCCACTTTCGGTGGATGAGTATCAGCTGCTCTGATATGTCTAACCAAGTTTGAGAGGTATAAGTTGAAGAGGAGAGGTGCCAGGACACAACCTTGTCGCACTCCCCTCCCAATTGGAATAGTATTACTCAGGCCTGAACTCGACTTCACCTGAGCTTCATTGTTGGAATACAGTTGAATTATGGCCACCAATAATTTCTCTTCCATTCCCTGAGTCTTCAATTTGGACCATAGCCTAGACCTCGGCACAGTATCAAAAGCCTTAGTTAGGTCCATAAAGGCTAAATAGAGTTTACCTCTTCTAACCTTAGTATATTAAAATATAAGATGCTGAAGAATGAAGCAACAGTAGCCTTGCCTTTCCGGAAACCAAACTGCTCACATGGAATAATGGGTCCCGACTCTGCCCACTTTACCAGGGGGGTATGTATTAACCTAGCATACACCTTCACAATAATTGATAAAAGACTTATTGGATGATAAGCAGCTAGGTCACTGACTTTGCCTTTCTTAAAGAGGGGAACAATAATACTCTGGGTCCAAGAACTTGGCATTTGACGCGCATTACTTACTTTGAGAAACGGGGAGGACAGCAATTGGGACCACCACCTAGGTGATGCCTGCAACACTTCCGCTGAAATGCAGTCTGGACCCACTGCCTTACCCCGCTTCAAAGCCATAATACAGTCGGTTACCTTGGTTTCATCAAAATCAACTAGTACCTGCCATAAAGGGAACGCTTGGGAGGCACCTACTCCAAGATCAGCAGTTGAAATAGCCCTATCTGCGTATAGGTCTTGGAAGTAACCTTCCCAAGCCCTAGGGGCAATCAGCTGTCCCCTACCCTTCCCCTTTGGGTTAATAATCTGGTTGAGTGTAGTCCAAAAGTCACCAGTATTTCCTGTGCGAATGTCTACACACATCTTTGCCCATCTTTTTTGATAATATCCAGTTCTTTTCCTTTTTAACAATTGCTGATAAGCTATTCTTAACTCTCTAAAGTACTCCCATACTGAGGGGGATGGGTCCTTGACCCACTCCCTCCTTACTGCAGAGAGTAAGGCTTTAGACCTCCTGCATTCATGGTCATACCATATGTTCCCTGAATGCAAGTTGCCCCTCCCAGCCTCATACAGCAACCCCCTCTGGAAGATACTTAGGATTTCTTCGTATAGGTCAAGCAACATCAGAAGATCATTCGCCTGTTGCATATCCGACATCAATTGCACCATCTCCCCTGAATCACAAATCACCTGAACCTCACTTATAAGTGCAACAGTGGTAAGTTTCTTTGGTCCCAAGGACCTTTGGTTAGGAACATCTATCTGTGGATCCTTGTTAGCACTAACCTTCATAAGCGGCAAAGCCAAGACCATGTGATCGCTCTCAGGTCTTATAATTCTTTCTACTTTGCCAAAGCGATCTTGGAAGCTTCCCTCAACTATAACATAATCCACCTTACTGCTCCTTTGTGGGCCTATAAATGTATGGGCTCTCGCCTCATCACTTTGTGAGTCATCATTTAAAATTTGCAAGTCATATTTCAAAAGCAAATCCTTCATGAGCACCTCTGGTGGGTGTGAACTATTGTCAACTCTTCTGTGCAAATGCACATTCCAATCCCCCACCATAAGCATCGGCACCCTGGGGAAATCATCTGACAACCCCACAATGATTTCCTCTAAAGCCTGCCAGATGTCTGATTTATAGTACCTGGAAGTGGTAGGGGGAATATATACATTTACCACTAGAAGTTGGTCCTTAATTTAAGACCCAAATTTCAATAAACCCACCTGTAATTTGGGTCTACCCGAGGGATATGGGGTAAATACAAGCTTTGCGGAGGCAGGGAGAAGGATTGCTAATCCCCCAGATATCCATTCCTTGGTGCCCTCTTTCTGTCCTCCATGCAGAAAGATGTCAAAGCCAGTCAAACAAAAGTACATAAATCCTGCAATTATATTCTAGAAGGACAACAGTAAAAAAGTAGTGAGGACATTCATCCTGCCTCCTCTCCCAGGGCAGAAAACCTGCCAGTGACAATTTGCATAAATTTGCATGCATTGACTCATGATTTTTTTTCAACTTTAAAAGAACATTTCCCCCCCAACTTTTTTCAACTTTAAAAGAACATTTAGGGAACATTTATGAGCTTCTGTTAAAGCTCAAAAAATATAGTGTTAGAGGTAGGTGACTGGATGGGATAGGGTGCAGGGACAAGGTCTGGGTGAAGAGTACAGCTGAAAGAGGGTACACTCAAAATGGATATACCCATCCAATTTCCAGTACCCAAATCGACCCAATATTGGGTACCGATTGGTACCTTATTGAGACCCGATTTGGCTACCCAATGTCCTGAATGTCAACTTCCAGTACCATTTAAAAAAAAAAAAAATTGTTGATTTACTGACTTCTAGCACCTATTTATTGGCTTTCCATCCTGGAAAATTGACTTCTGGTCCCAGAAAGTCAACTTCCTCTCCTGGAAAATCAACTTTCATTCCCATGTTTTTTTAATTTCATCACAGTTTTTGATTTTCTGATGAATATATCAATCGGTAATTGGAAAATAAACAAATGGATAACAGTACTAATTGGTAAAAATTACTGATTTTTGGGGGTATCCGGTGACTCAACCAGTTCCTGAGCAACTCGTCAGGTATCCGAAGTGGTACCAAAAAATGTGAGTATTAGCAGGTACTAAACTAAGGTCGTTTTCCCACCAGCTGCTTCAGTGCCATGGGAGCTTGTGCTATTCAGATCTAGCGCAGCTCCTGTCGTGTGGGAAATGAGGAAGTGCGGCTCTCACGCAGGCACTTTAGTGCAATGGACAGGGTAGGTCCATTGCGCGAGCGTGCCTGCATGAGAGTCGCACTTCCTCATTTCCCACAAGACGGGAGCTGCACTATATTTGAATGGCGCAAGCTCCTGCAGCGCTGAGGCAGCTTGTAGGAAAGCAGCCTAAGTAGCAGGTTCAGCCCTCATGCAGAGATACGGTGCAGTTACACAATGCACGTACCGCACTCCGGGCAGCTTAACCACATGTTGCAGTGCATTGTGTGCCTGGCAGCTGCCAGAAATCCCCCTCACTGCATGGCGGAGTGGGCAGCTGGCTGCTATGCGTTGCGTCATCAGAAAAAGGCCGAGGATGCAGCGCATAGCAGCCTTACCCCAAATGGGGTAAGGCTGCCCAGGATGCAATAACTCGTGTGCCTGGTTGCCGTCTGCCCTACTGCACGGCAAGGTCCACTTCGGGGCTTTGAGTGGCAGCTGCCAGCTCCAATCCAACGCAGCCATGTCACTGCTGGGGGTGGGATGGTGGTTGGGCCAGGGGAGGTAGAGGGAGGGGTCAGGCCTGGACACCCATTCCTGGGGCCAGCGTCTCAGCTCGCACTGCACCGTGGTGGGAGGTCACACAGTGCTCAGCCTGGCCCGGCTTCCCCATGGTGGTGGTGGGGGAACCATCTGCCCTGTTCCCCAGGCTGACCCTGTAGTATGGCAGCTGTACTTGCCTGCTGTGGGGCCGCATGGGGATCAGGCCTTCTGCACCTCATGTGGCTGCACCCATGGGGATGCAAGGGTAGATGGGCACTCCATGCACAGACGGATTCCTGGGGCAAGGAGATTCAGCCCACGTCCCACAACCACTTTACAATAATTTAAGGCACTAGATCTCCTGGATTTGCTGAATCTTTCACTTCGTATAAAATATAAGGCAATAGTTGTCCAGCCCTGAGAATTATTGGCTTAATCCAAAGCCCAGAGATCATGCTTGAAAAACGTGAGACTTGGGGTCAACCCCTGAGTGGTAGTAACCGTCCCCACACCCATCTATAGTTGTCTCCATAGGAATAAGTAACCAACTATCCCATATTGGGTGTTTTCAGATGTGACATTGGGCACGGATTAATCTGTGCCCAACGTCATGTTTAAAAAGGACCACCAGATGTTACCATGGTCTGGCTCATGTCCCCAAGTGGGGAAATCCTCAAGTGACAGCCCAGGCTAAGCTCCACCATGGTCAGAAGCCAGCCGCCAGGCTCGGAGTGAAGCAGGTGATCACATCTGATAGTCCATTTCGCTCACCCCAGTCTAGAGTGGTGGTGGTGGGGGTGGGGGGGCAGGTACCATGGTGGCTATCATTGGCTGCTATGGCCACCCATCAGCTGTGGGGGAGGAAACGCTGCATGCAGTGGGGGTGGGGTGGGGACATATGGAGACACACCGTGTGTCACCCTGCCCCCTCCCCAGCCCAGGTTGCTGTTACACTTCTTTGGAAGCCCAGCAGTCCCGACCAGGGTGAGATGCTTCCACCACCCAGCAAAGTCTGTGGCAGTGGATGCAGCCCGTCATGTGTGAAAACACCCACTGTCGCTCCTTTAGTTCATGATCCAGTTCTCAATGAACACAATGAACAGACTTTCTTCGTCATTAATGGACATGGGATCAAGCCAACGTACTATAGTACTAGAGGATCGGAAATACAACTGCAAGTCCCAGAGGATTATATTGATGTACACAGCTCAAGTAAACTTATACCTTATTTTCTATTTTCTTCCAATAAGGCCCACCTGAAAACAACAGCACTCATCACTCCAAGGGGGAAAATACCTCATGAAAAATACAAGCTGCAAGGGACACAGTCCAATAAAGGATAAGCAAACCCCACTTTGATCATGTGTAATTCACTAAACAACCAGAGTTCTCTGTTGCCCTTGCTGAAGTGAGAAAATCGGCTATACATGAAATCAGTAACTTACTATTGGAGTTTCTCTTCTGTTGGATAAAAAAACAAGTATGAGAATGTTTTTTGTTCTGTTTGGAACATGAAAGGAGGCAGTTTCCTGCTGTGGCTTTGAAACCCAACTTTATGAATCTTCTGGGTGTCATAAATAGCAGGTCAGTGCAACAGCCAAGTAATTACACTTTTCCAACTTGATCTAGAACTCATTTCTTGCCACATTTCTTGCAGGATTGGAATACACATTGGAACTCTCCTGCCTGCTGTTAAACACCAAAACTAGCATATCTCTTTGTAACATATCCACTTGTAAACGAGGCATAATGCTATAAAATGTTAGGAAAGGGATTTGTGATCCTCAGGTGAAAGATGGTATAGAGATGAAAAGTGCTAGTATTATTATTGTTATTATGGAAACAATTTCATCTCCACCCACCCCCACCCACCCCCAATGTCCCACCAATATACACAAACCTCTGGAATGCTTTCAAGAAGAAATAATCAAAAATCCTAGTGCAGTTATAGAAACCATCTGAGGCCAGAGGTTTGACTTTTTGTTGAATTGAGCGTTCCAGAGATCTGAGAGAGGAGAATATTTGAATTAATTGTGCCTAATTAAATGCACCTTTCTCACAGAGAACTTGGGGCCCTGTGCAAAATAGTGGTGGTGGCGGGATTTCTCCTAATATAGTAATGTTTGGCGGATACACACTGGCTCACCCATTAGGAAAAGGAAAATGAGGTCAAAATTAATTTCTGAAGTTCAGTTAAATTAGGATTGAAGCAAAGAACAATTTTGCTGCTCGCATGAAATCTCGTAATTTTGGGAACCGGGATTGATTTCCCATCAATTTCTTGATCCCAGTATGAATTCTCAGGCAGTAATAATAATAACAACACATTTATTGTGCATGTGTACAACATGGCTGCTGGGCTGTTTTCTGCATGCACCAAATGGTCCCCAACCTTAATCAAAATGGTAGCAATAGGGTTGCCACCATTTTGGTTAGGGTGGTGGGCATTGTGCATGCACAATCTGGTGCCCTTAACCAAAATGTTGGTGACACTATTGCCACCATTTTGGCTAAAGGTGGTGGCCATTTTGCACATGTACAATGAATGTATTTATTAATTATTATTATTATTATAATATTAATTTCCCAAGTGCTTATCAAAACATTGTTCCTAAATCCAGCTTGCTTTCCCTGATTCTGAACTTTTCATTATATATCTAGAAAGACTGGAGTGATATTCTGGTCAAACAACAACTTAAAAAACTAGGACTAAAAGGCAATTTATGAGGTCATCTAGTTCATCCCCGACCATAAGAAGGATCAGTTATAACCAGTTCATCCGATGAACCCAGAACCAGGATTTCGAGAAGATTTCTCATTTTTGAGAAATCTCATTTCAGCCTTAATTTATTTATTTTATTTATTTAATAATTTGTATCCCGCTTCCTCCAGCCCTACGGCAGCTCGGGGTGGCTCATAAAATAGTTAAAACAATGTATAAAACAATACATAAAGGGATTACTAAAACAATAAAAACAACAAGAAGGTAAAACCACTAGTAAAAACCCTTATCTCTCTCCCCCCCCCCCCCCCCCCCCCCCC
>QEPC01015368.1:2279185-2339755 GCA_003113815.1 Sphenodon punctatus
CCCCACCATGTGCTGCCACCAGGTGGTCCCTTCCACCGCCCCCCAACCCCCCTCACAACCCACCAAAGGGTGTGTGGCCTCTGTGCTGCCTCAAAAGCTGTGTTCAGGAGGGGCGGGGTATAAATCGAATAAATAAATAAATAAATAAATAAATAAAAGCCCTCTCAGGCTGGAAGTCCTGGCCGGCCCCATGTCCTCACTCCCCACTCCTCAAAAGGAGGACCTGTTTATCCTAAGGGGCGAGCCCCTTCGAGGGATCAAGGTCTATTGCCCAAGAGTGACTTGTAGACTGTCCTGACCACCATGGCTCCCACAAACAGCCCGACCAACCACCAACACCCTTTGGGTGTTGCCCTTCGGGCTGGCATCCCCAGGGCTCAGCCCTAAAAGATATACCTGCAGGAGAGGAGAGGGGAGGAGGAGGAGGAGAGGAAGGGAGTCAGGTGGTATTTACTTTATTAAATTTAAATACAATATCCCTTTCACGGGTCAGGGTTCCATCTACTCCACTCCAGTCCCTACAGGTCCATTTGTCACAGATACGTTGTTATTACTAGTTTTGGAGAACCTCTCCTGAATTTCCAGGGACCCTCAATAGGCTGGAGATCCACACCTGTGGCTGTGGTGGCCCATATTTTATATCAGTGTTTCTCACACTCACTTTGTCATTTCAAATTTATTCATGGATTCCATGTATTGGGGGTTGGGTGTGATCACACAGTCTACATTTACTTAGTTTCGGCCGTGCATTCTTTTAATGGGAAGGTTATATTGTCATCTTAGCAAAAGAAAAAAATGTAAGGGCTATGTTATTGTTTCCATAGAGTTGTATTGATTTACACCAGCTGAAAAATCTATCCTGTAGAGACTAGATTGTCAAAAAAAAAGCTCAGAGTCATATGTTCAAGTGCTCATCACTTAAATTGTGGCCAGATTTATCAAAAGAGCTCAGCTGTCATCTAAGCACCAAAATAAGAGTGAGATTTTTCTAAAGTGCTCAGCAACCAGTAGCTCCCATTGCATCACCTATGGCCAGATTTACAGGAATTGGTGCTCAGCTGTTCTGCTGTGAAAATCTGTCCTAAACCCAGCCTGTTTTCCCTGATTCTGAGCTTTTAATTATTTGTTTAGAAAGACTAGAGTGAGTGATATTCTGGTCAAATCACAAACTTAAAGAACCGTAGGACTGAAAAGGAACTTAGGAGGTCATCTAGTCCATCCCCTGACCATAAGCAGGACCAGTTATAACCAACAGATGAAAGGTATAGATGTTTTTTAAAGAAACTTTCATTTATGAAGACTCCACAACCTTCCTTGGAAATTTTCCCCATTGTCTGACCATTCTTATGATTAGATAATTCTTCTTGATATTTAATCTAAATAGTTTCTCCTCCTAAGCCCATAGCCTCTGTCCTACCTTCTGTGGCTATGGAGAACCACTGATTATCATTCTATTTATGGTAGCCTTTTCCATATTTGGAAACTGTTTCATATCTAGAGCTTGAACGGCTTTCCAAAGTTAAAACCAGATTCAACAAATCTGGAAAATTCAAATCTGTTTTATCAAAGAGGATATGAAATGGTATTTGCTTCCAGATTAGTTTGTGGTTTCAAATCTCCATTTCAGTATTTCAGATTTAGTATTTTAATCACCTTGATATGTCAGTGTTTTGGTTACTGAAATATTTTGGTACTTGGTTCACTTTGTTGGTACCATTTGTTTTATATTTTTGAATGGAAATGTAATTTCTGTATTATATACACACAAATCACATTCATACCAACATTCAAGAATTAAAAAATCCTGACAAATAGTGCTGCCAAAGTGAACCAAGTACTATACTGAACTGAAGGAAGTATTGAATACCAAAATACTGTAATACCAAAGCAACCGAGATGCCAAAATGAAGAAATAAAGAAACAGTAACAAGGGGTAATTTTAGACGTGACGGGTTGCTCGGCCCACCATGCTCAACCACAGTCCAGGATCCGTTGCAGATCTCGGACAGGAATCAGCCCGACCATCCATCAGACGTGCCGGCTGATTCCTACAGGGGATTGGGGGAAAGGGCGGGGCTGCGCAGCACAATGCAGCTCCTCTCTGGGAGATGGGCGGGTGCAACGGCCAATGCAGCTGCTGTGCCCAATGCGGCCGCTGCTCCCAATCTCATCCTGGGGTCTGGGCCACGATCCGGAATTGGCCAAGGTAACAGACGTTATATTTGGCCGATTCCGGACTGTGGTCCAGCTAACCACGATTCTGGACCTCCGGTCAGCTGGAGGTCTGGAATCGTGGTCAAAAAGATTCCCACCGGCAGTTCTCCATGGTGAACATCTGGCAGGAATCCTTTAGACGTTACGGGATTTTTGGTCACCACAGGGGTTTCACTGTGGTTGACTGTGGTCTCATAACGTCTAAAATTACCCAACGATGAATGTGAATATTTATTCTTGGAAACAAATATGGCCCTTTGCACATTGGTGGCATCCACGCTAGAACACCCAGAAATCTGGGTGTTCTAGCATGGGTACTGCCTGTGTGAATCCTGTGGGGGTGGGGGGTGCACTTCCGTGCACACGCATCCCCACACACGGAGGCACTGGAAAAAACTGAGGTGCCTCCATGTGTGAGGATGCATGGGGATGGGTGTGTACCTCCTTGGAACCCTCCCCCCACCCACTGCACACAGACCACATCGCACCCCCACCCACACGCAGCCACAGTCCATGTGAAAAGGGCCTATGTGAATCATCTTAATGAATACTTCCAGGACTTTTGGATGGGTTTTGGGTGGCCCCTCGGATGGGGTGGGGGTGTAGTCACCCCCCTGGTCCCCTCCGAGGTCTGGAAATCTCATTTTTGGGCTGAGTTTCGAATTCTGCCCTGGTTAGTAACCCATATTCCACCACACAGCGAGCTGCCAGATTGGCCGGCAGTGACGATCCAGGAAGTTATGTTATTGATTTCTCAACTTAAGTCCAACAAGGCCCCTGGTGTGGATTTTGTCCCTCCCAAGTTTTTTAAAACAGCATGCCAAATGGTGGGCTCCTCTCTTGGCTGCCCTTTTCACCCACATAGATCGGTCAGGTATTATACCAGAGGGTTGGGGGGATGCCATAGTCATACCTATTATAATTTATTTATTTTTTAATTTATTTATTTATTCGATTTATACCCCGCCCCTCCTGAACACAGCTCGGGGCGGCTTCCAACAATAAAAACAATAAATATAAAACAATTTAAAACATATTAAAAATACAGTCTCAATATTAAGAACAGGGCCCGGGATACATTAAAATAAATAAATAGGGTAGGGGTGATAAAAAATCCACTAACCCCCCCCTCCCCAAAGGCCTGGGCAAACAACGAGTGGTGCAAGGGCTAACCCGGGGAATTATAGACCTATCAGTCTTCTGAGCACCATCAGTAAATTATATGCCAAGCATCTGTTAAACTTAAGGGTAGCATGGATGAATCACTATTTGATTATATTTCCTGAGCAGGTGGGCTTCCAGAACGGTCACTCCACTGTAGGCCACTGTCTGATTCTCTCTTATTTAGCAGGGAAGTTTGGGTGAAAACAGACATGACGCTAACCACCCTTTAACCACCCTTGGTGGTTATTTATGCATGTTGCAGGGCTGCATAGGGCACCAATACAGCCCTGCAACATGCATAAATAACCACCAAGGGTGGCTAAAGGGTGGTTAGCGTCATGTCTGTTTTCACCCTTTGTCAAACGTAACCGTAAGCTGTATTGTGTTTTCGTTGATCTCAAGGCGGCATTCAATTTGATTGACCGATCTCTCCTGTGGGATAAGTTGGAGAGGTCATCTATAGATAGATGGCTTCTCCGTCAAATTAAAGCCCTATATGCCAAAAAATCCCTATTCGTACTGACCAGTCAGGTCATCTGTCACAGTGCCTGGATATTTTTTCAGGTGTTAGACAGGGCTGTGTGTTGGTGCCGGCATTATTTAATTTTTTTAATAAATGATTTGGTTCCCCTTATGTCAAGTTCTTCTTTTTCCCCACCCAAAATAGGGACGCATCTGCTTGGATGCCTTCTGTATGCGGATGACGCTATCATTTTTTCTCAAACAAGGGTGGGGCTACAGAGCCAGCTCACTGCATTGGGTATATACTGCACGATGAATAACCTCAGTATTAATTACACTAAGACTAAAGTTATGGTCTTTGGGAGTACGAGGAAAATTTACTGATGGGCTATAAATGGGTCTGCTATTGCTCAGGTTCATACCTACAAATATTTAGGTATATTATTCCAGTCCTCCCTTAAATGGAATCATCATTATAATTTAATCAGTGCTTGGGCAAATGGTTGCATTACAGTCCTTTTGTGTTTTTTTTATAAGAGGGCAGGAGGCTTTTTCATCCCTGCTATCAGGGCCTAAGAAGCAAAATCCCGAGCTCAACTTCTCTATGGCGTGGCCATCTGGGCCATATTACGCCCATATGATCTTAATGTTTTGCATGCTAGTTTCTTGCGCTCACTATTGCGGGTGCCCAATAGTGTGCCAACTGCAGTGGTTCGAATAGAAGCAGGACAGTTACCATGGAATAGTGAGCCTTGGAAGCAAGCTTTTGCTTTAAGGCTCCGTATAAATCTATCCCGAAACCTGGATGCTGGTCTATTCTTTTTTTTGTGGAATGATTCCTATGTCAGCTTATGGAATAAGGCTGTAACAACTAAAATCCGCACCCTGGGACTTTTAATTCCAGATTTGTTGTCAATGGACCTGGGGGCCGCTAAAGCGGAGATATATGGTAGACTACTTGACCTGAGCAGGCAGGAGGATCTTGCCTGTATTTCCTCTTGCAGGACTTTGGTTCACTATATTGGCCTGACCCCTAGTATGGCGGCACCAGCTGATTACCTTTCACTCACTTCATTTAGGAAAATCCATATATTTATGCGAGCTAGACTCAATGTTTTACCAACACGAGTATTGGAGGGGCGCTATGGGGAGTTGCCATATCACCTGAGACTCTGTCCTTTTGACAATCTGACGGCAGAATCCATAGAACATATCTTTTGTGATTGCCATTTATATGATGAACTAAGGGTTCTCTGGTTGGCCAAGATCTTTGATAATCTTCCTGGTAGATCCCCGCCACGAAACGGTGAAGTATCTTCCCTCGGATAAAAATTCTACCGTAACCCATGCAGTTATGTCTTTCTCGTCAGCTGCCTTCCTAAGGAGGGAAAGGTTTCTTGCTTTTAAATCATCCTAATTAGGGCTTAAGTCTCAATGTTCGTCTATAGAGTCCGTTGCCTTTCCCAAGTTTTTTAGTTTTCTCATTAGCCCTTTTATTCTTTGTATTTTATATTAGGTTTCCTGATACGAAATGTTACATACATTTTATATGTTTGGACCATATTGCTGTGTGTGATGGCCAAAATTTCCAAAGGCAATGGCTACGTTAATAAAGGATTTTGATTTGATTTGATTTGAATACAAAGAAGCATATTTATTTCACCTCTACGTCCACCCGAAGCCTTCTCTCTGATAAACCTACTGAATTCCTTCTCCCTTTCTTGATAAATTTTTCATTACAAACCATTTATTTCAAAAGAGGGCTGAAAACATTCCTTGATTCATCGGTTTGTTCAGTTGACAAATGTAGAGTAAATGTAATCTAATCTAAAATCTAATCATTGTAGATTAAGTTATTAAATGATTTCATTGCAGATTACCTTTGATTTTAGATTAAATCAGAAAACACTTAAAAATCAAATTCAAAAACATTTTAAGAACATTTTTAAAGAATGGGGAAAAAATCTTAATTTCGTAACTTAAAAATGTCATTTTAAGTTTAAAAAATAACTATGCAGCAACCAAAAAATATTCACTCTGTGCTATATACAGCTGTCTCAAGTTGTTGTAACATTTTACTACTTAACTGATTAATTTATTGATAAATCACTTAAAAGCAACATGGGTAATCAACTAAATATTTTAATTAGTAGACAAATCTACTTCAGTAGAATCTAAAATCCCTGTCTCCTTCCTCCGTTAACCCCAATTTGTTTGCTGTGCACTTGAATATAATATAATTCTGTTGAAATTTGCAGACAGAGCCAGGGAGGGGAGAATTGGAAGGGAACAGTAAAATTTTGCTGGCTTCCATGATAGTTTAAAACCACAGCCAGCAGACCACAGCACTGAGTTGTCAACAAAAAGCCACTGAGACCCAGGGAGTCCATGCAAGTCTTTCAGATATGGTAAAAAAGAATTTTAAAAATAAGCAGGAAAAAAAATTGAAATCTTCCCAATGGGGAATTTATAACATGTTTACACTTCTCCAAAGTTGTTTCAAACAATTAAATGCTTTACCTCAGTCACAGTAAACAAAGAACTGTTGGTCCTTCCGCAGCCTCGTGCCTGAGAAGGAACATCTGTGTTCTTTTGTCTTTCATTAAGGGCTTGAGTCTTCCCATTCTTGAGGAGTCCTTTGTAAACAAAGCCTGAGATTACTCATGTTCCCACAAAAAACAAACAACTATTTGTGCAATTTTGGGCTGATATGGGGCAGCTCGTGGCCTATCCCATGGTAGCAGAATGGCCTGTATTGCCACCAGGAGGGATAACAGAATTGCCTGATCTCTCTGATTTTTCTTTTAGATTGCACACAGCATATTCTGAAGAAACATGAGATTATAAGCCAGTCACAGACCTTCTCCGGAAAATGGATTAAACTCTTGTTATTTTCAGCACACAGTCTCCTGTCCATTGAAGACAGTGTCGAAACTCCGAGTGGTTGTCCTGCCTGTGTTAGTATTTGGTTGGAAATTCAGCCAGTAGACATGGGTTCTCACTCACCACCTGAGTGCTCAGAGATTCTTCCCACCTACCTAGCACTTCTCCAGTGGGTATTTCTACTACCAAGACTTCTGGCAGCAATATAGAGTTTTGTGGACAACAGAGAATTGGACCATTTGTAGCTGAACCAGTACAAATCCTACAGTGTGTCCATACTGCCCATGATGACTGATGAACCTGTTTAAGGAGGAGCCGTCCACTGCAGGCCTGCATTGCATCTATATGAGCACTGTACAGAGTACCACATGTCCTAGAAGAGCTTTCAAAAGCAGCTCCTTCTTGGAGATTTCAAAAAGCCTTTCAGGTTACCTTTGGTAGAAGGTACCAAGTCATGTTCTGTATGAGGTATGTCTTGAGACTGGTTCTGTTTAGCATTTCCATTAATGCCTTGTACAAAGGAGTGGAGAGTAAACTTATCAAATTTACAGTTAAGGACCTGTGAGATCACTGTGTTTTTCCCGTTGCTGCCAATGGGGGAAATGCAACAAACATGGGTCCCTGTTTACAGTTCAAACTTTGGAGGAGAGGGTTGGAAATCAAACTGGCATTGATAAATTGGGAAAACCAGACTACAAACATTAAGTACGTCTTTATGTCATGACAGGGGAGACATGCTTAGCAAAGTTGTGACCAACTGAGACTGTGGGGAGATGGCAATGCGTGTTTGTGATATCACATTCAAATGCTTGTTTCTTGAGCAGAATCAGTTTGTCAACAGTTTCTAGCTGCCTCAGGTGCATAGGACTGGTGAGGTTGCAGCTCATTTGCATACGCTCCCAGCATCCTCGGCTGTCATCGCTCGAGGACACCACGACTCTCCTGGGGCTTGGCCTTCCTGCCGCCCCAAGCTCCACCGACCAGCGGGCCGAAAAGCGCGCGCCTAAAGGCGCGCGCCTTACAGGTACTTTTCTCCATTTCTTTTCTACTGTACTTCCCCCTCCTATCTTACTCACTAACATGTCTGCCCTATTTTCTCGCCTTTTCTTTCCCTCCTCTCCTTCTCCTCTTCCTGTCCATCTTTTTCTTCCTCTACTTTTCTCCTCCCAGCTTCTTCCTCCCCCCAACCGATCACCACTCTCTAACCTCCCCCATACATCCTTTGCTCCCTTGGCTACTTTCTCTCATTGCTCCCCTTCCACTCCTGTCTCTAGCCTTCCTCGATGCTCCCCTTCTCCCAATCTTATCCCTATTCCTCCTGTCTCTAGCCTACCACGACGCTCCCCTTCTCCCAATCTTATCCCTATTCCTTGCCTCCCCCCTCATCAACTACCATTTTTCTGCTCCCTCTGGAACTGTCGCTCATCTATCAGTAAAGCTCCCTATATCCATGATCTTTTCCTCTCTCGCTCCCTCCAGCTCCTTGCCCTTACTGAAACTTGGATCACTCCCTCGGACTCTGTCACGCCTGCTACCCTCTCCTGTGGGGGTCTCTCCTTCTCTCACCAACCCCGCCCTGAAGGACGGGGTGGTGGGGTGGGCCTCCTTCTTGCTAAATCCTGTCAGTTCCAACCAATTTCTCCTCCCCCCTCTCTCTCCTTCCATACCTTTGAGGCTCACTCCGTGCGCCTCTACTCCCCCCTCCATCTACGTGTTGCTGTCATCTACCGTCCCCCTGGTCCTCTCTCTTCCTTTCTTTCTGACTTTGAGTCCTGGCTCACTTTCTTCCTCTCTGTTGATATCCCCACTCTCATCCTTGGTGACTTCAACATTCATGTTGATGACCCATCTCAGCCCTCAGTCTCTCGCTTCCTCTCCCTAGCCTCCTCCTTCAACCTCCACCTTTGGACCAACTCCCCCACCCATACTAATGGCCATTCTCTTGATCTTGTCCTCTCTAGAAACTGCTCTGTCGCTGATCTCTCCTTCGATCCTCATCCTATATCAGACCACTTCCTTGCCTCTTTCAACATTTCCCACTGTCCCCCCTCCTCTTCCCCTTCTCTACGCCCCTTCCGTGACCTTCAAGCTATTGATCCCCTGGACTTTGCCTCCTCTCTCTCTCCCCTTCTTCCTACAGTCTTCTCTTCCTCCTCCCCTGACTCCGCTGTCTCTGCTCTCAACGCCTCTCTCTCCTCCACACTTGACTCCCATGCCCCTCTCTCTTCCCGCCCTGCCTTCTCCCACAACCCCCGTCCTTGGCTCACCCCTAGTATCCGCCACCTCCGTTCTTGCACTCGTGCTGCTGAACGACTCTGGCGCAAATCCCATTCTCACGCTGACTTCCTTCACTTCAAATTCTGTCTCTCCACCCTTACTTCTGCTATCTCCCTTGCTAGACAACACTACTATGCCTCCCGCATTGAGTCCTGTTCTCGGGACCCTCGCCGCCTGTTCTCTACCTTTGACTCCCTCCTCAAGCCTCCCTGTCCTCCCCCTCCTTCTTCCCTTTCTGCTCAGGATCTTGCCTCCTTCTTCACCTCCAAGATAGACAAGATCCGCCTCGACATCGCTTCCCACTCCTCTCTTCCCACTCCCACCCCTCTCCCTCCTCCCCCTCCTTCTCTCATGTCCTCCTTCTCCCCTGCCTCCCTTAAGGAAATCTCCTCTCTGCTCTCCTCCTCCAACCCTTCCACTTGCCCCCTTGATCCCATTCCTTCCCGCCTCCTCACCTCCATTACTCCCACTGTCGCCCCTTCCTTCCTGCACATCATCAACCTCTCCCTCTCTACTGGCTCTTTCCCTTCTGCCTTCAAACATGCCACAGTCTCTCCTATTCTCAAAAAGTCCACTCTTGACCCCTCTGACCCTTCTAGCTATCGTCCTGTCTCACTCCTTCCTTTTGCTTCCAAGCTGCTTGAACGTGTTGTCTACTCCCGCTGCCTTGACTTCCTATCCTCCAACTCCTCCCTTGACCCCCTCCAATCTGGCTTCCGCCCCCTTCATTCTACTGAAACTGCTCTCGCTAAGATCACCAACGATCTTCTGGTGGCTAAATCTAAACGTCTCTATTCCATTCTTGTCCTCCTTGATCTCTCTGCTGCCTTCGATACTGTTGACCACTCACTCTTGCTGGATTCCCTTCACTCCCTTGGCTTTTGTGGCTCTGTCCATAACTGGTTCTCCTCCTACCTCTCTGACCGCTCCTTTAATGTGTCTCTCTCCAACTCCGCCTCCTCCTCCTTCCCCCTCTCAGTTGGTGTTCCTCAAGGCTCTGTTCTTGGCCCTCTCCTCTTCTCGATCTATACCTCATCCTTAGGCAAACTCATTGCCTCCCATGGCTTCCAATACCACCTCTATGCTGATGACACTCAACTCTATCTCTCTACTCCCTCTCTCTCTCCCTCTGTTCAAGCTCGTCTCATCAACTGTCTCTCTGACATCTCTACCTGGATGTCTCAACGTCAACTCAAACTCAACATGGCTAAAACTGAACTCCTTATCTTCCCCCCTCATCCTTCCTCTCCTTCCTCACTGTCAATAACTATTGATGGAGTCACCATCCTGCCTGTCCCCCAAGCCCGTAGCCTAGGCTTCATCTTTGACTCAGCCCTTTCTTTTAAACCCTACATTGACTCTGTTGCTAAATCCTGTCGCTTCTCCCTCCATAACATTGCTAAGATTCGCCCTTTTCTCTCTGTCTCGTCTGCCAAAACTCTTGTTCATGCTCTGGTCATCTCTCGCCTCGATTACTGTAACCTCCTTCTCACTGGCCTTCCCCGGTCTCACCTTTCTCCCCTCATCTCTGTCCAAAACTCTGCTGCCAGGGTCATCTACCTCGCCAGTCGCTTCGACCATGTGCAGCCCCTCCTCTCTTCGCTTCACTGGCTTCCCCTTCCTGAACGAATCCTGCACAAGCTCCTAGTCTTCACCTATAAAGCTCTTCACAACCTTGCTCCCCCCTACCTCTCTGCACTTATCGCCCTCCATACTCCAGCCCGTGCACTTCGCTCCTCCTCTGTCCCTTCTCTCACCCTTCCACGCCTTCCCTGCTCCCCTAAGCGCCTTCGTCCCTTCTCACTTGCTGCCCCCCATGCCTGGAACTCCCTCCCTGTCCACATCCGCCTTGCCCCCTCCCTTCATACCTTCAAATCTCTCCTTAAAACTCACCTCTTTCGCTCTGCTCTGTCTGACTCTTTATCCTGCTGAGCCACTATTCCTATACCTACGATCGGTTTACCCTTATCCTTGCAACATGGACCTGCCTGCTGTCATTCTCATCGTAACCAAGCCAAGTACGTGCACTTGAGACCTCGCATCTTCATGAATGTTAGACCCCTTGTCTCTCCCTCTGTTCCCCTTCCTAAGTCTCTCCCCCAGCTCCTGTCTCTCAGATTGTAAGCCCTAGGGGCAGGGACCATGTCTATTTTATTACTTTGTAAAGTGCCAGGTACACTGCTGGCGCTATATAAATGTTTGTTAATAATAATAATAATAAATTCCCTTAATCTCTCTTGCCTCCCGCTCTCTCCATCCAGTCCCTATCCCCTCTCACTGGCCCCCATCTTTGCTCACTCTGCTGCCTTGTCTTTCCTCTCTTCTGTCCACATCTTGGCTACTCCCCTGTACCTCTCTGCCTCAGCTCTTAGCTCAACTCCCTCTCCTCCAACATACTGTGCAGCTCTCTCTCCTCCCTTCCCCCACAATAGATGTCCTCCAAGACCACAGAAAGTTTTGAAAAGTGGGAAAATGTGTGTTTTCTCTTTCAGTAAAAGTTCCTTGTTCATCAGATTAAGATATTACATGTTATCGACCCTTTTTACACGGACGGAGGTGGGTGAGGGGATGGGTGTTTTGACGCGGTGAGTGGTGTGTGTGTGTCCTTTTACATGGACACACACCCACCTCCATCCATCTCCATCCACCAAGCCTCTCCGGTTTTCTGGAGGGCTCCATGAGTGGAGGTGGGTGGAGGTGGGTGTTGCACGGGAGCATGCACGCATCCCCAGCTATCCCACCTGGTGTTCACATGGACGAACAACAAGCGGACACCTATCCACCCACCCACCATCGGTCATTTACACAGATGCACCCCCACCTGCCTGAACACCGAGTGAGCGGGGGGGGTGGGGGGGAGTAAAAACAGCCATAGGGTGATATGCTGCAGATATTAAACTATGTATTAGGGGTATAGTATCCTTCTGATATATTTTTGAGGGTGTTTGTACTAGGGTTGAAATGAGATTTCACAAAAATGGGAATTCCTGTTGAAGTCCTGATTCTTGATATCATCTCGGTTGAATTGAGAACCTCTCAGTACTCATCATTAGTGTCTTGATCATTTCATTTCTTGATTTACTGATAATGGGCTTACGAGGATGCCATTTGTCACATTGCTGCTTACCGCTTTGCCATTAATTTTAAATCCCGAGGAGTAATACTGATGCAATACCACATTTCTTCTATCTTCTCTGCACTCCATTTCCCCTTGCACTTCCTTTTCACTCATTGGCTGATACATAGATTCCTTTAAAAATCTGCAATCCAGTTGCAGATTGGTCAAAGCAAAGGGAATAACATACAACAACAACTCTGATTGGAGGTACTGGAATGGAGGAACTTTTTTAAACTGTGTTTGGGCAGGCAGGGGGGAGGTTAAGGGTGGGCTAGTCACACAGTGATTGGCTCAGAAATATGGTACAATGAACAGACAGAAACCTGGAAGTAAAACACTACCCTTGTCAATGCACTAAGTGGTGAATGAACAATACGTGGTAAATGGTAATGGAAAGTCAGTAAATCGGGCTGGTATCTTGTGAGAATCGAGAAGTTGTATCGGTATCAGGAAATGGTTGGGAAATCAATCCTGTTTCCTGAGATAGTGAAATTACTCATGAGCAGGACTTGAGCTGCTTGTTTCAGTCATAATCTGTACTGGTTTGACAAACAGTGACAAGAAGGCATGGCACAATTTATGGAAAGCACTGTCAATGAATTTGAACAAGGACAAATGTAAAATATTACATTTATCCTACACACCTTGGTGTCCCCTCCCTTGTTCATCCTAGATGTAAGCCCCTGGGGCATGGTCCTGTCTCTATCATGACTGTTCCATACTATGCACATGCTGACTCTCTATAAATAATAACAATAACAATAAATAAAGCACAGAGATAGAAAGCAAGTGCAAAATGGATGACAACTAGCTGGACAGTAGCACGTCAGAGAAGGATCTGAGGTTATGATGGGTCACCAGCTGAACATGACTCAGCAAAGTGATGCTGTTGCAAAGAAGGAAAATATAGTGGAATACATTTAAGGAGAACTTACATAAAATGAATTTCTGGATAAGTTGAATTAATTTGTTTTCCCTGGCCCTAGGTATATCGGGATGTATTGGTTCTTCCCCTGGATAAGTAGAATTCCGAATCCTGATAATTTTACCCACACAGCTAAAATATCAATCCCTTTGAGTATATTAGTGATTTCTTGGCAGCATGTAGTTAAAACACTGTAGTATATATCGTATTGGAGCGAATCTTCTTCTAGGGCAGGCTGGAGATGGGAATTAGGGAATATCTTACTCCATTTTCAACTCTCCAGATGCACAGACTCACACTGACAGCCAAAGAAAGCGGTGGTTGTGGGTAAGTGCGAAATCCTGTCCGTTCTGACCCTGGGAGTCTTAGTTAGGCTGCAGAGAGAGTGAGCACCGAGTTTCCCTATCTTCAGCCCACCCAAGACCCCTAGAGTCAGAACTGAGAGGATTACACACACACACACACACACACACACACACACACACACACACATAGTGGGGTTCACAGACAAGATGCTACCCCGCATGGCAACCCATGAGCCATGGATCCAACTGCCCATCTGAAAGTGGAGCAGCTGGATGCCCTCTCCTGAAAGTCACAGACCCCCCCCCCCCACTCTCAGCCAGTCATGAAGCACTGCCGGGAAATCCAGAGTGTATCGTGTGAGGCAGGCCAAATGTGCAGTGTCTGCCTCCATGGCCGTAGTCGCCATGCTGGAAGCTGCCCATTTGTTTCACTCCCCTCCACACGTGTGGGTGCCCATGGACATCCCCTCCTATAGTCAACTTGCTTGTCTGAAAACACCCAGGGAGAGAGCTCTGCCCTGCTGTCTGTTCTGACTTTTTGCTTCTAAAGGATAGGAACAGGACAGGAGATGGAGGAGAACTGGTGCTAACTAGGGCTGAAACTCGCCCTTGCTGTTCTGGCAAATCTCGGTGAGACTCTGCTTCTTGCTGAGATTTGTGAGAACGAGAACATGTCAAGAATTGGCCAATTCTCGGCCCATTCTTGTGCAAAACTCATATGGCCGAAAATGCTCTACACATGCACAAAATGGCTGCCTCAGCCATTCTGCACATGCACATCCTGAGCGGCCACTTGGCGCATGTGCAAAGCATGCTCTATGCAAAATGGTTGCCGGTGGGCCACGCATGTGAAGAATGGCCACGGAAGCCATTTTGCGCTTGTGTAAAGCGCATCTGAGATTTTTGAGAATCTCACGAGATTCTTGAAGATCTCAGCAAGATCCCATGAGATCTTGTTGGGGGCTGTAAGAATCCCACGTGTTCTTGCAAGAACATGCAGGATTCTCATTTCAGCCATAGTGCTGACTTGATCTGACCATCAGTTTTCTCTATTTCCTTTAGGTCTGCTTAAGTAGAATTTCTGATAAGTTGAACTTTTTTACATGGTCATAGAAATTTGACTTAAACATATTCCACTCTACCATTCTGAGCTGCATTAGCAGAAATATTGAATCTGATATACAAGAAATAATTGTACCACCCTACCCAGCACTGGTTTGGTATCCACTGGAATATTGTGTCCAATTTTGGTCATCACAGTTTAAGAAGGGAGACTGTAGATAAACTGGAGAAGAGTCAGAAAAGAGCAACCAATCATGACAAAGGATTTAGAACACAAGTCACATGAAGAAATGTTGAAAAAGCTAGGCTAGTTTAGCTTAGAAAAAAAATGACTGTGTGGGGGACATGATAACAGCTTTCAAATATTTAAAAGGCTGCAAAAGAACAATTGTTCTCTGTTAGCAGCCACTGAGGAAAGGACAAGAAGGTAAGAGTCTAAATCCCATAAAAACAGATTTGGGTTGAATTTTCTGAAGAATTTCCTAACTGCAAGGAGAGTTGAGCAAGTTACTGAGGGAGGTTGTGGAATCTCCTTCACCGGAGTTTTTTTAAGAGACGATTTGGTAAACATTTGTTACCAAAGGTGGTGTAGATCTAGTTAATCTTGCCTTAATACAGGGAGCTGGGCTTGATAATTCTCAAGGTCTCCTGTGGCCCTGGAGACTGCTCAGAGGATCAGCAATCCATCCCCCATAATGCTGTAGGAAGGGCCCCATTAAGTACAGTAAAGAGCACTTCTCGAATAGATAGATGGCAAGGTCCTCTTAGGTTTTTCCAGTCTGTAAGTGGAGCTGAAAAAACTAGTACCTTAAAAATGGGTAAAACACATCAGATATACTTTACCTGAATCAAAAATGGTGGTTTAACTAACTAACTGATATCTGTTTACACTCAGTAGGGTGTCTGTTTTGGATATTCTGTTTCAGTTTTTCATTTGGCTATTTTGCTTGTTCCATCATTTTTGTATGTTGGTGACATCATTTCAGCAACATTAGCATAATTGTGCCTGTGCAGTTGCTGAAAATGACATAACTGATATACTGGAATGACCAAATGATCTAAATAACTGAAGTCCCCTGCCCCTCCCAAACAAACCCCCTGAAAAAAAATCAGAAATGGGATACTCCAAAAATGGATATATGAATACTCATTTCGGCCACAAATATTATTCAGGTACTCAAAGGGCGACTCAAAAATGCAAGTGATGCCCACAAATAATAAACCCACTACCCGTTTCAGCTCTATGGAGTTTCTTAACCTTTAGTCTTTAGAGAAAACTGAAATGATGAAAAACAAATTTGTGGATCCCAGTGATGGAACCCTAAGAATCCAGAGCTGCTTCTTCATGGGAGGCAGGGGTGGGGGTGGGGGCGCTCGCCTCGCAGTGCCTGTTCTGAGCCAAACTTTGAAGTGGATTCATTTGGAATCTGCCTGCAGGGTTTGAAATAGATGCAATTTCGGGGGTGGGGGAGGGGGAGATGAGGGCTTGTTTGAAATACATTTTAGAAAAAACCTTCTGCAAACACTTTCCTCCTGATGCCCAATTCTGAAGGCTTGCAATCAGATTGGGCCTCTAAGGTGCCACAACAGTGGACTTTCCTCATTACCTTTGCGTTACGATGGGGATGTGACTTGGCTGTCAATGTGCTCCATGAAAGTGCAGTGCAGTGGAAAGGAAACCCAGGCATAGTGCTAATGTTCAGAACCGATAACACAAGGGGATCATTCTCTTTCTCATTTCTTTGTGGGAGGAATAGTCACCAGTCCTGGGCTGATCTGACCACTTTATAATCTCGAGACTAGTCTATTGCACTGTGCTCTACACGGGGCTACCCTTGATGAACGTTAGGGAACTGCAGGTGGTCAGAACGCAATGGCCTGTTTCATGTCAGGGTGGGTGGCTATGAGTACATTGCACCTGTGCTTCAGAGTCTGTAGTAGCTTCTGATTCAAATTTACTGAGATACTAGCTTTTGCCATCATCAATATAAACAATTAAAAATACAAACAAACATACAAGATATAACACAACAGTAGCTTCTAATAGCGTTCCAGGCACAATTCAAGGTGCTGGTTTTGACCTATGAAGCCTTTAATGGCTTGGGCCCCACATATCTGGAAAAAAAATATGTTTCCTTCCTTTATACTCCATTATGATCCCTGAAGTTGGCCAGGAATGTCCTCCTGTAGGTACCATATGTCCACCAGCTTCATAAGGAAGGGACTCACAGAGAGATGCTCTCTGTGGCTGTCCCACTATTGTAGAACTCCCTTCCCCTGGAGGTACATCAAAGTCTGAGCCTGAGTATTTTCTGGAGGCAATATAGGACTTTTTTTATGGACAAGCATTTGACAGGTGGGGATAGGGAATGGGGGCAGGGATTTGGAGGTAATTTGTATATAATGTTATGTATTTTCATTCTTATATCTTTTATTAGGTTGTTACCTGCTCAGAGTCTTTGGGGAAGGGTAGCATATGAACATAAATAAATAAAATAACATATAGCTAAATTACAAATGAATAAAATATGGCTAAGCCCTTCTGTGTCCACCAACCAAAGATAACTCAGCACTACCCTCCACTTCTTCCATATCTACAGTTTCCCCACTCCTGCCATGAGAACCCCATTGCCTGCCACCACACTTCATTCATCCTGACCAGCAGCAGACCCTTCCTTTTAAAACTACCCTCGCTCGCCCCCATCTCCACTTTCTCTTCCCACCCAAGCTCTTGGCATGATAGAAGTTTGTTGTTGGCACCCCCTTCTTCTCCTCCCTTTTCAGTTTAGCACCTTGTTCACATTCCAGCTAGTGCTGTGCTTTGCACAACTGGCACTTGGTAGACGAGGAAGCGTGGTCCAGTACCTGGTGCTACAAAAAATAAACACCGGAGACCCAGATTCATTTCCCTGCTCTACCACAGACTTCCTTCATGTTACTGGGCAAATCATTAAATCTCTCTATGCCTCATTTCCCCATCGGTAATAGCACTCTTCCCTACATCATGGGGCTTCTGTAGGAGGATGAATATATGTCTGGAGTGCAGAGACAGAGAATTGGTTGATGTAGGTACAGTAAGACCGCTAGAGGTTAAGTGCTTCAGCTGAAACTCTTTTGCCAGCACAATAGTGACTTTGCCCCTTCACCAGCTACACCAATATTGCTTTCAAGGTTTCCCAGAGAGTGCAGTATTGTATGGGACGGACATATGAAGGTAGAGTCACAGACGTTGCCTCGCGAATGTCTAAAAGTCATGCATCTCGAATGTCCTGTTGGTTATCAGAGAGATGGGGCCATTGTCAGAAGTGAAATGTTACCTGTGTTTGCTTTTAGGCTGGTAATGACAAGAAATAAGGGATCAGGGGAAATGTCAAGACTGGAAAAGGGTGAGTGAGTCTTGGAGAAATAAGAGTAATTACGCTACTTCCTGTAATCTCTCCCTGAAGCCCTTAACAGTACAGGATCAGATATTAAACAAGTGCCTATCACACAAGGAAGAATACAAATTAACCTGGCCGCAGTTGATATATTTTATTAATTTAGAAATTAATTCTTTCATTTTGTTTCTTTCATTTTGTTTCTTAAGTTTCCACGTTATGCTCTTGCCTCCAGAAAACCATATCCCCCAAGCACCATATTCTGAGTTGGTCTAGACCCTCTTTAAGCCCTCTACATGGGGCTACCTGACTTTGGTTATGGGCATGCTCATTTATTCCCTTTGTGTGACAAGATGGGAGTTAGAAGCAACACTTTGATTTCCCATGTCAGTGCTCACAGGTAAGTGTTGATGAGCTGGTATGCGAGTATTGCAGTTTGTTGCTGATTGATTAGAGGCCATGAGCAAGTTATTAACTGCATCCCCCAGAGAAAGCAGGAAGTAAAGGAACAATTGGGACTCAGAGGTTTGACTCTGAATCATAATCTCAGAGTGGTGCAGTTTGACATCACCGCTTGCTCAAGGCCACACCTTTTGGTCTTGCCCATAAAACGGGGGTGGAGCACATGGATGTTTTTTATTTGGCTTTTTTCTAATTCCTTGATCTGGCCTGTGGACAGTCCCGCTCCCTACTATCAAGCACCAAAAGAACGACCTCAGAGAAATGGTGCATAGAACCATGATCAGGACACTCCTTTTCCTTCCTCCATCCTGAGCACACCCCTTAATCACACTGCTCCCAGACCCTACCCAGCCTGCGGAACTTGTGCTCATTTTCAAAGTGGCCCAAAGAAGGGAAAAGACTCCTGAGCTCGTCCATAAACAAATAATGTATATCAATTAATTAATTTCCTTGCCTCTTTCAACATTACCCACTGTCCCCCCTCCTCTTCTCCTTCTCTACGCCCCTTCCGTGACCTTCAAGCTATTGATCCCCTGGACTTTGTCTCCTCTCTCTCTCCCCTTCTTCCTACAGTTTTCTCTTTCTCCTCCCCTGACGCTGCTGTCTTTGCTCTCAACGCCTCTCTCTCCTCCACACGTGACTCCCATGCCCCTCTCTCTTCCCGCCCTGCCTTCTCCCACAACCCCCATCCTTGGCTCACCCCTAGTATCCGCCACCTCCATTCTTGCACTCATGATGCTGAATGACTCTGGCGCAAATCCCATTCTCATGCTGACTTCCTTCACGTCAAATTCTGTCTCTCCACCCTTACTTCTGCTATCTCCCTTGCTAGACAACACTACTATGCCTCCCGCATTGAGTCCTGTTCTCGGGACCCTCGCCGCCTGTTCTCTACCTTTGACTCCCTCCTCAAGCCTCCCTGTCCTCCCCCTCCTTCTTCCCTTTCTGCTCAGGATCTTGCCTCCTTCTTCACCTCCAAGATAGACAAGATCCGCCTCGACATCGCTTCCCACTCCTCTCTTCCCACTCCCACCCCTCTCCCTCCTCCCCCTCCTTCTCTCATGTCCTCCTTCTCCCCTGCCTCCCTTAAGGAAATCTCCTCTCTGCTCTCCTCCTCCAACCCTTCCACTTGCCCCCTTGATCCCATTCCTTCCCGCCTCCTCACCTCCATTACTCCCACTGTCGCCCCTTCCTTCCTGCACATCATCAACCTCTCCCTCTCTACTGGCTCTTTCCCTTCTGCCTTCAAACATGCCACAGTCTCTCCTATTCTCAAAAAGTCCACTCTTGACCCCTCTGACCCTTCTAGCTATCGTCCTGTCTCACTCCTTCCTTTTGCTTCCAAGCTGCTTGAACGTGTTGTCTACTCCCGCTGCCTTGACTTCCTATCCTCCAACTCCTCCCTTGACCCCCTCCAATCTGGCTTCCGCCCCCTTCATTCTACTGAAACTGCTCTCGCTAAGATCACCAACGATCTTCTGGTGGCTAAATCTAAACGTCTCTATTCCATTCTTGTCCTCCTTGATCTCTCTGCTGCCTTCGATACTGTTGACCACTCACTCTTGCTGGATTCCCTTCACTCCCTTGGCTTTTGTGGCTCTGTCCATAACTGGTTCTCCTCCTACCTCTCTGACCGCTCCTTTAATGTGTCTCTCTCCAACTCCGCCTCCTCCTCCTTCCCCCTCTCAGTTGGTGTTCCTCAAGGCTCTGTTCTTGGCCCTCTCCTCTTCTCGATCTATACCTCATCCTTAGGCAAACTCATTGCCTCCCATGGCTTCCAATACCACCTCTATGCTGATGACACTCAACTCTATCTCTCTACTCCCTCTCTCTCTCCCTCTGTTCAAGCTCGTCTCATCAACTGTCTCTCTGACATCTCTACCTGGATGTCTCAACGTCAACTCAAACTCAACATGGCTAAAACTGAACTCCTTATCTTCCCCCCTCATCCTTCCTCTCCTTCCTCACTGTCAATAACTATTGATGGAGTCACCATCCTGCCTGTCCCCCAAGCCCGTAGCCTAGGCTTCATCTTTGACTCACCCCTTTCTTTTAAACCCTACATTGACTCTGTTGCTAAATCCTGTCGCTTCTCCCTCCATAACATTGCTAAGATTCGCCCTTTTCTCTCTGTCTCGTCTGCCAAAACTCTTGTTCATGCTCTGGTCATCTCTCGCCTCGATTACTGTAACCTCCTTCTCACTGGCCTTCCCCGGTCTCACCTTTCTCCCCTCATCTCTGTCCAAAACTCTGCTGCCAGGGTCATCTACCTCGCCAGTCGCTTCGACCATGTGCAGCCCCTCCTCTCTTCGCTTCACTGGCTTCCCCTTCCTGAACGAATCCTGCACAAGCTCCTAGTCTTCACATATAAAGCTCTTCACAACCTCGCTCCCCACTACCTCTCTGCACTTATTGCCCTCCATACTCCAGCCCATGCACCTCGCTCCTCCTCTGTCTCTTTTCTCACCCGTCCATGCCTTCCCTGCTCCCGTCCACGCCTTCCCTGCGAGCTTGTGCAGGATTCCCTGAATGAATCCTGCACAAGCTCCTAGTCTTCACCTATAAAGCTCTTCACAACCTCGCTCCCCCCTACCTCTCTGCACTTATCGCCCTCCATACCTTCAAATCTCTCCTTAAAACTCACCTCTTTCACTCTGCTCTGTCTGACTCTTTATCCTGCTGAGCCACTATTTCTTATACCTATGGTTCCCTCAAGGAACGCCGCAAGTATTACTGCGAGCAGAGACGGGTTGCTCCCCAATCAGGGTCCCCGCTATTCAAGCCCTTGTCCACTTCTGGCTACAGGTGGAACTTTTACCTTTAGGTGATAGCTCCCTCCTGGGAAGGGCCCGGGGAAGATGGAGGTTGTTATGGGGAGGCTTGGTCTCTTCCCAGGGAATTTATTGTCCTTGAGTATAAAGCAAGCTATGATGTTGGTCAAGTAGAGGTTGGCTGACCAACAGTTTCAAATTGATACCGAAATGCTCCAAAACCAGAGGGTCAATCTTTTATATAAACCTCTGCCCAGACCCCTTCGAGATACAAACTAGTTAATTACCTGGGCAAAATTCCCCTTAAGACGAGCTTTTACACGTCTCCGTTGTGGAGTATTCCCCTCAGCAGTCCTGGAGGGATGCTACACGGGGGTTTCATTCTATCAGAGGAGTTGCTCCTCCTGCTTTATGCAAGTACTGGACACGGTCCACCACATACTTTTTGTCTGCACAAGATATAAGAACTTGAGGGTTAAGATCCTTGGGGCCCTCAGTTATCTCCAGGTTGGATATCCTTGTGTTGAACCGCAGGAATTATGTTTGGATGCCAGGGACTCTGATTTAACCCGGTCTGTGGCTGTGTTTGGAAACACAGTGATGAATGACCAAAGGCAATAGGTGTCAAAAAGGGAATAGGGCTGAGGAAGGATGGCTAGAATGGCTAGAAGGATGGCTAGAAGGATGGCTAGAATGTTGTGAGTAGCTCTCTCGGCATTGATAGCCTTAGTGGGGGAATAGTGGATTTGAATCATGATTTAGTTGGAAGATGAGTACCAAGTGTACTCTAGTCTGGAAATATTGACTACTGTATGTGGTCAATGGTTGGAAAATGTATTTTTGTGTATGCTGTGTTGTACATACTGCCTGTGGCCTATGGTTGGGAAATGTATTTTTGTATATGTTGTGGTGTATATACTGCCAATAACTTTCAAGTTAAGGCAAATAAAGTTATTTTATTTGATTTGATACCTATGGTCTGTTTACCCTTATCCTTGCCACAGGGACCTTCCTGCTGTCATTCTCATCGTAACCAAGCCAAGTACGTGCACTTGAGACCTCGCATTTTCATGAATGTTAGACCCCTTGTCTCTCCCTCTGTTCCCCTTCCTAAGTCTCTCCCCCAGATCCTGTCTCTCAGATTGTAAGCCCTAGGGGCAGGGACCATGTCTATTTTATTACTTTGTAAAGTGCCAGGTACACTGCTGGAGCTATATAAATGTTTGTTAATAATAATAATAATAATAATGTTCTAGCTTGCCATAAAAAGAAGGCTTGTCTCTATGAGAAGATGAGTTAACTGTATTTTACTTTACCTTTTATATTGTTATATTTTTTTTGTTTATTGATGTTGTTTTATAATCTTTATGTTTTTAATATGTTCTGAGCCACCCCAAGCTGCAGTAGCAGGACGGAGCGGCGTAAAAATCTAAGAAAATTAATAAATAAATCACTTGATCTGAATTAACTAGTGCTCCATTGAAAGAGGGCCCATCTCTTAAAATAGATGCAGCTGGTATTCCTCTCTTAGGACCCGACTGAGGTCCCTTGCCTAATCATACTAAGGAGATGTGCTCACCTAAAATCTGCCCGCAGGCTACATCTCTGAAATGGACCCCGGCCCTTTTGATTCATTTTAATAAGAAAAGAAAGTATAGTTTTCAGAATTCGGGCATTTTAGACACTTTAGCTTTCTTAGACTTCCTTCAGGCCCAGCTAAATTAAGATATTCCTATAGCAGAAATACAGTTTTCTAAACCACTTATAGATAGGGGACGTTTTTCTAGATGGGAATTCTCCTTTTTTAGAATGAGACTCCCAGGTCTACTCTGGAAAAATAGAACTAAACTGAGGGGGACAGGGATCTTCCTCGTTAGGCTGGAAAATACCTTAGCCAGGAATATTATGTTCAGTGGACCTGAAAGCCCTAGGCCCCATGTTGAGTGGGAGTCCTGTGATGTAGAAGCGAGAGGGAGGTCAATGAAATGGTGTATTTTAGATAAAACAGGGTCAACTGACTCAATTGAATTGGGGGATTTTTGTCCCATGGATATAGAGCCAGAATGCCCTGAGAAAATAAGTTCTCGGGAGTTGGAGGAAGGAGGGGTAGAAGTTGGCTGTTTTGAATGTTCTTTACTAGACAAAACAACTATCTATGTGCCATATGCTGATAGGGAGCCCCAGCTAAATGCTGAGATGCCACAATGACAATTTCCACCACAAGCCCTCAGATGCATCTCATGGAATATAGAGGGCATGAAAGCTAAGCTATTAGATAAGGAATGGAGGGAGTTTATTGGAGCCTACCATGTCATTTGTCTCCAGGAGACCTGGGTGTTGCGGGAAGAAATTTCTGCTGTAAGGATAGAAGACTTTGTAACCTATGGAACTCCAGCTTCTTCTAGAGTAGGTAGGGACCGCCCCTCGGGTGAAGTTATTATTTTTGTCTCTCTAAGCTCTCATATGGAGGTTCGTCAAATAGATACAGCTGTGGACAACTGTCTGGTGCTGGAATTGAAATAGCAATTTTGGGGTAATTATATAGTAATTAATATATATATCCCTCCAGAAACTTCCCCCTACTATCATTTAAAGATATGGGACCAACTTTCTGATCTCCTGGATGCCTTAGCTGCTGGATCAACCAACATTCCAGTGCTTCTCATGAGAGATTTAAATGCCAGAGTGGTAAATTCTGATTAGTTGGATTTTGATCCTTGGTTTCACTCTGTGCTGATGCTCCCACTGAGAAGATCCAAGGATGAGATCATTAACACCCATGGAAGGAATCTAGTTGAGCTGTTAGCCAAGCAGGGCTTGGTGATAGTCAATGGGCAAACTCTGTCAGACCAAAAAGGCAACTTGATAATAGCCAAGGAACCAGTGTAATAGATTATGTATGTATCCAGGGCCCCTTTTCTCCTTAGTTAAAGATTTGAAGATTACTCTTAGGCCTGAGGGGAGCCACTTCCCCCTCATATTAGAGATGAAACCAGTTGTATGCTCAGCTAATGTTTTAGGAAGGAACCCTTCCTCTGGGAAAACTAATGTTACTAAGTGGACATCAGAGGCTAGATTAGTGGTAGCACGTATACTCTTTGCCCCAGAGAGGCTAATGGACAGGGCTCTGATGATGAGCACTGAAGATTATGCAATGTGCTTGGATAATCTTACAAGTCTGATAGTCCAGCTGACCCCGTGTTACACTACACCTGATGTACAGCTTAGACTGCGGGCGGGTGGGAACCAACAACCCTGGTATGATAGGGACTGTAGGATGGCGAAAAAGGCTCTGAAGAAAGTTAGAAAAATATGGTGCAGATATCGAGTAGAGGAAGACTGGAAGAAGTTTATTGCACCTAGACGTGCCTACTTTAAGTTACTGAGAGAGAAAAGAAAATATAAAGTTGATCAAACTTGGGCAGAATTGCAAGTGGCAGCAAGTTTGTCAAATTCAACTAAATTCTGGCAGCAGATAAATCAATGGTGCAATCCTAGACAGGCCTCGAGGGAGTCATTTATATCGGAAGATTGCTGGATCAGATATTATACAAAGGCATTCCAAAGGAAGGAGGTAGACAGCTCCTATCTGCTAGAATATGAGGCAGGATGCCACTTGACCCCAGAGAATAATTACTTCACCCAGTTGGTAACTGAGGGAAAAGTTCTTCTGGCAATAAATAAACTTCACCCACGTAAGGCCCCAGGTATAGATGGTCTCCCTCCAGAATTGTTTAAGGACTTTATGGTTTGGTGGGCTCCACTTCTGGCAAATCTTTTTACGCAAATCAATCGTTGTAAGTGTGTCCCCCGTGTATGGATGACGGCAGTGATTGTCCACATTTTTAAATCTGGAGACCCAAGGGATTCTATTTCGTATAGACCAATCAGTCTTCTTCCTATTATGGGTAAATTGTACACAAGGGTACTTCTTACGGCATTCGAGCAATGGGTAGAAGTGGAGTACAGATTAAATGAGGAGCAAGCAGGCTTCCGTAAAAATAAATCTACTCTGTACAATATCTTTATCCTTAATCACTTAATAGATAAAGATACAAGGGTGAGGCGAGGGAAGCTGTACCTTGCCTTTATAGATTTCGCCAAAGTATTTGACTCTATAAGTAGAGAGTTACTTTCGCTAAAGCTTAAGAAAATGGGGCTACCGTTAGAACTCCTTGAACTTATAATTAAAGTCCATGATGGAACAGAGGCAGTTGTTAAGATGGATAGATGGGGAAGCTGTACGAAATCCTTCCCCCTTTTGCAAGGAGTGAGACAGGGCTGTCTCCTTGCTCCCCTGCTTTTTAATCTATATATTGATGATGTACTGCCTCACTCCCCATGTGCCCGTGAGACCCTTGAAATCATCCGTGGGAGCCTTTTTGAAGGTTCCCCGGGTGAGGTGTGTGGCCACCGATGTTAGATCTTTTTCGGTGGCCGCCCCTGTGCTGTGGAATTCGCGCCCGGAGGAGGCTCGTTTGGCTCCCACTCTCCTGCTGTTTCGGCGTGTATGTAAGACCTGGCTGTTCCATCAGGCTTTTGGCGAGGGGGAGGGGTGGTGCTGTCTCTTATACACATCTAGATGTGTGGGGGAGGGTTCCCCACATATTGTATTTTAAAATTGTTTTAAACATTTTGTATTGTTTTTATTGAATGTTGTTCGCCGCCCCGGACTGCCCTGAGGGCAGTAGGGGCGGGATAAAATTTTTAAATAAATAAATAAATTTTAAAAATGATTTGGTTCCAACTATATCCATGGCAAATCCCACCCCTCTGTGTATTAAAGGTAGGCCGGTGTCATTATTACTATATGCTGACGATATTGTATTACTGTCTCAGACCTGACAGGGTCTGCAGAAATCATTAGCAGTTCTAGATTACTATTGCCAGAAGAACCTGCTAATTATTAATAATAAAAAGTCAAAGATTATGAGCTATGGGGTTTCGCGCCCCAAATGTATATGAAAGGTGGGAAACCAAGAGCTTGCACACACCACGAAATATACTTACCTGGGTGTTATCTTTTCAGCATCCAAGTCATGGAAGGCAAATAATGAAGCTGTAGTACTAAGGGCTAGGCAGATGGTAGGGGGACTAATAAGATTGATGTACGCTACCAGGAGGACAGCAGTTAGGCAGATTTTGGATGTCTATAACCTTAAAGTTATTCCACGTTTGCTGTATGGACCAGAGGTAGTAGCTTCAGGATATAAAGAAAATTTAGCGCTCCCAGAAAATTTATTTCCACGTGCTCTACTGAGAGTGCCCAGAGCAACTCCTCTGCCTATGCTAAGGGCTGAGACAGGAGTCTCTACAGTGTTCGCTCAGGTAGCAATAAGAACTATACACTTTTGGTGGAAAATGGCAATTGGTAACCCTGCTCCCCTTTTGAAGGATTGCTATCTTGAGCAAAGTGAACATAAGGGTTCTATTCAATATACCTGGATAAAATATATCAGAAAACTGACTAGTTTAATGGATATACCGGTAGAGGAGAATAACCTCCCGAATCTGAGAATAACAAAGCATGAGGTAAATGTAGTATTAAAAAGTGAGCCTCTGCCAAGGACTTAGAACTTTTGGCCTCCCAACAAACTACTCCATTCTATGCTAAAATTAAAACTTCCATAAACCTAGAATTATACCTGGTTCAATTGCAAAATGCTAGATTAAGGAGGATCTACACTATGTTCCGTTTCAATCTTTTAGATACTGAAGAAGTAAGAAGTAGGAGAACAGGGGTCCCCAGAGTAGAGAGAACATGCGCTAGGTGCCCGTACGAGATTGAGACACTTTTGCATATCATTTTAGAGTGCCCGGCCTATGCTACCCTGAGAGAGAGATCTGGGTGGTCCCATGTCTTGAAAACCCTAATTTGGAACCTATTAGAAATATGGAAATACTGCTGACTCTTATGGAGATTGAGCAAATAAAACAAGTAGCAATGTTCCTCCTCTTAGTTGAGAAGGATATGATGGCTATGCGCAGATAGGAGGTTTATAGCTTAGCACTCCTTTGGACTTGATTTGCTGGTTTTTGGAACTCTGTGCCTTTAGGTCAATCTCCATTTCTGGAAGTTTGTTCTGAATGTGTTCCGATTTGCCTATCTGGAATAGCGTACGCTGCTGATTCAATATATTATTGATTATTTTAGGACCAGTGATATGATTGAATTATTTATTACCTTTACTGATTATTTATACTTTGTATTTAAATGTTTATAATATTCTGTATTGTTTTATGTTTTAATGCACTGTTATTGAATTGGTATAGCATAATTGCTGGAAACAATAAAATATTATTTATTATTATTGTTATTTTTATTTTGTTTTTTTATTGATGTTGTTTTATATCTTTAGTTTTTAATATGTTCTGAGCCGCCCCGAGCTGCAGAAGCAGGAGGGAGCGGCCTAAAAATCTAAGAAAATTAATAAATAAATCACTTGATCTGAAATAACTAGGGGTGTGAATTTAAGGGGTTTCTCACATGATAGAGTTAGTCCAGATTAATCTCCTTTAGAGCACTTTTAGACGTGTCACAATCTAACAGATTTTTTAAAAATCTGCTTTTAGAAACCGTGCGCGGGTGACGTTTAGGCACACCTCCCCACACCAGAAGTCGCCTGGCCGCCACTGGAACAGCGGTGCTGGGCAGCTCATGCATTCTTTAGAAAACCAGATTTGTAAAACCCCAGTTTTCCAAAGAATGTGCAAGGTGCCTGGAGCCACTGTTTCCAATGGTGGTTGGGCAGCTTCTGGTGCGGGCAGGCGTGTCTAAACAACGCCACCCACGCGAGGGTTATAAAAGTGGATTTTTAAAATCTGCTAGATTGTGGCATATCTTAAAATGGGCTTAGTCTTGTTTAAAGTCACACCCTTTAAAAAAAAACAAAGCACAACCAACCAGATTAACATTCAAGTTAATCTGCACAAAGATATTTGCTTGGAGCCAGGGGTAAATCTGTTACTTCTAGGCAATCCTACCAAGTTAGGATTTCAGACTTTAACTTACCCTGTTTGAAACAGAACTAAGTTTAGCTCAATAAAAGCACTTTAAAGTCATATTAAAAGTATCTTCTTGGTGTTTAATGTATTTATGAGTCAAGGGGTATAGATTGAATTCACCCCCTTAAATACACTGTGTGTCTGTGTAGATGTGTGTTGTCACAGCAGAGGATGTTGTCAAGATGAATGAGGCAGTTAAAGAAGGTCTGATGAGAGAGGGCTGCTCTTGTTGCCAACTCCCCATGAGGCTTCCTTCCTTATCATCTTATCAAGAGGAACCAAGATTAGTTCTTTTCATCTTGCAAAGATAACCAGTGCTTGATATTCAATAAGAGGCTTCAGCCACCATGGGTCTAATTGCAGGTCTTTTAGAGGAACACTTGCGTGTAATAAATAATTTACAATGGCAAATGGCAGTGAGATTCTGTTCCTACTTCTAATACTAAAGGATTTGTTCTTGAGTCTTACAGTGGCTGTTCTTGTTAGTAATGATGGTTCAGATCTTCATCACATTGTGTTCAGACACATAGGCAACCCAGGATGCCAGTTGTGGCTCCCTATCCTATCAGGGCCTCCTGGCCCAAATGTAAATATGAATGGGAAAGGCTGTGGGAAGTTCTACTTTAACTTGCTTAACTTGCTTCGGGGTGTGCAATTCATTTTCATTTTTATAAAAACAAAAATGAAAATCCCATTTTTGTTATTGTTATTGCAGTAACGAAAATGAAAAAATAATCTGAAATTTCAGAATAAAAACAAAAGAAATTTTGAATTAAAGAAATGAAAAACTTAGGACACACATTCCAGGCTCTAAATTATTTGTTTTCTGTCTGCTTTGCATGAAATGTGTATGGTTTGTACCCTTCACTCAAGGGATCATTCATGTCAAATTAGAGAAGGATTGGATAAAGGGTAAAATTTCAAATTTTATTTTATTTGGCATTGGCTCACGCCATACCCAAAACATTTAAATAAACAATACATTTAAACAACAAATACTTTTAAAATAATGACAAAAATAAAATACAGGAATAAACAATACAAAACAATAATTTAAAATTACATAAAAAGTAGCCTTAATACAATCTTTGTTCCTAAGTGGAGCAGTGGGACAGACAATCCACACCCCTGAAGTTAAGACAGCAATGCAATGCAAACAAATACCATATACCATGATCAGAGCATCCATAGCCCAATACAGATCTATCTTGAGCATATTTCAATATACCATAATGCTCAACATCCATGGCTTAATACCAAGCTACATTAGACATATTTTGGCATATTTCCTCATCAAAAATTCAACTCTAGATTGATATCCCCAGAATCTACTTGTAACAAATCATAAGCTAACATGTACTAAAGGATGTTTAACTCTAACAGCTGCTGCACGGCTAGCAAATACTGTCAGATTATTGATAGTCTCCTTATCAGTTTGTTGGTGCAACCATATGAGCTTTTCTTTAGCTGTAAGATAATGAACTTTTCTCAGTATAGGAGACAAAAAAGCATCTCTAATTTCAGAGCAATAGAGGCATTCCAAAGTATAATGTATGGGGTCGTCCAGTACCCCCAACCCACACAGGCAAATTCTCTCCTTAGCCGGTAGACCTAATCTGCGACCAATGGTCATAGCAGTTGTCATTTGTTCAAAACAAAGCCCAGACAAGTGTATCCGCAAATCGGATTTTAGATTCAAATACAGATATTCTGCCATCTTGTCAGGCTTCCAATACAAAGGTGCCACACGGCTAATATGGATATCAGCAAAATCATTCTGCCAAGCTATATCAGTCAATCTATCAAATATTTCATGTTTTCCATTATCTGAAAAAATCCTACGATCTTGATTGGCATAAAACCCCAAACCAGCAGTATTCAAAATGCTAATTACAAATGCCAGTCATGGAGAACACAGATTGGTTACTGGTTTAGATTACTGACCTTCAAACCCTTGCGGCTGCCGAAAATGTGCTATCTGGAGGATATGTCTTGACCGGTGGCACTGTGTTCTCCATGACTGGCATTTGTAATTAGCATATCTGTATTTGAATCTAAAATCTGATTTGCGGATACACTTGTCTGGGCTTTGTTTTGAACAAATGACAACTGCTATGACCATTGGTCGCAGATTAGGTCTACCGGCTAAGGAGAGAATTTGCCTGTGTGGGTTGGGGGCACTGGACGACCCCATACATTGGTAATAATCAATGGCTTGGTAATAATCAATGAAATGGATTCTAAGCCCAATTCTGCTCTAAGAAAAGATGCAGGAAATGGCCTAGGTAAACCTAAAAGCGATCTGAAAAATATATTCTGGGTTACCTCCAGGCTATTAACTGTCAACCCCATACCTCCGCGCCATATACAATCTGTGAAATAACCTTTCGCTTAAAGGCTTTTACAGCCACCAAAACAGATCTACCAGCATGAGAACTGTGAAATCTCCTTACCCCACACATAGAAAAAGTACTTTTAATTCTAGTCCCTGCAATATGGTTCACCCAACTACCACTAGACAAAAAGACCACTTCTAAGTAAGGGAACATCTTGAATTTATCAATTGTCTATATGCCATTGATATTCCTTGGCCCTTCTACCCCACCTAACTATCTTAGTCAAATGCAGGCCCAAGTACCTGCATAATACAAGAGTCTTAACAATAGGCCATCTATACCTAAAGCATATAATTTATTTCAGGGGAACGTCATATTTCTCTGAAAGCTATTGATACACTCTCTACCCTGGCTAGTGCATTTATGGAAGATGCCCAGTCAAATTGTCTAAGGGAGGCCATTATTTCTGGCCAACAAGCAGATGCTTTGGACACTTTTTCACTGCTGCTTGCTAAATTCCGAGATGCTTTGTACCAGCTGTCTGGCCACATATATCCGAAACCTAAGAAACGACATAGGCCTTGGTATGATTTGGACTGTAGGGTCGCTCGGAAGAGGGTGGTTTCTCTCTATATGCACTATAGAGAGAATGAGGTTGCGGTCATCTCTCCCCTTTATTTTCAGGTCAAGAGGGCATATAAGGATTTGATCAAACTTAAAAAGCAGGAATATTGGAAGGGCTATTGGGACAATATGATTTGGGCGGCCACCTCTCGGGATAGTAGTGGTTTTTGGTCACTTTTGAATGAGCTAGGCAAGGCGGGACAGGGTGGTTCTTTAACAACAATCCCTGCCTCCTCTTGGTCTGCCCATTTTCGGATTTTGTATGCTGGCAATTCAGTGGCCTCAGATTGCCAACATACTCCAGAGCATTTAAGCTCCTTACCAGGCTGGCCCCCGGTCCAGGAAGCAGAAGTTATCGAGATCATTGGCTCCTTTAAAAACGGTAAGGCTCCAGGCCTAGATCTGATCCACATTGAGATGATTAAACTATCCTTGGACTGGTGGGTGCCTTTGCTGACATCTCTTTTTACAACTATCAATAGCACAGGCAAAATCCCTGTGCAGTGGGAAAGGGCAGTGGTTGTGCCGATATACAAGAAAGGTGACCACTCAGCCCCTTGTAACTATGGGCCTATTAGTTTACTTTGTTTGTAGTAAGATCTATGGCAAATGACTTTTGAGGAGACTCAACGATTGGATCTCTCAAAATCAGATTCTGCATCCAGAACAAGCAGGGTTTCAGAGAGGACGATCCACCACGGAACATTGCTTAGTTCTGCAGCACCTAGTGGAGAAATATATTAAGAAAAATGGCAGATTATTTGTGGCCTTCCTAGACCTAAAATTGGCCTTCAACCTGGTGGACGAAGCTCTCCCTTATGGGCATGGACAAACGTCTTCTCTTCCTTTTGCAGTAGCTTCATGCTAATTCCTCTCTTGTTGTTAAAACTAACTCTATGGGCCATCTGACGGATCCTATACCTGTTTTATCTGGTGTACGGCAGGGATGTGTCCTTGCCCCTGTGCTCTTTAACTTATTTATTAATGGGGTCATTACCTTGCTTGCCCAGTCTTCTTTCTCACCCTCTAAGTTGGCCAACTGCCATGTAGGTAGTTCCTATATGCAGATGACATCACCATTATCACCCAGACCAGGGTGGGATTAAATAGGCAATTGTCCTGCTTTTTGGAATATTGCATTCAAAACAATTTACAAATCAATCATGGGAAATCCAAGATTTTGGGTTTTTTCCAGTCCTGTAAATGCTACTCTTGGGTACTGGATGGGCACCCTATATTGAAGGTGAAGGTCTTCAAATATTTGGGGCTGAATTTCCAGGCCTCTGGTGCCTGGGAGGTGCATCTCGAGAGAGCGCTCACTGTTGCCAAAAGTTCCTCATTTTCTATTTCAAAGTGTTGTGGGAGTACAGGGAAGTCTGCATTAGGTCCAGCCACTAGGGTTATTCACATCAAAGCACATGCTCAGCTCCTGTATGGGGCTGAGCTATGGTTACCCCTTGTACATAGTAACTTAGATAAAATAGATAGTATCCAGGCGTGGTTTTTTCAGAAGCTTCTTAAGGTCCCCAAGGGTACCCCTTACGCTGCTATCAGACTAGAGGTAGGACAGCGCAGGTGATCCAAGATAGCTTGGGGCCTTGCGGTAAGATTCTGGGCTAAGCTGAACACAAGGGAGGGGGGGGATGACTCAGTATTTGAAGAAAGATCCCTTTAAGAGCAGTTGGGCTAAAGCTGTTGAATTATATCTTTGCAGGATGGGTCTTGGCAGGGGTTGTTGGGTGGGGAAAGATTTGGTCCTGTTTGTTAGGGAAGCCGCTCTTAGGATCACTGATATAGATAGGCAAGAAGAGATAGCTAAAATTAGGGCCTCCCCCATATGCAAATTATCTGTTTTGCATACCGCCTTGCCTCGGCATGGCCACCTTTCTGGTGTCTTCTGTCCCGCAAAGAGGGAAGTATCTATTTATGTCTGCCCATTTCAATGCCCTGCCCACAATGGTATCTGAGGGACGTTTTTCTGCCCAGTGTTTTGCGGATTGTTTGTGCCCTTTTGATCAGCTGCAATCAGAGACCACTGAACATGTTTTGTTTAGGTGCCGGCTTTATGATGGGACTTGTCAGAAATATCTGTCTTCTTTTCTGGGAAAGTATCCTGGGAGAACTGATCATAACCTTCTAGTACTGGCCTTAGCTGACACTGATCCTCGGATTACCGACTCAATTGCTCGGTTCCTGATTGCTGCCATGAATGCTCGTCAATCATTTCTCCAGTTTAAATGTATCTCTGCTTCATGACGTTGAGTCATGGCACTGGAGTTTAGGGAAAGCTGCTGCTAGCCCAGTACATCTGGGCCAGCTGAGCTATTTATATATGTCTCTTTTATTTTTTTATTTTTGTCTACTATATTCTCTTTATGATTAGTGTCTCCTTTCATGATATTACCCTTTAGGGTTTTATCTACCTTTAATGTATGTAGATTTTGTGTTTCCTTTCCCCTTAATAACGATGTAATATGCCAATGTTATGGTCTTATTACGATGTGTGTATAAACTTGTGTTCTTTTTTATTGGCCTTTGGCCATAAATAAACATTATTATTATTATTATTATTATTATTATTTATTTATTTCAAAGGAAGGTCTTATCAACGGTATCAAAAGCCGACGATAGGTTTAAAATAGCCAGGATGCGTGGGCAATTTTTTTTTTTTTTAAATGGTCCAGCAGTTCCCGCTGCTGCTGCCATTGCCACTTCCCCACCCCCACCCCCGCTCTCAGCAGTGAGCGGCAATGGCAACGGAAGCAGCAACGGGAACTGGCGCAGACTCAGAGACTGAGGCTTTCTCTCGGGGGACTGACTGAGGCAGGGAGGAAGTGCGCATGACTCAGTCCCCCGAGTCAAGCTATCTTGCCAGGGCGGTCAGCACAACCGTCCTGGTGAGATCTTCCATTGTGCCCATTGAGCGCAATGGAAAGGCTTTGCCCCTCCCTCCACAGCACATCCCATGCGTGCTGTGGATGGAGGAGTTCAGTCGCCCAAATCGCATTTTCCATGGGAAAACGCTTTGGGAGGCTGAGCAGCTGAGCCTTTTTGTCCCTTCAGGGACCCACTTCCAGCGTGCATGGGTCCCCGAAGGGAGAAGAACACAGTGACAGCTACAGAAGCCCCTGCAGTAGCTCAGAGGCTGCTGTAGCTGTCATAAGCAGCAGCGGGGTTTTTTGTTGTTTTTTTAAAAACAGTTTCGGCGCCGGTAACCCCCGCACTGCTTTGGGGGGGCACTGTCCTGAAATCCCTGCAGGGGGAGTCGCTGCTGAATAAAACTGAAAAATGAAAAACAAAATGGGTCCCTGGTACACACCCATGTGCTACTGGTATATTTTTCTTTGTGCCAGTGGGACATAGCTGTGTTGACCTTCCCCTTCTTTTGCCCCAACACTTGCCATCCTTAAGTGTTTTAACCACATTCTTCCAAGAAATCATTAATACATTCAAAGGTTCTGATATTTTTAGCTGGGTGGGGATACTCTATACAATTTGAGTTATTTGCGTTCAGAAATCTACTTATCCAGTTGAAGAAGCAATACAATCCCATAGACCTAGGGTTGAGGAAAACAGATTAATTTGGCTTATCCAGAAATTCAAGTTATGCAAGTTCTACTTAAGTGGATTCCACTGGGTGAACTAGAGCTAGTCATGGGACAGCGTTTAGAGCTCACATTACCTTATATCATCAAACCTTAGGAAACCTCCTCCCCCCCCTCCCCGTTATCACAGCAGAAAATATTTTTTCTTTTTTCTATTTTTATAATACTGAAGTCTGAATTAAATCTGTAGCCATTTACATTACACTACTGATCCATGGTCTAGAGACTGGCTTACTATAGACTTGCAGGCCCAATTCAAGGTGCTGTTTTTGATTTATAAAGCCCTCAGTGTCTTGGGCCCAACATATATTAGGTCACTTTCACACCTGCCCCTCCTCCCCCTCCACATATTGTGTGTTTGCCGGAAAAGCCACATGGAGGGGATTTCAGACTGGCGAACCCCGCACATATCCTGGCTTGCGCATTCTCTCCTGCAGCCAGGATATGCGCAGGGGGGAGGGGAGGGAAGAGGTGTGAAAGTGACCTCAGTTACTGCCTCCTCTCAATGTCCAATATTGGTCTCTCTGTCCAGCCAGGAAGCCATGCCCTTACATCAAACACAGACAGTGTGGGCATGGGTAGGGGGCTGGGGCACTCTTGGTGACTACTTCCCTGCTTTGGAAATCCCTTCTCTATGAGGTTCACTAAAGCCCATTCCCAAGCTTCTCCTTGCTCTAGAAACAGTTTAAAACATTTTTGTTCTGGTGTGATTTGGGTGGACAGGGATGGATTAAGGATTATCAGGTTTAATTGTTTTATTGTTTTTATTTACCGTATGTATTTAGTTTTATTGTAATTCACTCTTGGGATAAACACAAAGCAGGGAGGAATGGAAGAATGAATAAATGAATTAAATAGATTTGCCTTGGCATAACTCTTGGATCACAAATTTTGTACCCTGTCTATTATTTCAAAAAGACCTGTTACATTTGGGTGTGCTCTACCACCACTAGTTGTGGGCCAAAGCAGAAACACTTTCAGGGGAACTTGTGTTAATTTTATTCATTAGTGTATGGCTCAACATCTTGGAGGCTAAAAATATCCTCACACGTGGTCTGTAACGCCAAACTCTAAAGAGCCAGAACATTTCACTAGCTGTGTGAGCATCAGTGCTAGTTAAATATGCAGATCTTGTTTGAACAGATGTGTTCAACAAAAAAGATATCCAATGTTCCTGTTAAACTCTAGAACATTTGAGAGGCCATGTAAAAATGTAATTGTAAATACCTAACAGTTCTGGCAAAGAGTGAACCACTAACAAATTCTGGTGTCTGACACCAATATGCAATTGAATATCTAACAAAGGATCCAGATACTCCAATTATGGAGCCAACATTTTAGCACACAAATTAGAAAACAAGACGGAAGCAGATGTCTAGTACAAGGCATTGTTAAAAATCTGGATGGCACTATCTGCTGAAGGAAAGCCAGGTGACTGGGGGGGAGGGCGGGACAAAACTTTTTGTATCTGTGGGTGATTTCAGACGTTACGCGGTCCTGATTCACCACAGTGGATTCCCAGCGGTGGCGAGCCGAACAACCACCCCCCATGGTCCAGGGAGGCCTTGAACAGATGTGACAGGAGTGGGACCACGGCAGGGAATCGGGCCGACAGACCACGGCCCGGGGCAGCGCAACAGACGTGATGCCGATTCGGGGCCATGGTCAAAACACCCAGAAGGCACCGGGGAGGGGCAGGAGCCAGACATGACCGACAGAGGGCAAATGAAGCCAAAAGCACCCAAAGGAAATGCCCACACAAGAGAAATGGGAAGGGAGGGGGAGGAGGGAGAAGAGCCACCGAGGCAGTACACACAATGGGCACAGAGAAGGCGAGATCACAGTAGAACACAGAGCACAAACACACGTCCAGGCGCATACACACCCATATGGGAAAGGAAGGGAAGGGGGAACACAGCGGGACAGACAACACACATGGCACAACCGGCAAAGGGGGGGGGTCCTGGGTCAGGGAAGGGGGGGGAGACCGGCACAGGGGCAGGGCAGGACACAGGGAACAGCAGCCAGAGCCCCTACAACAGCACAGGAAGCACGGCCAACCCCACAGCTACACAGGCACCCCCGGAATGGGAGGACCCCTCAGGGGCAGAGCACAGGCACAGGGGGAGGCCACACGGGCAGGGAGCGGCCCGGGAAAAGTCCAGGAGGCAGACAGGGACCCCATGCGTCAGCGAGGGTGCGATGAACGAAATGGAGGTGAGCCGGAGCCAAAGAGCGGGGCAGGCGATCCAACCCCCCCCAGGGGGATGCTGGGAGGTGCAGTCCAGGGGCCCCAGAACCCCACAGTCACAGAGTCAACCTGGGGGGGGCACAGGCACAGGAGGGAGTGTGGCCAGATGATGAAGGACAGCAGAAACCAGGGTGCTGGAAGCCGGGCCGGAGAGCAGGACACAGCCACAGGAGAAGGCAGCCATGGAGGGGAACACCAGTTGCAGAGGCACACAGGGGGGGCTGTGGAGGGGGCCCACAGCCACAGGCAGGGACAGCAGAACCCCAGGAACCAGCCAGCACAGCAGCGAGCCCAGGACATCATGGAAGGAGTGGGCAGTGACCCATGGTGTCAGGGCGGAGGCGGGAGCCCACAACGGGCCAGCATCCAGGGCCCGGAAGGCACAGGGGGCCTCACAGCCAGCTGCAGGGGGCCACAAAGGGGCCCAGGGCCTGGTGGCCCGCCAGGTGCATGAAGTGGGGCCACTGGAGCATGCCCCGATAGTATCCCAGTGCAGACATGTGGTGGGCAACGAGATAGTATGCCTCAAAGGGATCCTGCACAGCGAGCCCCACCTGGACATCGGATCAGGACCACACACCAGCCAGCACCGCCAGCTCCGCCCCGGTGGACTCTGACAAGTCATAGTCAGCATCCAGGGGTCACGGAAGGTGACCAAGCTCCAACAGGTGGTGATAGACCACCCCACGTGACCGCTGGTACCCACGGGCCCCGTGAATGCAGCCAAAGAAGGAAACAGCAAGGGCAGGGCCCCCCTCCGCCAGACAGGCTGTGTAGGCAGCCAGGCTGCATACAGAGAGAGCAGACATAGGCTCCTCCACTGACCACCCCACATGCGAACACCTCATCTCCGGGATGCGCCCATCGGGAAAGGGATGGAGGCCCAGCACCTCCGCATGCAGCCGGCACTCGCCCTGTCTCTTATACACATCTAGATGTGTATAAGAGACAGGGATGCGCCCGTCAGGAAAGGGATGGAGGCCCAAAGTCTCCGCATGCAGCCTGCAATTGCGGGTGCTTGCCTCATAGCCAAAGTAGCACAGGATGGAGCTCAAACTCACATAGGCACCTGTTCGGGCAGTTCAGGAGCAATTGCATGGCTGGGGAATGCCACAGGTCACACAGGGCCATTGTCTCATGGAAGGTCCAGCTATGGGGGGCGCCGGGCGGGATGGGGCATGCGAACCCTGGGGAAGCACTGCCAACCATGGTCCAGGAAGTGGTGAATACTAAATGCAAGGAACGAGGGGCCACACAATCCCTGGAGGGACGGGAGGGGAAGCAGGAGAGCTCCAAGGCCAAGTGATAAGGCCACAGGCTGCAACATGGCACGGCAGATGAGCGAGGCATGGGGTGCGGACCCAGGCCAGCTGCCAGAACAGAGCACACATACAGGACAGCCTACACAGAGATCAGGGCAGTGAGGACAACAGGCACCCAACACACAGAGAGGTGGGAGGTGATGACAGCCTGCATGCAGCTGCTGTCCACACACCCAGGTGCTGGCCGGTCCATGTAACAGGACCCGTGCATGGACCGCAGGTGTGCTCAATGCGGCGTCCCCTGCCTCCCCACCCTGGCCTCCCTGCAGGAGCCAGGCCTGCTGGATGAGGGGGCAAACAGAGGCGACCTGGGGCCCCCCACCCGGTTGCCAGGTCGCGACCTGGGGGTGGGGTCACACAGGCACCAGCCTATACAGGTTGCAACTGCACCCCACACGGGGCACCATTCACCATGGAGCTGGGATGGTTGGGTGCCTGCAGGATGTACCTAGCAGTCTGTGCAGAGTGGTACCGCTCACACACAGACCTCCTGAGCATTCAGACCGCTGAGGTGCACCTGGCCATCTGGCTGCGGGTGTCTGTGGCAGCCCGACAGGCACTCCTCCGCGCCCAGGAGCGGGCTGCTGCACTCTGCGAGGCAGCTGGCCAGCTCCAATGGTGGAGGGAGGCCATGGGGTGCACAGCCCTGCTCGCTATACCCATTGCCCAGCGGGTATGGGTCACAGAGCAGGCATGGGGTGGTGGTCTAGGGCGCTGGCTCAGTGGGATGAGGCCACCTGGAGAGTGCACTTTTGGATGGACAGGCGCAGTCTCCTGCGACTGGCAGAGCTGCTGAAGCCCTGGTTGGAGCGCCTGCACACCCCCATGTGAGCCCCCATTCCCATGGTCCATCGGGGTCTGGGCCCTTGCAACACCCAATTCCTGCCGGTCCGTCTTGCAGCACTTCGGCATTGGGGTGAGCACCGTCGCTGGGATCCTGCGAGACATCTGCGAGGTGGTGGAGGGTGTGCTCCTGGACTGAGCAATCCAGCTTGTGGACCAGGAGGCCCTGATGGCTGGCTTCGCAACTGGAGGGTTCCCCAACTGCATGGGCACTGTGGACGGCACCCACATCGAGATCCTCCACCCATCCGCTGGGTAAGCCTCGGAGTATGTCAACTGACATGGGTACCACTCCCTGCAGCTGCAGGCGGTCTTGAACCACCGGGGCCGGTTCATAGACATCTACACTGATCACTCTGGGTGCAGCCACGATGCCCAGATCATGACCATCTCTCCCTTCTATGCCCAGATGTACCGAGGGGACTTCACGGACATGGGGATGTCCTGGATCGAGGGGGTGCTGATGCCCCCCTGCATCCTGGGGGACCCGGCCTATCCCCTCACCCGGTGGCTGATGAAGGTATACCCGGTCGCCAGGAACCCTGTGGAGGTGCTCTACAAAAACTGCCCATGTGCCTGCAGCATTGTGGTCAAGAGGGCCTTTGGGGCCCTCAAGCAACGCTGGAGGTGCCTTGTGGGCCGGCTGGACTACATGGTGGAGACCTCGGACCTGGTGATCAGAGCCTGCTGCATGCTGCACAACATGTGCGAGACTGATGGGGCTGCCCTTGATTACCCCGTGCCCTGGTGCCCTCCTGGCCCCTTGCCTCTATATGTGAATGCCGAGAACCCGTGGGAGTACCGATACGCAAAGCACATCCGTGCTGCCCTGGATAGGCAGATCAACTTGGAGGTTGAGGTGAGAGGCCACACACCACTGTCAACACCACCCTGGGTCCCCCACAGGCACCCCGGCCACGCCCCTGGATACCCACCCACCCCCAACCTCAGGCCCGAGATGGTGAATAACGGCAGTGACTGTGGTGCCCGTGCATTTATTAGTATTACCTCTACCAACACGTAACCCCACCACCACCACCATCCACCTCCCAGTGCCGAGTCCACCCCCTTCATCCTGCTCCACCTTCCCCCCCCCCCATGACCTGACCCTCTCCGAGGCCTTCCTCTCGGCTGCCCTGTGGCTGCCACGGAGCTCTGGAAGCTCCCTTCCCCCCCGTCCATGTCCTCAACTGTGTCCTGGGAGGCCTCGGTGCCCTGAGGGGCAGGCATTGATGGGAGGGAGGGTGGACCCGGGGCCAGAGGGGCCCCCCTGGGCAGCTGCTCCCTCTGGAGGATTAAAGGGACTGGTAGGCTGATGCATGGGCCCTGTGGGTGTGCTGGCAGCTGGGATGGTGGCGGAGGCGGTGGGGGTGCCGAGGGGTCCAGCATCAGGGCCAGGGCAGGCAGGTTGCCCAGTGGGGCAGCAGCCATCATGTATGCGCTCATGGTCCCTGCATGCAGGAGCAGTGAGGTGCCAATGTCATGGGACCAGTCCATCTTGGCAGAGTGCTCCCTCACCATCCGGCCAATGACCTTTTCCAGCCACCCAAATGCCTCCACCTGCCTGCTGTGCACCCGGCGCTCCCGCCCTTGTTCGAGGCATAACTCTGCCTGCAGCCTCTGGTCCCCGGCCTCTGCTTGCTGCACGGCCCTTTCAGTGGCCGCCTCCATGCGATAGATGGCCGCTATCATCCGCTCGCCCTGCTCGGTGGTGGTGCGGACTATGTCCTCCACATGATCCTCCCTCTGGTGCCGTACCCGTGCACAGTGCTCCCTCATCTTCTGGGCCAGGGGAAGGGGACTGGCTTGCTGGGACCCAGTGGGTTGCCCTGTTGGGGTGCACAGTAGGGGTTGGTTAGGTGTCCCAGCCTCCCACCCCACATTCCGTGCTGCAGCTGGGGGGTCCTGCCCCCCCTTGGGTGGCTGGCAGCTGCTCTCCCCCGGCGGTGTCCTGCGCACGGGTCCCCTCTCCCCCGCACCGCGTGGGCCGGGTACCCCGTACCTGACCTCCCCCGGCCCCCTCTCCCCCCATCATCGAGTGGGGCCTGGGACCTCACCTGGGACCTCTAGCTGCTCCTGGGGTTGTTCGCCGCTGTCCCAGTCGCCTGCCTGTCCTGGGTGCCGGGGCGTGCCATGACCTGTGAGGATATGGGATGGGTTGGGTGGGGGTAGATGGAACGTGTCCCCTGGGAGCTCCCTGTCCACAGTCTGGGGTGTCAGGGGTTTCTGGGAGCGACCCTGTGACTGGTGTGCCCCCCCTTCTCCCCTTGGCCCATACCTTCCAGTCCACCCCCCTCCCACCTGCTTGCTTACCCTCGATGTTGGTCTCTGAGCCCTCCGAGGCCGGCCTCTCAGTGTTGCTGCGGTTCCCTTGTGTCCCCTGGCTGGGGGAGACCTGTGTGCTGGCCTCGGATCCTTCCGTGTCGGACATCAGGTGGGGGCTCTCAGGGCTGGTGCATGAGGGGGGCCTGCTGCTCCCCAAGGTGCCAAGGCATTCCTCTTGGGGGGCAGGGGCCCCGGAGCCAGTGCCTTCTCGCAGAGCGACAAGGGGCAGGGGTACCTCAGCCCATTCCCTGCCCTGGACCACGGTGCTCCTCGCAAGGCATGGAGCAAAAATGGAGCCCTTCATGTGAAGGATGTGGTCCAGGGTGTCATAGTAGGGGACGGTCCGGGCCCTATGCCCGGACCGCCGGTTGTTGTCCTTGATGGCCTTGTACCCCCTCTTGAGCTCCTTCACCTTTGAGTGGCAATGCGCCACTGTCCTGTGTTGCCCCGCCGCCTCCATGTCCTGCACAATCTCTTGGTACATGTGCTCATTCCGCTGGTTCACAGTTAGCTCCAGCTGGTGCTCCAGGGTCCCCCAGATCCTAAAGAAGTCCAGGGTTTCCCTGAGCCCCCATTGCCCCCCTCGGTAGTATGGCTGTCTCCCGCGTGGGCCCTCCTGGTCCTCCTCCTCCTGCGCCTCCTCCTCCACATGCCCTCCGCCTGTCTCTTCTGGGGGCTCGGGCTCCTAGTCCCGTTTCTGTGTCTGTGGGTCATAAGGGGGGGCGGTTGGTTGCCGGGTTGCCTCATCCCTGTGGCCCACCCTCTTTCCCCCCTCCTGCCAGCCTGCCCCCCCTTGGTGCCCCCGTGCTGCTGGGTCCCTCCCTCGCTCCCCTCACCCATTTCCAGGGTGTCTCGTCCCTCGGGGCAGTTGTCATCTCCGGAGCGGCCTGTCCCAGCTGCTGCTGCTGCTGCTCTCCCTCCACTGCCTCCATGTGCAGCACAACCACCTCCTCCACCTGCACCTCTTCCACCTCCTCCTCCTCCTCCCTTGCTCGCTTGCCCTCCGCTCTCCTCTCCCTTCCACCTCGCTCCATCCCGCCATGTTCCCCTGCTTCCAGTTGCCCTTTAAATCTCCCTCCCTGGCCTGTGTTGTTGCTCATTGCCTGGCAGCAGCGCTGCATGCTTTGCCCCCAGCTGGGAATCATTTTGATTGCTTCCGGCTGGTGGTTGCCGTTCAATTGTTACTTTTTGTTGTTTCCTGGTGGGAATTGCTTTGACCACCCTTTCGGAGATGGTCCAGGCCAGAGCTCCGGAAGGGTGGTTAATTTTGTCCCCTGCTGGGGATTGTCTGTGGTGAACATCTGGTGGCTGCTGAACAGACGTTTGGGGCCCTTTGGCCCCGCTGCGGGGTTGTGTGTGGTTCACTGTGGTTGACTGTGATCTCATAACATCTGAAAACACCCTGTGTTGGGAAATGCTTTATGAAGAGGGTTTACAGCTTGGTCAAGTACTGTTCTATCAGGGAGGATAATGGCTGTACTTATAGTTATCAGTGTTTGGAAGACTGCTTTCAAATTGAAATAAAATTCTGAGGGAATGGGACAGAATCAAGTCCAGATAAAAATGGACTTGCACTAAACAGAAAGAGCAAATCTCTCTTTTGATGGACTGTTATTCCATTAGGATGAGAAGTGCATTTGGAGCTAATGGTGACTAAATGAACACTGAATTGAGATATATTTCCCTCCGATGGCTCCAAAATGAAAAGCTTCACATGGTCTTGCTTTGCCCGTGTGCTCTAAATATCAGTGCTGTCACTGATCTCCAGCTGAATCATGTTAGGGAAAGTTGTACACCTTATGCTGAGCCTGGACTGCTTTCATTGTGAAAGCCCATAGTTTCTCATCAGATCTCCGTGAAAAACATAAATGTTTTCTTTCTACATATTTATTTATTTATTTATTTAAATTTGCATCCTACTCAATCCTGATGGCTCAGGGCAGGTAACAGCATAGTAAAAAAAAATTGATAATAAGAAAAATACATAAAATAAAAACAAAAACAAATCCTACTCCTAATCCCTATTCTTGCCTGCCACATGCTTAGTCAAATAGCAAGGTCTTACATTACCTCTGCAAAAGGCTTTGCCGAACCACCAGGAGAAGAGAGTTCTACAGTAGTGGGGCAGCCGCTGAGAATGCTTCTCTGTGTTTCCTTTCTTTATGAACTTGATGGGCAGATGGTGCTTACAAGAAGACACCCCCGGCTGAACACAGGGATGATGGAACACAGGGAAGGAGACAGTTATTTGGATGTGTGGGGCACAGGTAACTTAGTGCCTGTCATTAGTTTGCAAGGTTTGAGTTATTATGATAACAGGACGTGCCTCCTTCCTTAGATTACCCAGGCACAGTGGCATTACGCAGTGGCACACAGTGTTAAGCAGTGGATAGCTAAGGCGAAGCGCACTCTCCATTATAAAGCATGAACATTCAATTGCTTATCAAATAGAGATGATTAATGCTATCATTATGACACTTTGCATGCAGGATCGATTAGGTGAGAGGTTGAATCTTTCCAAATTCCAGACAAATCAGATTAAAAACAGCTGAGATACAGCAGTTGAAAAATTGGAGGCTGAGGAACAGTTTTGTGGGAGGCTTTTTTATAGTGGTGTGTAATGAGCTGAAACCCTATTACAAAATTCAAGCCTGGGGGAGAGGGGTGCCATTGCTTTTTAAAATAAAAAAAATCCCTGTTCTACTTTTAAAGTTGTAAGAAGTTCAAGTTTAGTTATTGTTGTTTTTAGTGTTGATTGTGAGCCGCCCCAAGCTGCTTGCATCAGGAGGGGGTGGGGTAGCAAAAATTCTAAATAAATACATAAATAAATAAAGTTTCCATTTATCCTATGGAAAGAATGGAAAGCTGAACGTATGTAATTCATGTGCCCTGCGTTCTTTCAACTAGGTGGCAGCCAGGACTGTGGAGTGAAGGTGGCAGGGGGCATGCCTGTGTGAGTTAGCCTGAGGGCCCAAGGTGGATGGAGAGGGTGGGGTACACATCCTGACATGCCCTCATCCACCACAGCCCAGTCCAGCCCATTCCAGCCCAACCCCCGAGATCTGCCCCCACCCTCACCCTTCCCAGCCCGACCACAGGACGAATCCCCAGTGGCTCGGGCTGAGGAAGGGGAGTTAGGCATGGGTCTGAGGTGGCTGGAGAGAGTGGGTGGAAAGCAACCCCCGGCATTCCCCCCAGATGCCCCAGCCCAGACTAACCCCTGAGAGTTGCCCCCACTCTCTCCTTTCCCAGCCTGGCATCAGGAAGAATCCCCAGTGGCCCAGGCTGGGGGGAGTTAGGCATTGGCCCAAGGGGTCTGGTGATGGTGGGGGGAGGTGGGGGACAACCCCTTGACCCTTCCCACCTGCCCCCCCCAGCACTGCCCCTACCTTCCCCCTTCCCAGTCTGACCCGAGGAAGAACCCCTAGCGGCCCGGACTGAGGAGGGGGAGTTTGTTGTGGGCCTAAGGGGGCTGGAGAGCATGGGTAGGGAGAAACCCTTGGCACCACCCACCCCAGCCCAGCCCGAATCATGAGCATTGCCCCTCCTCTCCCCTTTCCCAGTCTGGCCACAGGAAGAATTCATAGCAGCCTGGGCTGGTGAGGAGGAGTTAGACATGGGTCTGAGGTGACTGGGGTGGGTGGGGGAGTAACCCCTGGCACCCCTCTCCACCCTCCCCAGCCGGACCAGAACCCCTAGTGTTTCCACCCACTCTCCCCCTACCCAGCCAAGTCCCTGAAGGAATCCTGAGCGGCCTGGCCTGGGGAGTGGGAGTTAGGTGTGGGCCCAAATTAGCTGGGGAGGGTGGGGGTGCCAAGGAAAGGGGTGTCTCCCAAATTCAAGCAGGACAAGGTAGCCAAGTTGTTAGGACTATTAACAATAATCAGCAGCAGCCAGGGCTTGGGCACAGTCTGGGGTCTGCTCTGGGACTTTTCATTTGGGGGGCAGTGTAACAGTGGAAAACATTTGAGGGCAGTTGGGGGAAGGAGGAAAGGAGGAGGCAACTGGTTCCTTTAGTGCAAGGCAACGATTGATTGAGACAGTTGCAGCAGCAGCAGCAGCAACAGCAGCAGCAGCATAGCGATAGCAGATACAGTTCAACGGGGCAAGGAGATTAGACTGTTCATCAAGGAGTCCCAGCCATTATGATCAGAGGGGGGAAAGGGAGCTGTCTACTTCCTTCAGAGGGGAATTACCGGGTGGGTTTCTGTCTCAGGGCTCTCACAGCCATCTCTCTCTGTGCGGGGAGACAAGCCCAGCCGTTTTTCCCTCTCTCATCCTCAGTGCCTCTCCTTCTCTGTCCCCCCTGCTTGGGCTCAGCAACGCCTCTTCCTCTGGATACCTCAGTCCCAGAAGCACATACAGGGTTTCATGGGGCAGTAGGAGCAGCTCCTCTCTCAGATCTGGTAGCTCTCTCTGCTGCTGTTATGGTCCCTGGCGCATCCAAGTAACTTCCCCAAGTTTCATGTGGGCTCTCATTGGGCATTTTTAGACACACGTTAAAGTTCCGGATGTTTCAATCTTCTGGGATTACAAGTCCACAAGTAAGTTCCGGATTCATTTTTCACACACCAGTTCCTGGATGCATTCTTCATACAAACACTGCCCCAAGGCAGCCTAAAGTAGCCGCAACTGTAAATGAGACAGGCTGCCATGGAAACCAAGTGACCACAGCTGCCTGGAGCAAAGCAATTTGCCAGGAGAACTTTTTACACACAAACGTTCTGGGAGAAGTTTCACGCAGAAGTTCAAAGATCTGGATGTTTAAGATCTGGATGAGTGATTTAGACACACAGAAAGTTCTGGATGTTACAGAAAGCATCCAGGAGAAATGTGTGTGTAAAAACACCCATAGTAGTATCATGCCACCATCTCTCTCTGTCTGCCTCCGTCTCTCTCCAGGCTTGGGTTGGGTTCGTGGACCAAGACTGAGGGATGTGGGGAACAGGAGGAATCAAGGGGCTAACACTCAGCAGCCTTGGCTACAAAGTCCGCCACAGACTTGGCTGCCCACTCTCTTTTTGTCTCCATGCGTTCCCAGTCCCAGGCAGGCAGGTAGGGATCTCTCTGTATATGTATTTGCTCCCCACCCACCCCCGGTTTCTCTCCCCCCGGGAGGAGTGGGGAGTTGCTGGGGGTTGCCTCCTCCCCCACTCTCCCCAGCTCATGGCCCAGTAACTCAGTGATGGAGCAGCTGTGGCAGCACAGCCCAAGCCTGGCAGGTGATATCACTATATGCAAGCCAATCAAAGGCTCACCTGCTGTGATGTCACCCAAGCAGGGAAATTCTGATTCGTGGAAGCGTGTTTCCCTTGGAGCCCTGCATGTACAGTTTGTGTGTGTGTGTATGGGTGCATGAGAAGAAGGGGGTGGGGCTAGGGCTAGTCGGAAGTAGGGTTGCCACCTATGCAAATTTGTAAGGAACACTTATGAATAATACATGTTGCAGGGCCTGCATTGGTGCCTTAGGTGCCAATGCAGGGCCTGCAACATGTATTATTCATAAGTGTTCCTTACAAATGTGCATAGGTGGCAACCCTAGTCGTAGGGACAGCGTTAGCTCCAGTTCTCAGCCTCAGTCCATTGATTAAACAGCATCCCCTCCCTTGCACTTCACTGCAGGTTGTGGAGGGGGTGATTAGACTGGAACCTACCCTTTCCTGGCAGAAACAGAGTCTGTGCAGTGCACTCTTGGCTAAACTAACTTCTAGTTCCAGAACACAGCAGCAAGATTGACTGTTACCCAACTACCCAGAGCTTCCAAATCCAGCACCCACAGATCGCCTGCCCTTCCCTGCTGCTTCTGGGGGTGGGGGTGAAAAGAGAATGCATCCATAATTAGGGCTGAAACGAGCCCAGGATCCCCCCTCAATGAAATTCTCACAAGACTCGAGAAAGAAAGGGGGGGGAGACCTCGCACGATCTCGCCCCCTCCCTTGAGATCTCATTAATCTTGCTGAAGGGGGGGGGACAGGGAGGGGTCTGGAAAGGGTGCCAGAGGGGAGCAGGGAGCAAAGGCTGAACCCCCTGCCTCCCTGGGAAGGGAAAGTCTGGGAAGGGGCCTTGGAGTGGAGCCAGGGAACTAGCGAGGGGCCTAGATGGAGGTTGGGGGTGGAGTACTTACCCTCTGGAGGGGTCCAGCAAAGTGTGGCCTCTTCCCAGGGTTGTAACTTTTGAATTAAAAAGACCCCACAAACTGAGGATGCTCAGAAGGGCCTAATCGGCTCTTCTGGGCATGCTTAGCCTTTTACAAAGATGGTGCCGGACGCATCAGTACTTTTCAAAATGAAGCATCAGTACTTTTCAAAATGGAGCATCAGGCTCAATTTTTGAAAAGGGCAGCCTGTTCTGTCAGCTCTGGGGAGCTGGGTAACAGTCAGTCTCACTCTGCCAGAATGGGCTACCCTTTTCAAAAATGGAGCCTGCCGTGTGGGGGAAGTGAGGTGACCTCTTCCCACCTGCATGCACTCCCTAATGGATCCTGCACACACACCCATTTTGTGTCCCCCTGGGAATAGGGGACTCATCAAGAGGGTGCATGCAGTGCGAATAGACCTCCTCACTGCCCCCCCCTTTGGAAAAAGCTGAGTTGGGAAGTCCCCAGCTCAGCTGAGCAACACACAGACTGGGGTGGAGCAGTGAGCAGCAAGCAGTTACAGGACCAGAGAAGCAGCAGCCCGGTGGTGAGGTGTTAGCCCGGGGAGCTGGGGAGCCCATCGGGTCACGTCTGGGTACCAAATTGGTGCTTGATCACAAACGGGGTGAGTTGGGTACTCCAGATTTGACGGGGTGCCCAACTTGCCAGGTACTCAATTGCAATTCTATAGGGCAGCCTGTGTTTGGGGATGACAGATGGATGGGTGGCAACAGCAAGCATGTTTGGGGATTGCAGATGGCTGGGTGCTCATTTTCTCAGGAAAGAAAGTGGTAAACAACTCATGGACAAAAACCCGGAAGTAAGACGATACCCTCGGTAATGCGGCAACTAGTAAGTGGTACATTAACAGTAACAGTTTGCAGTAAACGGTACGTGGTAAGTAGGTAAACTGGGACAGTATATTTTGTGGTATTTGAGTATCAAAAAATCTCATTGGTGTCAAGAAAAAGTCGAGAAATTGATCCCATTTCTTGATATCCCAAAATTTCTCATGAGTAACATTTTAGCTGCTTGCTTCAGCTCTACTCTTGGGGCCAGAAGAGGCCACGCCTGTACAAACCATGATTGCAGGAGAGTGCCTTTACTCTATGCCCTTTCCCATATGGCTTTGCTCCTTACTGAATATTGTAACATCACGGCTCTCCATAGTGGGTGTTTCATGCTGGCTGCAATGGACCCGGGCTCAGGTCAGGCTCCAGAAAAGCCTCCCCTAAGCAGGTCAGTGACAGGATACTGGACAATGTGGGCCACAGAGCTGAAACAGTGGGTGTTAACAGACATCACCGTGTGATGTCTATCCCACCCTGAGGAGGGGAAGGTTTCCCCCAACCGGGTATGCTCTGGCCATGGGAACAAATGTTCCTGTGACCTCCCTTGGCCGGGGAGGAATGGCAAGGGTCGGGGAACAATGTGCGACTGCTCAGCCGTGTTCCTGACATCACCCCACCCCTCCATCACGAAAGACAGCCATGACTGTCTATCACAGGCAACCATGGCTCACTGCCTCTGCCATGGCAACCTCCCCTAACAGGAGCCAGACCAGGAACACATATCTCTGCCCAACTTGCCCGGCAGGAGTCGGGCACAAACAGTGGCCCCAGCTCGTACTGGCCCACATTTCCCGTCCGGCTCCTACCCAGCCTGGGCAGGAACCAGGCGCACATCTGGTGGGCCGCAAACAGATGGCCTGTTGTGACGTTGGCCCAGCCTGGCCGAGCTGGGCCTAACTGGGCCAGCGTTATGTATGTTTTCACCCAGTGTGGCAATTCCTGTGTTCCTATGAGAACAAATCAAACAAAGAACACAACCATGGCAAGCAGAAATACTATGTGCAGAAAACATACGACATAAGAAGTTTTGGATACTCTGGTTTCTCCAATGTTTTTAAGCATTTCACTTCAGATATTCGGTTATTCGGCTGAACCTCTGAATCAAAATGATTGAAAAAAACTGGGGAAGGGGGGAAGTGGAAAAACCTCCCTTGGGTAACTTAGATTGTAAGCCCCCGGAGTAGGAATCTGTCTAAAAGTATTGTTTGTACAGTGGCAGGTATGCTGCTGGTGTAATAATAATAATAAATAAATGATAAACCCAGAAAAAATGAAGCAGGGACAAAATGCACTTTTTATCCCCTTCGAACAAAACCACTATTTGCCATGGATATTTGTTTTAGCTCTTTAAAACAGACAAAGTCTGTAATAGGGCTAAAATAAATATATTTCCTATGAATACCAAATGTGGCGGATTCAGTGTGGGAATACCTTAACCCCACTCGTTTTCTGATATGTCCCCATAAAGCCAGCATGACATCCCATCTCCCCACGGGGGCAGAGTCTCTTGCAGATGGGAAACCCAAACCGATCCAAATCTACGGGGCTTCTGCCCTTAGGATTCCGTGAACTGAGGCTATTGCAGGGCTCTAATTCAGACACTGCAGCTCAGGCCCTTCTCTCTGTTTGCATCATAAATCTTCATGGTACCACCATGATGGGGATATGAGAAGATAAAGCTATCTGGAATTACAAGAGGTAGAAGATAAACTACGAAATGAGGCAGACATAAGAAGAATTGTGCAGATGCTCTGGGTGTTACATTGGGACTGAACTTGGCAAGGGCCCTCAGAGGAAACAAAATTTGTAAAAGTCCCTTGGAGTAGCATCTCTTAACAGAACTGCCAGACTAATGGGGATTAATGTTATCATGTAGCTGTAATTCCCTTTGTGATGACTAGCCTGCTGCAGAATAGGGATGGGCGAATGCAGTTCGGAAGTTCGGAGTTCGGCCCGAACTTGGCCTGTTCAGATGACCGAACATGAACACGAACAGAAACGTGAACATACCGAACAAACCGAACACCGAACGGCGAAATGGCCGAACAGTTTGGTCAGTTCGGATCACGTTTGGGTGGCAAAAAAAGGCAAAAAAAGGTTCACTGGAAGGTCAAACATGACAGGGAGGTGTAGTCAGTCACTGAGGAGCAGACTTCCAGGCACCAGGGGTGGAGAGGCTTGCAAGAAACAAAACTAATTATCTGCCTCCCCCCTTCCCAACACCTTCTGAGCTAGTCACTGTTTCTGAACAGAAGGCATTGAGTAGGATTTTTAGATTGCTTTAAGTTTCATTTCAGTTTTGTACTGAAATGAAACTTAAACCTTAAACTGAAACCTTGTGTTATACATTTCACTGTACAGACTCGTTGAGTATGTAATGTATGTATTTCACTACAGACTCCTCTTCTGTTTGTGATTCCCCCCCCATCCCATATATATGGGATGTATATATATCCATATGTATCCATATATATATATGTATGGATACATCTATATGGATACATCCATATGGAGATAGATAGATAGATAGATAGATAGATAGATAGATAGATAGATAGATAGTAGAGAGTTGTAGGAGTTAGCTTAGTGATAGAGATAACGTTAGTGATTTAGTTTTAGTGTTTGTAGGAGTAGCCTAGGTCTGTGTACTTATTAGATAATCAATTTAGTTTATAGCATTTAGAATAGTTAATAGCAGTTAGATTTAGTGTAGATAGATATATATAATATTAGATTAAAAAAAAACACAACCCCATATATAAAAAAAAAACCAAATAAAAAAGAAAAGAAAACCATATAAAACCCAATAAAAATATATATATATATAAAAAACAAAAAAACACCCATAACAACATTTCCCGAACGGCCGAATGGAACAGCCGAACAGCCTAACCAAACGGCCGAACAGAATGGCCAAACCGAACAGCCAAACCCGAACTCGGCGAACTAGCCAAACTGCTGAACCGAACGGAAGAACCGAACGCAGCCGAACCGAACGGCCGAACCGAACGTAGCCGAACCGAACGACCGAACCCGAACCGCGATCTGTTCGCCCATCCCTACTGCAGAAACTTGACAACTGACGCCAGCGGCTTTTTAAGACACTTTAAGGACAAGAATGGTTTTAATTTTGAGAAACTTGTGGAGACGTTTGCCATGTTGCTAGATATTTTATGCCTCTGACTAAAGCTCCCCATTAAGCACACATGGGAAGGGAGGCGGCCACAACTGGTGTTCGATCTGTGGAGTCCCCATGCCAATGCAACCCCTGTGAGCATTCTTGGGAGCCCTTAAAATGGGGAGCTTCCCTCCCACAGATCATGGGCTTGCGCCCGCCACCACAATTGATGTTAGCACACTCCCTGGCAAACGAACTAGGATACAAATTGGCAAACAAACTAGGATACAAATGAAAAACCCATTTGTTTTCATGCCCCCTTCATGCCTATTCATTTTCCAATTAACAGGGATCAAGCTGAAGTAAACAACAGAGGGGAGCCGGAAAGCACAGAGCAGACAATCAGGAGACTTCTGACTGACATCTCTGTTGACCAACTGGCATAGCAAACACATCAGTGAGTCCACATCACCATAGCAACAGTATTACACTCACAAGACAGACTCTTGCATAGGTCTTTTCTTGCACATGCTCCAGTCCCGACAAATTAGGGGTGCTGGGTAGATAGAAGGGAACTTAAATCAATAAAACCAGTTTTCTCGGCCCTGCCCAACTCACTCTTCTTTGAGTCCTTGTTGAGTTGTTGTCTTGGGTGCCTTGCAGACATAGTAGCAGGCTGTAGCTGCAGTGCTATCAGTGCTTGCTGGCTAATGGTTGCTGGAGTTGCTAGTGCTTCTTGCATTGTTGCTTTTGCACTTTCTTATATACTATTTTATCCACTCAGGGAGAGTTAGTGGCCCAGTGGCAGACAGTGCAGCAGAGAGTCAAGCTACTTATAGCTTGACTCTTTGCTCTGCTCCTACCTCTCCCTTCTAAAAACCATTACAATACCCACCCAAATACCATACCCATTCAAATTCCTTGCCTTGATCCCTTTGTGATTTGTGTGTGTGACAGTGGCCCAGGTTGGCTGCGTGGGCGCCTTCCATGTGAAGGCTGTGGCTCCCACAACCCACCCATCTCCACCCATCGCCCATGCATGGAGCAATTGGCCAAAATGGCAGTTGTTCCATGAGTGAGGATGCGGGAGGCATCGGTGTGTGTACATTGCCCTGCACACCGCTCACGCTGCCACGCACACACCCATCCCCCCCACAGCCATGGCCCTTTTAAAAAGGGTCTTGGATGCAATCCTGGGAGTCCCAGATAACAACAAAGGGTGCAGGCACATGAGATGCCATTGGCAGGCTACCATGCCTTGGCCAGCCGGACCACGCAATGTGCTGCATCGCATGGCCAGTGGCTGCCATATGTTCCCCCAGCTGCATGGCGGGGCAAACAACTAGCTGCTACATGATGCATCCTCAGAAAGAGGTCAAGGATGCATTTCATAGCAAATGGGGGTAAAGCTGCCCACGGAATGGCAGTCTGTGTGCCGGGGCCTCTTCTGTCCTGCTGCGCGGCAAGTTCCACAGCAGGGCTTTGAGCAGCGGGCGCTGTCACCCGATGTGCACTGCCACATCACGACCAGGGGCAGGATTTTGGTCAGGCCAGAGGAAGGAGGCAGGGCATGGCCAGACACCCACTCATGTGGCTGGCACTTCGACCTGTCTCAGCCGTGGAGGGAGCGCCAACAGTGGCCCGGCCACCCAGCTCCCTCGTGGGGGTGGGTGGACCATCAGCCTAGCTCCCCCGTGCTGGTCCCGCAGTGTGGCATCTGCGCTTGTCCACCAAGGGGGCATGCAGGGATCGGGCTCTCCATGGCTCATGTAGCTGTACCCAAAGACAGTTAGGTGTATCAACTAACAGCTGGAATTGTAACCTCATCTGCAGATGGTGCAACCCGGTAGTTTGGGAATCTGTGTCTATATGCAAATTGTATGCAAATGAGAGTTTACACATGTACCCTGGAACTTCTGTTTGTGCGCACACTGTAAGAGTTATGCTTGTTTTCAAATGAAAGCTACAGCCATAGAGCATGTTAGGGTCTTGCTGAAGGCTCCTAATTTATGTGTTATTTTTTATCTGCAAGTTCTTAGCTTTGAATTAAAGAGATGGCTCTGCACATTAATTCGTAATTATCAACAAGAGAAGCTGCTACAACGGTAGTCTCATATGTCAACACAGTCATACAAATGAGACAATATTGGATTGGCAATGAATATTTCATTCTCACAATTGCCTACGGCAAATCACGAATCACCCCAGGTTCCAAAGAAGACTGGTAATGGAATAAGTTGGGAGTCATGAAAAAAATACTGCAGAAATGTGGCCCACAGCCTTTTGTGTATTTTGGGTATGCAATGTCCTCTGATATGCTACACTTTAATTAAATTAGACTGTAATATATCAACAACTGGTTTTTAAGACAGATCTGCCAAGCAAAATGTAATTATTGGGGGGGGGGGCGGAGATGTTTTTTAAATGCTTCCATTTCCTTTTCAGCCGCATGTTAAAAGCCAGTCACTCAGGAGGAGGGGGGGGGGGGACAACAGTCTTACAAAAAAAGCTGTGGCTAGGATTCCATCTCACAGGGATAGGAGGTGTAAGGCCCGACCAAGGGTTGGTTCAGAACTGCACCCTTAGGTCACTGAGCCTAGTGGGTGACTCCTCAGCAGCAGCACCACCTTCTTACTAGGGCCCTGAGGGTTTGCTGAAGGCCTTCCCAATGCCACACTCCTCCCTTGGGCTCAGCATCGCTCTATGCCCCCAGCTTCCTGGCTGGCTGCTGGACTGTATATAAGGCCTGTCTGAAGCCAGAGAGAGCTGAGGAGATTATCTGCCTGCCTGTGCCTGTGCATCATCTGTCTACCTGCGCGCCCACTCAGCGTCCGCCTGTGAGCCTGCTTGGCATCCTTGTCTGCCTTTTGTCTGCCTGCCTACCTGGTTTGTGGCTCCTGCTTGTCTGTCCTGCCCCCTGGTCCTTATGTCAGCCTCCAGCCTGTTCCTTAGATCCCTGGACACCTGAACCTGCATGGACTTCCTGGACCCCATTCCCTAGCGTGAGCCTAACAGGAGGAGAGAACAACTACAATTGTTGAATATTGTTTGCTTGCCTTATAATGCAAGTTGTCTTTGTTGCAAGATTTTGGATAAGATCTCTGCAAAATGTCGTGAGGTTGTTTGGCTTTCTCAGCAACATCCCCATGTTTCTACATTTTCCAGTTTCACTTGGAGCTGGTAGAGGTGCTTGTCAAAATCTGGCAAGGGGAAATCTTGCATTTTTGCGATATTGCTGCTCATGCTAAAATGAAGCAGAATCAGGAATCTCAGAGGAAGGCTGGTAATGATTAAATTTACAGTCTCATTCATGGGCACCAGGAAAGGAGGGAAAGGAATGCAGTTGCACCCTGATCACTGACTTCTGCCTGGCTTCAGTCCTTCACTTCTACTTTGGCCCAACCAACTCTCTAGCGGGCTTCTTGCGTCTGATGTACTTGAAAAAGTTTTTATTATTCTTTTTTTGCGTCTTTTTGCTCTCTTGACCTGTCATTAACATTTTACATCTAATTTGGCCATGCTTATGCTCTTTCCTATCTACTTCATGAAGACTAATTTTCCATTTTTTTAAAGGATGCCTTTTTGGCTCTAATAGCCTCCTTCACCTCGCCATTTAGCCACACTGGCAGACGTTTGGTCCTGTTGCTACCCCTTTTTTTATTTGTGGAATACATTTAATTGGCACATCCAAGATGGTGTTTTTAAATAATCTCCACACTTTTTGCATGTATTTAACCCTCGCAGCTGCTCCTTTTAGTTTCCCTCTAACTAGTTTCCTCATTTTTACATAGTTCCCCTTTTAAAGTAAAATGTTACTGAAATAGGTTTTGTTTTTTGGTCAGTCTCCTATAGCTATGTCAAATTTTATTATTTTATCGTCACTATTACCAAGAGGATCCACCACCATTACCCCAGGTCCTGTGTTCCACTTAAGACTAGAATCAATGTAGCTCCTCTTCTCATAGGTTTCGGGACCAGCTGCTCCAAGAAGTAGTCATTTATGGCATCTAGAAATTCTAACTCCGCATCACACCCTGAGGAGACATTCACCCAGTCAATGTTAAGGTAATTGAAATAACCTGATATTACTGTGTTTCCAACTTTAGTAGCCTGTCTGATCTCCATTATCATTTCACAGTCAGTTTCACCGTCCTGATCCAGGGGTCGATAGTGTAGTCCCACTGTTACACACTTCCCTGTTGCACATGGAATTTCTAACCATAGAAATTCCATAGTACATTTCATGTTCTGTAAAACTTGAATCCTGCTTGACTCAGTGCTGTGTCTAACATATATCTCCACCTGACCACCAGCTCAATTTACTTACCTTATAATGCAAGTTGTCTTTGTTGCAAGATTTTGGGTAAGATCTCTGCAAAATGTTGTGAGGTTGTTTGGCTTTCTCAGCAACATCCCCATGTTTCTATATTTTCCAGTTTCACTTGGAGCTGGTAGAGGTGCTTGTCAAAATCTGGCAAGGGGAAATCCTGCATTTGTGCGATATTTCTGCTCATGCTAAAATGAAGCAGAAAGAATCAGGAATCTCAGAGGAAGACTGGTACTGATGAAATTTACAGTCTCATTCATGGGCACCAGGAGAGGAGGGAAAGGAATGCAGTTGCACCCTGATCACTGACTTCTGCCTGGCCCCAATCCTTCACCTCTACTTGGCCTCGATCCTTCTTTGTCCTTCTGGTGGGGGTAGAGGGCAATGTCAGAAATGGGCAGGGGCAAAGGGGCTCGCCCACACTTTTCTAATGTTTCATTTCATTTATGTATTTGTTTGTGTTTGCTTGTTTATCACCAGCAATATGCCAGACACTGAACCATTGTGATGAGAAACAGGTCCCTTTGGAGAAGGAGACAATCGATAGATGTGGCACGGGATACAGAGTGATTTCCTTTGAAAGCATTCATACTTCTGAACTTTTTGTTGACGCAACTCTGGTTAGAATCATTTTGAGGTCTCCCACATCACTAATTTGCTGATGTCAGGACAGATTCTCCATGGGTATTTTTAGACAAGGTGCTTCCCTGCATGACTATCCAGGAGTCACGGAGCCTGCCACCTGCCTCAAGGTGGAACAGGAAGATGTGCACTCTCCCATGAGCCATAGAGCACCCACTCATGGCCACATAAGGAGCCATGCTGGGAAAACTGGAGTGCTCTGTGCAGGGCCAGCCAAATGTATGGTGGCTGCTTCCATGGCCATGCTAGTCATGCTGGGAGCCACCCATTTGAATCGCTCTCCATGCACTCTACCTGCATGGGTGCTCCATGGCATAGCCACACAGTGGCCATGGACTCCCTGCCCCATCGCCTTGCTCATTTAAAAACACCCAATGATGTTTTCTGTGGCAATACCGGGGTACAAAATATATCGAAACAATAGCTTTTTCTTCCATCTCTCCTAAAATGTCAAAGAGATGGCAAAAAAAATAAAAATAAAATAAAATAAATCCTGCTACTACTTTGATTTTCCTCTTGTTATACCTATAGTAAGTTTTTTATTGTCCCTTAAAGACAACATTATAAATTATAAATCCAATTAGGGTGGTCATCTCTCCCCTTTAAAAGAGGACGCTTATGAAAAATACATGTTCCAGGGTTGCATTGGTTCCAGTGGTGGGTGAGGGGTGGGTTTGCGGCCATGGTGGGTGGAAGTGGGTGTGGGCCCTTTTCCATGGATTGATTGTCTGGATTGAGTTGTGCCAGAGGCAGTCCGCTGTCACTTGCATTAATACCCACTGACCACGGTCAACAACTTGGAGGAAGCTCATGTCACAAGAGTGCATGTCCATGGTTGCAAAAACCAGGAAGGAGAATTGAGGGAACAGGAAAAAGGGATGATCACCTCCTTAATTTTAAACCATTGTGACTCATGCAGCAGCAGCTAAATGACCATTGCCTCAGTTGTCACGGATGCTGCAATTGAGGAGAGGATTACTTTCTGTACCTCTCTCCTTCCCATCAGCATTTTGATTTCTTGCACTTGGGGGTGGGCAGAATCCAGCTGTTGGACAAATTCAGATACTGCCAGGACAGAGCAGAATAACAGTCTCCCTCATGATGGCTCCAGGGGCATCAGAGGAGATGGCTTTCAATCCAGATCCAATGCCTACGGAAGCAGGACTATTGCTTCAGCATATTTTAAGCTGTAGGACTGAGAGGAGCCTGGAGGGGGCAGAAGAGAACAGGACATTGGGAACAGGGGCCTGGCACAAGTGAGCATGTCTGTGTTAGAGAGAGTGCGTAAGCATGTACAGGCATTGTTTGAACTTTGACAAGTGATGGCATGTGATTTAATCTGGGTACATCATGACGTGACGCTAACGGCCTGTGGGCAGGACTTTGGGGATCAGCAGATAGGACTTTGTGGAGAGTCAAATGGGTGGACCTGCTACACTCCCCGCCCCCCCCCAACCTTGAACTGCTTTTACTCCACTGTGCATACGTCGTCCGCTCGTGGAGGCTTAAACTGAATCATTAATGAGAACTGGAGACAGAATCATCGTTTTTCCATCATAGGTGGCAGGGGTGAGGAACCCCTGACCTATGGGCTGATTGGGGTTGGGAGGCCAGATTCCCCAGGGTAAAGGGTGGTGGTAGGGTTGCTATCTATGCAAACCTTTAAGGAACACTTGTGAAAAATACATGCTTTAAGGACTGCATTAATGCCTTAGGCACCAATGCAGGCCTTTTTCTAGGGATGGGCGAACGCGGTTCGGAAGTTCGGAGCTCGGACCGAACTCGAATAGTTAGGTCAACCGAACCGAATGGTCGAACCGAACTCGAATTCGAACGTTCGGTTCGGATGCGTTCGGTGAGTTCGGAATTGAATTTCCATTGGTTTTAATGGAAAACACATTATTGGCTGTAACTTTTTTGTTTTTTAAGCTATGTGGTTGAGATCTGGGGTGCCTCTACCTTCAATAGAACTCATTATGTGAACCAAATATCAAAACAATTGGATAAAGGAATCCGATTTTAGAAGCAGTTGCATTATTGTATTTTGCAATATTCTACATATACATTCTTAGCTGTAACTTCTTTGCCTCACATCTAATGTAGGTGAAACATGTTAAGTTTATACCCCTTCCCATAGTAACTATCTTTGCCAAATTTCAGAAGGATTGGACAAAAGGTCTTGGTGGTATAAGCAATTAACAAATAAATGTATGTCTGATTATAACATCTTTGTAGTCCAACCAGTGTACATGAAATTTGGCAGGACTATATATTTCACTTTCATGATCATCTCTGCCAAATATCAGAGAGATATTATAAAGGGTCTCAATTTTATATGCCTGTACAACAAATGTAGAGAAGGGGCCTATGCCTGGGATTCTCTTATGTCACTGTGGTATAAGATCGGTTTGTGATGCAAATTGGCCAACAGAAGTGGTTCCCTTTATCAAAATCTCCTGTACATTTGCTGAAATAGCAGGAACGGTATTTGATACATTCCTGTCAAATATCCTGTAAACAGAATGGAATATCAAAATGTAACAGCTGGAAATGTATTTTCAGGTTAATGTCTTATACCCTTGGGACCCTTTATCCACTCTTTCCTAAAATTGGCAGAAATATTAAGCATATAGAGGGATGTAATATGCACAAGTTTCATGAACATTGGATGCAAGATAAAGAAGTTGTAGTCATGAATGTGTATGGAGCTTTTCTTAAAATCACAATATTCAATTGCTTCTGAAATCAGTTTCCTTTATCTAATCGTTCCGAATGTTGGTCTACTTGGTGCGCTCCATTGGGGGGTACAATCTCCCTAAATATCATCAAAAAGTAATAAGAAACAAAAATGTTATGGCCAGAAATATGTTTTTTAGTTTTTTCCTTTTATTTCAAAAACTAAATGTCATTTTCAGTTCCCGATTGCACCGAACTAAAGACCGAACCTATCCCGACCGAACCGAATCCCGAATCCGAACTCAACGTTCGATCCGAACCACCTAACGGCCGAACATTCGAACCAACGAACCAAACCGAACGGACGAAACGAACGCAGCCGAACCGAATGGCCGAACTCGAACCACGATCTGTTCGCCCATCCCTACCTTTTTCATAAGTATTCCTTAAAAGTTTGCATAGGTGGCAGCCCTAGGTGGTGGCCACCATGCCGGAGGGTGGGTGGGTGGTGTCACCAAGGCAGGCTCTTTGTGACTGGCTGGGACAGGAAAGTGGGGAGCACCAGGCCAAGGAGGTTTTTTGATGTCCTTTTTACATTTACCACCCTAGGGAGCATCTGCCTCTGACGAATGACAGAGACAGTCTTGGGGGTCAAGTTCCCAACCAGAGAATCTGGGAGTGTTGTCAACCTCCATCTTCCTCATCCCTTCGCACCCCCACCCCCTGGTCTTCACTCACGGAAGCAGAGATTACGGTTGCAGCTTACAGTGCATGCGGGCTACTCTAAGAGAGGGATGAGTCCAACAAATGACTAGTTTAGCATCTGACACTCATAGCACAATATTCTGAATGCATTCAACACAGTTATTCTCCTTGAAGTGAATGTGACTTGCATGGATGCAAAGTGTTAATGCAGGTGCTATCTATTTTAGAGGATTTCTCATTTCCTTTGAGCAAGCTTCACTTAGTGAAAATTCACTGATCTTACTCCATCTGTTCAGTCTGCACTCTTACTGAGCTTGGTTGTTTGCATAAAAGTTTGCATAATCTTCAAGTGCGCTGCTTTAGTGTAAATGATATTTAATTGCTTGGTAAATGGTGCTCGACATTAGGCATAATTAATTACTCATTACACATGCTTATGTAAGATATCCACAATGTTGTTAAATGATCCACTTTCTTCACGGCTAGTATGCTATATTCATATGCAGCTAGCTAAGCTAAAGTGATCTCATGCTCATTTGCTATCTCTTGCTGTTTATTAATTCCAGTTGAGTTTCTTCTGATTCACACTAGTTTAGATGAGATCAAAACCAGACATTTTGCGGAGCCTCGTGTAGCTGGTAAATGTTCAAATTTACCAGCTACATGGGGTAATATATATATTCAAAGATGAAGCCTAGGCTACGGGCTTGGGGGACAGGCAGGATGGTGACTCCATCAATAGTTATTGACAGTGAGGAAGGAGAGGAAGGATGAGGGGGGAAGA
>QEPC01015368.1:2357275-2384727 GCA_003113815.1 Sphenodon punctatus
ATTCGTGCATTTTAAAAGTGCACGAATTAAATACCTCGCACTTTTAAAATGCGCCTCCGCCGTAATAGGCGCATATTAAGCCACTTCCGCCTCGTCTAATTAGACCAGGCAGAAGTTTCAAAATATGCGCGCCGCTGAGGCGAATGATACCGCCGCACGTCTAAAAGGGGCCTCTGTCTTCATAATTAATCATGTGTAGGTTCCATGATTAATCACGTCTAGGTTCACATTGGATGAAACAGAAGGATGGCAGCCCTGCCTCTGCTCTGCCTCACCCCTTGGTGACCTATTCGTGTAGAGGCGGGCTGATGAATGTATAGGCAGAGCAGGGGTGGAGCAGACACTGTCTGCTTGCTTCACTCCAGCCTCGCTTGCGGTGCTCCACAGCATCCTGGAGCACCGCCAGCGGAGTAGGCTGCCCAAACCTGAGGCACTGGCCAGAGACAGAGCTGCTGTCCATTGGCTTGGCAGACGGCCACTCCAGCTCCGCTCTCGGCAGCCGTTGGGTTGCAGGTGGCAGTCTAGAGTGTTCTATGCTGTGGGGGAGGGGAGCGCCTCACGGGTGGACTGTGGGCCGCGGCAACCACTGGGTCCATGTAAACCCAGTGCAGGCGGGGCTGGAAATGGGGCTGTCCACCACCATAACAGGCCGAGGGATGGCCAGCCCCTGGGTCCGTTTGAAGGCACCCATTGTGCATGTTGATTTCACTAGTGGGGCTTTGTAGTTGTGTGGGGCATTGTGCTTTTCAGCTATTCACTTGTGTTCTGTGCTGCTTGTTTGAGAAGGTCTGAGAGCCCTTTTGCCCCACACTCGTTTAGAGCGGCTAGTGGCACACAAACCCTCATTTGGAATGTTGTGCAAAATGCTTACTATGTGCTGTGCTCCTTGATATGCCCTTGTTCACTGCCACTTAATGCAAGGGGTTTGCTTGCATGGCTCCGACTCTGTCAAGTAGCAATGGTGTTGTGTGAATGGATTATTGCAGAACAAGCTACAGCCCTGAATGCATCATTTTCTTTTGGTCACTTCCTACCTCTGAATGACCATAGATCTGTCATAGAGACCACAGAGATGCAATAGAGATGTCAGGGAGACCGAGAGGAGGGATTCCATCATTCACTCTATGCTACCTCAGAAACATTATATGCAAAGATTTCACAAGGGTGCTTCTCCATGTCCTTTCCACTGTGGGAAATATCACAGGAAATTAGGGAGGGGGTGAGGGGCCAATGAAACTCAGGAATCAGCAGCAGCTGTGCAAATGCATTACTATGAGACAAGACAAGTACGGATTAAGGAACAAGTTGTGAATTTGCTAAAGGGAAAATTGTTGTGTGATAGTGTTCTGAACTCTAATGAAACCAGTGAAAGTTGAGGATGTTCTGTTGCATACATAAGGCAACCAGCACCTGCCAGGGTTAGGCCTCAAATTGGCATCTTCTGTTCCACAGGTCAAATTCAAAGCAATTTCTGACAATACCCACCAGTGTGTCAGTGCATTTCAGATAGGCTGATACAGCAATTGTGTGCCAGCTACCTTCTCTCCTTGGAGACCTAACATTTTTTCTGTTGCTACTGGAGTCTTGATGATGATTCCAAATTTGGACTTCTCAAATGAGATCAAAAGGTTCTTGCATGCGACATGTGTTGTCTTGCATTACACTGAAGTCTCATCAGATTAGTCACAGTCTTTGTACTTCACTAATTCATTGTACTATGATTTCCAGGACTCGGTTTCAGCTATGAGCTAGTTGTCTCCATGGTAAGGCTGTTGCTCTTGAAGGTTGGCCTCATTTGAAAGCATCAGCCTCTTAAAACTGTTATCTGGTGGATAACATTGCTTTCTTTAGGGATCTGTATAACCTGATACTGTGCTTAGAGACAAGAGAAATTGTTATAGACCTACAGATCAACATCATATTCAGATCAGGATATTCCAAACCAGAAAAAGCAGTGTGCCTTACTTCTTAAACCAAAGAATCTGCACAAGGGAGAGAAAGGAACAGCAAGATCATATCAGTGTTAAAGTGTAAGTTCCTTCGGGCAGTGATTTCTCATTTTATTTGTCTTTAAAGTTCCATGAACATCTGTGGGACAGGATAAAAGATCATAGTAAACTAATAAAAAAGGTGTGTCAAAGTGCTCTCATGTTACCCTGTTGTAGGTCTGTTACCATTGTGCCTGGAAGGGAAGTCTTAGCCTCCCAAATATAAGAAATGAATGGGGCAATAGTAGGTAGAATAAATCATGCTAATAAAGATTTGTCACACACTTCTATACCAGCAAAAATGTCTGCAATGCATTTATTATGCTCACTTTTTTAAAAGCATTAACTTCTCGTGTACCTTTATATGCAGAAGGCATGGAGATGAATGCCAGTTTAAGTGGCCTTCACAACATATTCCAGCACAAACTATTCCATTCCAGGGAAGAAATATCTTAACACAGGGAACAGAGTGAAAAATAATATTGAATCCCCACATTTGGCTGAATGCAACAGGCAAAATGAATGCTGCACAAATTTAAAAGAGTTTTAAGCAGAAAGGAATGCTTTTGCAGAAAGCTAACTACAAAACAAACAACATTGCATGGTTTTCCTTGTTTGTGGTCCTTTGGTGCATGAGAAACAGAGAATATGAGCTACAAAGTTTGAAACTGGGTTAGAAATATCCTGAAGGTCAGGGGAATTTGGATCAATGCTTTGGTTTTTGTTCACCATGGAGACAGGGGCTGGGTGCCAAGAGCATCGCTAGGTGGGAATCGAGTCTGGTGCAGAAGACGGAATGGGTCCCCTGCTGGGGGTCCTGCACTCCAGCGTGTATATGAACTCCTCCACATGCATGTCGGACCCCCAGGCTTTGGGGCCCAGCTGCAGCGGTACCTGCTGCACCTATTATAGCTACATTCCTGTGGGTTGCAAAGTCTCGTTCTAATTGTGAAGTCAGTGTGAACAAAGATGATATACTTCTGGAAGTTTTGGGATTTATAGTTCTTTAGTTAGCTATTAGAGAATTGCTCATTTGTTAACTTGCACTGACAAGTAAAATCATAGTTAGTGGCAGGATATGTCTGGTGCTTGCATAACCCACATGCTTTGTACTACTACAGTCTAATGAAAGAGAGACAAAGCTGTCTGGGAGGAGTAGTTGGTTTATTTTTTGCTTCTTTTAAGCATCTGAACTTGTACAAAGAATTACCCCAAGTCTGATGGGAACATCCAGGAGCATGGTGTGGTAGCTAACTACAGATACACTATGGGTGTCTTTAAACATAACATCAACAGGTATCTGAATGTGTGTTTTGACATTGATATGAACAATAGTTTGGCCCTGTGTTCACCATGTGGCGCTGCTTAGACACACAGCCCATCTTGGGGCAAATCGGTGTTTTGTTCGCCACCCAATCTCAGCATGTAAGTGCTGCTGCCTCGTTCCCCATGTTGTACCTGCTAAGACACCATGTGATACCATTGGACACAGCGTTGGTCATGTGTTCAGCTGGAACACGCAAGTTGTCCTTGGAATGCAGTGGTGTTCACATCGTGTGTTCAACGGGTGGCCAAATTGGTGTTGGGATGGTGCTAACACACAACGGTCAAACACATGCTTAGGGGTTTTGACACTCGAGCTTTATTATGTCTAAAGACGCCCTCACCAGAGAGGTTTTTCTGAAACTGTACAGAGACATAGGGGCAGAGATGTTTTGCATATATTTGAAATCTGAAGCTCAAAATTTGAAGCTGCAAAATTTGAAGCTCAGTCCTGACAAGACGGAGGTGATGCTGGTGGATGGGGCTGATGGTCTGAGGGAGGAGGCCGCCCCCATTATTGGGGGCATCCGACCTTCATTGGTTCCATTTGTGCAGACTCTGGGGGTGCTCCTGGATCAACAGCTGCGCCTGAATCTCCAGGTGTCAGCTGTGGCCAGGAGTACCTTTTTCCAATTACATCTGGTAAGACAGCTTCGCCCATATGTCTTAGATGCTGATCTCGCCACTGTCATCCATGCGTTTGTCACCTCGAGGCTAGACTACTGCAATGTGCTCTATGTGGGGCTGCCCTTGGTGATGGTTTGGAAGCTGCAGCTGATGCAGAATGCAGCGGCTCGTCTTCTTGCAGGGACTGGGAGCACATTATCGGTGGGTCTGTACAGACAGGAGGGCGTGCCGTCACTTTGGAATGTTCTCCCAGTGGACATCCATCTCAGCCTGGATCTCCTGGCCTTTCACCATAACTGTAAGACCTGGCTCTTCCGTCAGGCTTTCGGCAGGGGGTTAGAGTGTGGTTGCTGTCCCGGCACTGATAAATCTTTATTTGTATTTTATATTTTATTCTATTTTTGTATTTTTATATGTTCATTTTATGTTATTGTTGTGCCTATTTTATTGTTGTGCACTGCTCCGGGTCACCAAAGGTGAGAGGAGCATTTTGCCCTTCTCATCAGACCTGGCGATCTGAGCCTGTTGTTGTTATTCTTCTTCTTCTTCATTAACTGGCACCATCTGAGCACATGGTGTTTTACAAAGGCCCTTTTCACACATACATTCCAACACTGATAAAATGGGTGTTACATTTTATTATACATGTTGCAGGGCACCCATAGCGCACACCTGCAGCCCTGCAACATGTAGAATACAATGTAACACCCATTTTATCAGTGTTGAAGTGTCTGTGTGAAAAGGACCAAAGTTAGACCTTTTTTACATGGACAGGAGTGTGGGGAGGAGATTTTTTAAATTTATTTATTTTATTTATTTATTTGATACATTTTTACCCCAACCCTCCTGTGAAGAGCTCGGGGCAGCTGTGTGTTCTGGGCGGGTGGGTGAGATGGGTTTTCTGGCACAGTGGGTGAAGGTGTGTGTGTCCCTTTACATGGACACACACCCATCTTCACCCATCTCCACCCACCTGGCCTCCTCCAGTTTTCTGGAGGGCTCTGTGGGTGGAGGTGGGTGGAGATGGGTGGGTGATGGGTGGAGGTGGGTATTGTATGGACAAAACCAAGCGAACACCCATTCCCCCGCCCACCACCAGCCGTTTATATGGATGCCCCCACCGGCGGAACACCGGAGGTTGCTGAAGGTGACTAGCTTTGGGTGATTTCAGACGTAACGGGGCCCATTGGCCCCATACCAAAATCACCCTATTCATTCGCCGCCGGGGTCACCCTGTCACGCCGCAACAGACATGCTGGGGGGATCCCGGCAGGGAATCTAGGAGGGGGCGGGGCCACGTGGCACAACGTGCGGCCGCATGCCCCCGCCCCCTCCATGCTCCCGCCGCCCGCCCTCCGGGGAGACGGGCGGGCGGCAGGGCCAATGAGGCCGCCGCGTCGGGCCGGATTCGCCACGGCCCGGGGTCCCGCCGGTGATCCCGGGCCATGGCGCCCGACCAGACGAGATGCTGGGGTTCACCCNGGGGCCAATGCGGCCACCACATTGGGCCGAATTCGCCACGGCCTGGGGTCCCGCCGGTGATCCCGGGCCATGGCGCCCGACCAGACGAGATGCTGGGGTTCACCCCGGGCATGGGATTGCATTCGACATGCGGCGGCCTCCGGTCCCCCCGCTTCAGCTGCTCACGTGTCAAATGCAATCCCCAGTCGTGGTAACATCTGGGGGGAAACATCCGTTTCCCCCAACAGACGTTACGCTATCACAGCCACCACGCGGAATTGAGCGTGGTTCACTGTGATATCGTCACATCTGAATTCACCCTTTGGCTGGAAGAAATCAGCTAACATCCCTAAAAGAGTTCCACCTGAGGCAGAAGGCTCAATACTGCCACTACTCCTGGTTTCATGGCTGCAATTTAGTGGACTTGATCAGAAACCTGGATGGTCTGGTTGCTGTGAGCAGAGTCACAGCCCACAATCACAAGCAGGATTCGCATGGGTTCCGCGTGGCACAATGTGCCTTCAATGGATACGCGCACACTTTATGCAAATATGCATGCACATAGGTTGCGCTCAGTACACACAGGGCATGGGATTGGCCCCGTTGCTGACACCAAACTCCAAATGAAACTTCAAATATTGCAAAAGTTCATGGAACATTTTACACTCCGGTTATAGTTTGTCTTCATTTTGGGGTTCCAGATGGAGCATGAAGCAGAAGACCTGAGAGGCCCTGCTGTGTTTTTCTACTGGTCTAATTTTGCAGATCCAAGGTAGTTAAAACTAAGCATCCATGCCCCTCTCCTGCAAGATGATGGCCTCAGCTCTTACTGATTTTGATGGGCTTTGAGGGCATTCAGAACATTTCAAGAACCTGCCCCCTATCCCAGAGCAGAGGTTCCCAAACTGTAGGTTGGGCCCAAGTGTCGTCACACCATCTGTGGATCTGGTTGCAATGCCAACTGATATTTGATATATGCTGCATGTCTTCGTTGCTGTCTGGAGTAATGGAATTCTATTTAAGTCTCAAGATTTAATTTATATTTATTGCTGTTAGCCGCCCCGGGCTGTCTGTGGCAGGAGGGGTGGGGTACAAGTTTTCTAAATAAATAAATAAACAAGTAAATACATAAATAAATAAGATGGGGTTACAAAGGCAAACTTTGAAATTTAAGGTGGATTAAATTATTTGAGCTTCATTATTCCTGCAAAACAGGCTACAGTAAATTTTTATCACAGTATTTATTACCACAAATGATAAAACTAAACTGCAGCTGTCAAAATAAATTAAGCAAGAAAATCTTCCCACAGATTAACTTAGTTTTTGATTGCTTTTGTTCACTTCCTTGTTCATTTGCAAAATGCATTAGTTCACAATGATTCTTGCAGCCATCGGCATAGTTTAGGAAGGTTTTACCAATGAATTTGAGAAGATTTTTTTAAAGCCAGAATATTACAATAGTAGGAAATTATTAATGCTTTAAAAAGAGAAAAATCACAAGGATGAAAAATAAAAGTGACATTGGATCAAATAGAATGTTCCACAGGCACATGACTCCAATACCATAATCTACAGAGAATGTATTTCGATAATAAACTGTTTTTCTGTACTCTGGTAGCCCTAAAGCAAGCATACTGTAATTGCTTACATCTCTGTTACAGACGTGCGGGCCAATCCTAAGCCCTATGGATGCGTGTGTGGGGCCAGTCCTAAGCCTCATGTATTTCCCAAGCCGCACACACCCCATTACGGGGACTGTGGCATGTGCATAAACTGTGCAGAAATCACATGGAACTCACACATATATATGCACACAATGCACGCCCATGTGTAAGTTGCATATGTAGGGGTTCTGGATCATGCCCAAAGTTGGTTGGATAGAAAACAACTTTAAAGAATATAAAATGCTTGATTCAAATCTTGGACACAACTTAAGATATGAACTTGACTGATAATTATGATGATTGTCTATGGAAGTTGTAATTTGAGGGGGTGGGAAACAAAGTATTTTGATCATCTGTGATAAATGTATAATTTTTAAATTACGCTTCATGAGACATTCACAGGATTTATTCTAGAGAAAAGATACATCATTAAAACAATGGTGGCAATAGCAGCTAAAATACTTGTCTCTATTTTTCTGTATTTTGACTAGCTGTGAAAGGAGGGTTACAGAAACTTCAAGAATTTTGTGAGATGTTAATGCATCACCTCCAAATTAAAGCACTTGAAAAAAAAATCTAGGATGATGAGGCCTGAGTAGACCATTGCTTAAAAACAAGTCCTACTTGGGAAATTTTAATTGTAAAAATTATTAAGTTTTATATTGTTTAAATAGTGTTCAATTTATTTCATGTGACGAGAGGTAGCATGTGACCTCAAGAAAGTTTGGCCTGGGAAATATTTTGTAGTAAATGACATGCTCTTGATTTGTATCTGTTTGTTTTAAATTGCCATGACCTTAGGCTAGTGCAAATAAACTTGTTTTGATTTTATTTGATTTTATTTGAAAAACAAGTCCAAGTCAAAGAGCTTTAAAACCAATGTTGAGCATTATGGCTGCAGTTCTGAGCTGCTTACTTCAGAGTAGTCCCATTGACTTTTGTGGGACTGCACAGACGTAGCTGATTTCAGAATCATGGTCATAATATCAGCTAAAATCTTTCAGACTCAGTCTTCTTTAATATCGTTTAACTCTTCCCAAAAGAACTGGAATTCAGAATAATGGTATAATATAATTACATTTGTTGTTTGGAGGACCATGCTTCTTGGAAACTGTCCAGCAGAGTGTTTGACCAAGTGAAGAGACTGGCTGTTTTGACTTCTCACATCAAGTGAAAAGGGAAAAAGTGGGAAAGATTGAGTCAAATGTCCATAATAGAAGAACTTTCCCCCAAAACAATTTATCAAAAGTTCTTTTAAAAGTAAGCACAAGTGCTGTAATTGCATTCCATTTTCTTTAACCAACCTAAGAAAAAAGGTCAATACAGAATGCATTAGCTTTGCAAATCTGATTTTGGTTGGACTACATTTTATTGTCATAATGATGTGTGACCTTATTAAAGCACAAATGATAGATAATGTGGTATATAACCCAGAATGATGGAGCACAGACTAACTGAACAGAAACTGTGAATTGAAATGGTGGTTGTTTCTACTGGCTGTCACTTGTTAGCTTATACATCACCTCCAAAGCTTGTTTGCACCCACCTGCCCTAGAAAGTTGGCATTATGTGGCAAAACACATCTAGCTCAAAAAAAGGGAATGGCAAAACTTCCATTGGCTTAGATAGGAACTCAGTTTCATTCATGAAATGTGGCATCTCTCTACCAGACTAGCTAGATAGACTGAATGGCATGAAGCTTTAACTTGAGTGGTGTTATCTTAAGGTACGTTAACACTCAAGGTAGACACAATGGGTGTAAACAGACACTTCATTCCCAAGTTGACCTGTCTGTTTGAAGAGCGGACACCAGATGTGCAAAACGGAGCAGTCAGTGGCTGCTCTGGGGAAACTCTGCAGGCGGCACTCCAGAACATCGGAGCTAGCCAAACCCGTGGCAACAGGCAAACACGGAGCTCCCATCCGTCTAACCAGCCTGTGATCCCTGCCCAAACATGGTCCCACCTGGATCCTAGATGCCAGTGGACTAAATGGCCAGAGCAGCTCCTGCCGCCATATCCCATTGCCATGGTTAACAGAGCAAGCCAAGGGGCCAGAGCTCAGGGTTGGCTCACCTGGCTGTGTGTTCCTGAGCGGGGGCTTTCCCGGGGCAGGAGTAAGGCATGTTTGCTGCTGGTGTATTTGGTTCACCCACATGCTGGGGTGTCTGTCTGAATGCAGGCAAACCCATAGGTGCATGCAGCTCTGGACTGGCTCACCCACAAGTCTGCTCTGGGGCTCTGGCCCACTCCCTGTCCAGCTGAAGACACCCAATGTTCTTTAGACTGAACAGCTTCTGGACACTTTGAAAATGGCAATATACAGTAGACTGACTTTCCAGTAAAAGATCAGGGAGGATGACCTCTCCAAAATGATTCTTGGAGAATATTAATTTATTTATTCAGTACATTTATTAGTCACCCCCCCATGCCAATGACATCCCGGGGCAACGTACAATTTGATAAAAAACAACATTCAAAGATAAAAAACATTTTTTTAAAAAGAAAAATCCAGCAATTTAAAAACCAAAACAGGGTTGGGATAAAGAAATAAAAATAAAAGGTAAGGGAAAAGCTAAAACCCTAACCCACCCTCCCACCCTCCTCCCCAAAGACCTGGGCAAACAGCCAGGTTTTACAAGCCCGCCAGAATGTCAAAAGGCTTGGGGCCAGACAAGCTTCCTCTGGGAGGGAATTCCAAAGACGCGGCCCAGCTACCAAGAATGCCCTCTCCAGGACCTCCAAGAAGGCGCCCCTAGCAGACCGAAGGAGCCGCTCTGGGACATGGAAGGTGAGGTGGTCCCTGAGGTATGAGGGGCCCAGACCGTGAAGGGTTTTATAGATCAATACCAATACCTTGAACCTGGCTCAGCACGCTATTGATGTGAACATAAAAATGAACATGAACATGAACATAAAATAAAAATAGAATATGAACATAAAAGAGAATGAGAAAAAAAAATTAATGAATGAGAGAGAAAAGGGGAAAATGAGAGATGGAAAAGAAGAATAGAATTTGCCTCGGAAAATAAAATGGTTTAAAATGGAAGGTCTTAGACTAGTGGAAAAAGTATGAGATCCTGGGAACATTGCCTGGAATGTAACTAGGGGTGGGACTATCAGTATTGGACTAATCCAATAATACAGATAATTGTCGATATCGGATTAATCTGATAATACCAATAAATGTCAGTATTGGTATATCTTTTTTAACATTGCTGGTTTCTCTTCGATTTTTAAAATCGACACCATTTAACTGGCTGCAATGCTAAAGATGTGAGAAAATCTGCAATGTTAAAAAAAAAAATACCGATACAGATAAATCTGATATTGGATTAATCCGATACCAATAAAACTGGTAACCAATAATTCCCCTGGAGTCCCACCCCTAGTAAATATACTAGGGCAAGTCCAACCTTATACCTGCACACCACATTCAATGTATGCACAAATGTACAATGCATTGTGCCAATGCAACACCTATGCAATGTGTTGCACACATTTCACATGAACACACCAGGTATAGGATTGGACCCTAGATTTGCAAAACCTCACTGTGGCAGCACCAATATAGCAGCATTCTCCTCTGTTTCGGTGTCACTCCAGTTGATTAACAGAAGAGACTCAAATGACTGACTTCTTTCATGGTGTTTTTCTCAAATAAGGCCACTTGCCAACGTTCAGAGATACAGCAAGGAAACTCCCGGTGGTCCGGCGGACTCCCAGCAGCCAAACGTACGAGTAGCTCTCAATGTGGGCATGGGGGGTGGGGAGGGATTACATGTCATCAGGCACACCCTGTGGCGATTTCTCTGACAGATGACAGGGCTAGATTTTGATGCCCGATGATGCATAGTTCCCCTGCACCCATGTGCAGAGCTACTCATAACTTTGGCCGCTGGGAGCTCACTGGGAGTTTCTCCACCGTATCTCTGAATGTGGGCAAGTGGCCTAAGAGATGGAGACAAGGTAGTTCTGATGCTATCTTTTATTGGATGAACCCCCATTGGTGAGAGTATGAAAGCTTTGGGGCCACACAAGACTCTTCCTCAGACCAATAACAAGTCAGAACTATGGACTGAGAAAACACAAGGTATAGAGATGGACCTTCAATGGGAAGGGAACTGTAGGAAAATAGTCTTTCAAATATTTTAATAGATGGCAAACTCTAATTAAACTGTATTATATAAGGTATTATTTATCAATGAGAAGAAAAGAGTATTCCATCTATTCCAGACTATGGTTACACCAGTTAAACCAGTATAGCACAGGGTTTGGACTTGCTGAAATTCAAAAAATGTGTTGTTGTTTTTAAAATGGCTGAAGGTAGGGCTTAGTGTACACCTTGCTAGTTGCTATAAATCTGTACAAAAGACACCCAATCACAAACATACTTTATTTACCATTTTTATAACTATTTTTTCCTAATGTTACTAGGCAAACTTTCAGTTTTAGCTACCTCTCAACCCACTTTCTCTTTACTTTGATGGCCTGACTTTACCACCAACCTTAACCAGGTAGTCCACTACTTATAGTACTGATATATTGAACTAAACTAAATATTTTAAAAAACATATTAGAAATGCAAAACCAGCTGCACCAGTTTTGACTCAACATTTTTAGCAATGGGTGAACCAGAGGCAGTAGAAGCCCCGCCTTGTCCTGTTTGTGGGATGAATTTCAGAATGTGTCACCCTCAGATGCGAGGGATGCCCTGGGGTCTGTTCGAGCCACTTATTGTGAATTTGACCCATGCCCACCCTGGCTGGTCAAGGCCAGCCGGGAGACATTAGGGCCGTTGCTGCTGGGGATTGTCAATGCCTCCCCTGGGGGAGGACAGGGTGCCGGACTGCCTTAAGGAGGCGCTGGTGCAGCCCCTGCTCAAGAAACCATCATTGGATGTTGGCGTCCTGGCCAGCTATCGGCCGGCCTCTAACCTTCCCTTTTTAGGGAAGGTTATTGAGCGGGTGGTGGCTTGACAGTTGCAGGAATATCTGGACCAGATTAACTTTCTCGATCCCTCGCAGTCAGGTTTTCGCCCTCGATATGGCATGGAGACTGCACTTGTGACCTTGGTCGACGACCTCTCCCGTGAGTTGGACTGGGGTCATTCGACCCTGTTGATCCTATTAGATCTCTCAGCTGAATTTGATACCATTGACCATGAGTTGCTGGTGACTCGGCTGCAGGACCGGCAGGAATTGGTGGGACCGTTCAGGAGTAGTTCCGCTCCTTCCTGGCTGGGAGACTTCAGCATGTGGTCCTGGGTGATTTTTCATCTTTTCCCCGGGGCCTCACATGTGGAGTCCCGCAGGGTTCTATCTTGTCCCCGCTCCTGTTCAATGTGTACATGCAGCCTTTGGGGGAGGTTGTTAGGGAGTTTGGCGTACGGTGTCATCAATATGCTGATGACACCCAGCTTTATCTCTCATTTTCATCCGACTCAGGCCCAGTAATCTCGGTGCTTACCCGGTGCTTGGCAGCTGTGGGGGATTGGATGAGGGCGAGCCGTCTGAAGTTAAATCCCAACAAGACGGAGGTGATGGTCGTGGGGAAGGCCAGGGGAGTGGTGGCTCCCATCATTGATAGGATCCGTTCTGCCCTGGTATCTCAGGTTTAGAGTCTGGGGGTGCTCCTGGACCTGCAACTCTGCCTGGATGCACAGATGACAGCTGTAGCGAAAGGGGCATTTTGCCAGTTACATCTGGTGCGTCGGCTTCGGCCCTATGTCTCGGACTCTGACCTAGCCACGATTGTCCATGCTTTTATTAACTCGAGATTGGACTACTGTAATGCACTCTACATGGGGCTACCCTTGGTACTGGTTTAGAAGCTGCAGCTGGTGCAGAATGTGGCAGATTGTCTCCTAATGGGGACGGGCCGACGTGAGCATATTACACCGGTGCTTCGCTCTCTGCACTGGCTGCCTATAGCCTTCCAGGCCCAAATAAAGGTGTTGGTGCTGACCTTTAAAGCCCTGAACTGCCTGGGCCCCACCTACCTGCAAGACCGTCTCACCCTCTGGGTCCTGTATTGGCCCCTGCGGTTGGCCGCAGGCACCCTCCTCAAGATACCCCGGGTTTCTCGGGTGTCAACCTTGCAGAGGGCATTCTCTGTGGCTGCTCCGTGTTTGTGGAACTCCCTCCTGTTGGAAGTCCACCTGATTACCGTCTTCCCCTCTTTCTGTAGACAGTGTAACACCTGGCTGTTCTGCCGTGCTTTTCCTGAGGGAGAGAACCAAGGAGTCAGTCCTACACCCAGCTTCTGCTCTAATCATTAGATCCCAGTCCTCCAANTGTTGTTTTAAATTGTTTTAATATGTTGTTAGCCACCCCAAGATGCTTTTAGCAGGAGGGGGCAGCATACAAATTTTATTATAAATAAATAAATAAATAAATAAATATTTGCACTATTGTGCATGGGCAATTGCCAAAAATGACACAACCAAACCACCAAATTGAATGAAATACTGAAATAACTGATTTTAAAAAATCAGAAACCTGGAAAAACTGAAACAAAAGACCTATACAATCAGATATACGAGTACCCATTTTCAGTCATGGATAGTAGGGCTGAGACGAGAGCAAGTGTTCCTGTTCTGAAGGATAATACTGACATTTTGTTGGTATCCAGTGATTCCACGCTTCTGCAATTTTTTTCATCACTTTCCAGGACTTTTTCATCACTTTCATCACCTTTTGGGACTTCGTCACTTTTGTCACTTTCTGGGACTTTTTTGGCATTTTCTGGGAATTTTATGACTGTTTAACGGCAGTTAAAGTTTTCATCTCCACAGCTCCCGTGGGTTGGGACTGGCCCATCGCAGCCCTGTTCAACATGCAAAAAACATTGGAAAATGGGGCGGGGGGGGGAGTGGGAAAGTCTGTAAGTTTCCGTGTCACACAAATCTCAGAGAATTCTCTGCTTCTGATAGAAGCAGCAATCGCCAAGATAATAGTGTTTGCCGTCCTGAAAATGGAAATAATACCTGAAAATACTAAACTCAGTCACTACCCATTTCAACTCTGGAAAAAAGGAATCCAAGCATTTTTTCTCTCTCTCTCTTATTCAAACAGGTGTTTTGCCCCTTCTTTGAACTGGACTAATTAACATGCCGTTTTCTTCACCTCTGAGAAATGGGTGTCGTCTTTTCATTTCCCCCCAGAGTTTTATACACCTATTTTCACACCTTTGTTTTCAAGGTTTTGACCAGTCTGTATGGGAGTTAACTGCCGTGATGAGACATCAGTTAACCCTACCTGGGGCAGGGGAAAAGCTTCCCCCATCCGGGTTTGTGCTGGCCGCAGGAACATACATCCCCACAGCCTACTACAGCGAGGGAAGGAGGTGGGGAGCAACATGCAGCCGCCCGACCATGATAGACAACCATGGTTACCTATTACAGCCAGCCATGGCTGGGTGTCATGGCAACCCCTGAAGCCGGGAGGAGCCAAGACTGGGAACAAATGTTCTTGCCCAGTTCACCCTGGCTGGGCAGCAGCTGAGCCCAAAGTGTGGGCCTGCTTCAATCAGGGCCCACATTCTTGGCCCGGATTTGTACCAGGCCCGCTGGCCCAGCTTGGTCAAAGGGGGCCCTACTGGGCCAGCATCACTTTTTGTAAACACCCTATGTCTTACTGCTCTTCCAGGCATAGTAAACTATTGGAAACTCATGTTCTAAATATCAAATATGTTTTCCCATCTTTCATCTACACCATAACCTCTTCTTTATTTTTGAACCCTGTCCTTGGTTTGGTTAATATTGTCACCCCAAAAACCAATCGGCACCTAGGTCTCTGTCCATACAAAAAACTCTTGACAAAGAAGACAGAAGATAGTTTCCAACTCTCAGATTTTAGTATTCTTTTGAAGCTTTTTCATATCCCAATCATCTCTTCAGCTTCATTTCCCATTCTTCATTTCTGTGCTGTTTGGTGGGTTCTTAAGAATGAATTTCATGAAAGAAAGGGTTTACCTATTTACCTGTGTCTACAGTCTGTCTAGGTTGGTGTCTCCTCAGAGAATGCGCTGTACATACTGAGTTGTATGTCTGAAAGGCTAGACAACGCTGAAAACCAAGCATTTCTTTGAAAGGTATATTCTCCTCATACTATCTAGACGAAATTACATTTTTCTCCAATAGCCCTTTTTCTGTTTCCTCACTAGACAATTAAAATACTCATCATGCAGTGAGAAAAGTGAACTAAATGGATGAGCCAACACTTGTGACTTGCACTCTTTGAGTATTAGAGATGGTGACTAGAAAGACAGTTCCACTGTGTGCAGCAGCTTGATCTATATCTCGACTGAAGCTCATCCTGTAGATTAACATGCTGCAGGAGTTTTGGAGTAAGACGATTGTTTGTCTGGTGTTGCAGCTGTGTGTGAAACCAATCCTCCTCTTGAAAACATAGATTCACTATAGCATGAAAGTTCACTGAATCCTAATTTGATGAGTTTCTTGGAAGTGAACTTGGTCAGAATTCAAATAGCATGCACTTGTTTTTAGTTGCACATACCGATCCATCTGTGTCTGAAAAGATAGCAGCATGTTGCGAAACAAGTGACTGTGAGACATTTTATTATTTATCTCCAAGGAGGAGGAGAAGAAGAAAATCTTAGTTGTTGATATTACACTCAAATAAAAAGCTGAGCTTTTCAGATCATTTGTAAATTTAGCTTCAAGACTACAAATCATGTGTCAGACAAAACCCCTTTTCCTTTAGGAAAACAGACCCCTTTCTTTCTTACACTGAGTACTGCCAAGAAAAACCAGTTCCCATCCAGAGTTTGCAAGTTGCCACAATTAATAATGGTGCTGATTTGTAAGAAATAGTGTTTTATTGTTTTATCATGCATTTGGCGGCGTCTTCTCTTGCTCAGATACTCTCCGCAGTCAAAGCAAGGTCTGCCCATATTTTTGTGTCTCGCAAAAGCTGTACAAAAGCAATGATGACTTCCAAAAAGGGACTGGGCATGGTGAAACAGCACGTACACTTTGATACTATTAATCCAACATCATCCATTTAAGGGGCAAATATTAGTTCCCAAAGACAGACCTTTTTTGTAGAAATCAAATGGCATTCAGGTTAATTATAGACTCTTGCAACATTTGTTCCCTCCCTTTCTAATGACTAGTTTAGAATGTAGTTGATGTACAACATCAGTTTAGAAGAGATGAACTGATCAGGCAATAGATAAATACAGATCTGGATTTGATTTAGCTTTCAGAGATGGGGTTTAAAATTCAAGTTTAGGTCTGGAATTGCAGACAAAGGCCTAATCTTAAATTAAGACATTTTGGCACCCCAAAAATGTGTGTGAGGATCCTACGTGATGAACTATATTTGGAACTTTCTTCTGTCTTGGGTAGCATTCAGTGGGGTTCTGATTAACTGTATATAACAGCAGCTGGTTGTCTACATTCTATGCTTATAAGCAGGGACCCATGTTCACTGCATTCTCCCTATTATTGTCAAATGTATGCTCAGATGTCCGTCTTTTCATGGCTGAGAGCCACAAGGAACATACACTCATGCTCACACACACAAACTTCTCATGTTCCGTGACTGTCTGGCAGAGCTGGTGCTCTGTGGTCTTGGCTGCTGAGATTCTAAGGAACAGTTGCAATTCAACTGCTGAGACGTGAAGTTAAAAGACCATTAAGGCAGTGCAGGGCCCGAGACCAGTCTTTAGCTGGATTGTAATCCTTTAACTGAGAGCCACACTTTAACTATCTAAGAGCTGCGTGCAGCTCCTGAGCCACAGTCCTGATCTATGCAAAGATAAAAGGCTCAGTATCGGTTGGCTGAGTGATGGATGAAGTCTGAGAATCTCTTCAACATTGCACTCCTGTATTCATCAACAAGGCCCTTTTCAAACGCGCCACGGTGAATGGGTGTGCATTGGCGGCAGGTGGAGGTGGGTGTGCGCTCATTCCCACAGGTGCACACCCATCTCGAAGCATGGAGCAACCGGCATTGGCACCAGTTGTGCAGTGCGTGGGTGATGGGTGGAGATGGGTGGAGCGTGCACGCACCCCCATCCACCGCTGGCAGTATTCACATGGGCACCCCCCACTGCTGGTGGTGACCTGCAGCATTCCTACAGATACACCCCCCCCACACACACATGTGCAACGGAGGGGTGGGGGGCACCTGTTTGAAAAGGGCCTAAGATTCACTCTCATATTCTTACCCCATGTCTTTGGAAGTGGCTCCTGTTAGATAGAACTTCTACTTTAGATAACTAACTAGGTGTTATCTAAAGCATTGGTTCCCAAATTGTGGTCCGTGGACCCCTGGGGGTCTGCGACACACTCCCAGGGGGTCCGTGAGCCTCCTCTTTTGTCCTTCTTGGGGTTTTTGTTTGTTTGTTTTGTGTTGCTGAGCCACGCGGCATGGTGACTGGGCTTGGTGTTGGCATGGCACAGACTCCGAGTTCAGCCACTGACACAAGCGGAAGTAGTTTAAGACACTTCTGCCCTCAGCAATCCCTTCAAAGCAGTGAGTTTAAAAAACTAGCAGGTGCAGGCTGCAAGCAGGCAGCAGGCGCAAACTTTGTAGTGTGGCTTGCCTCGCTCCTGGGAGGGGTATCTGTCTGCAAGCCCAGCCCAACGAGACTGGGGCTGCAGCATGTAGCCTTCCCTCCCACCCTACTTAACTGGAGGAGCCAGCAGCAATCCACAGAAAGTTGTAGCGGTGAGGAGCCACATTCTCCTGGAGCCGGACCTGCTGCGGCTGCTGGGCTGGGCTGTGGGACATCAGCATCACCCGCCCGCCCCCCACCTTCCCAGCACCATGTGACAGCAGCAGAGCAGAGGAGGGGGCAGCTGGGGGCTTTCGCTGTGAATGTCCCGTAGTTTTAGTCTGGGTTCAAAACTCCGGTGAGGCTGGAGCGTGGGAGGGAGCCAGGCAGCGGGCGGGTATGATGGGGGGAAATTAACATGGAGAAGGGATGGCTGGGGAGAAATCATACTGGGGTATGAAGGGGTGAAATAAACGTGGAGAAGGGATGGCTGTTGATTGGAGGGTAGTAAGAGGCTGGCAAACATTGCTGTTGGCTTGATCTTCTCTTCTGCATTGTCCTCTTAGGCTGGTGAATTGATACCATGAACTGGTGGCTAAAGAAAGTGAGGCTCACAGGGCAGGAAGGACAGGCAGCAAGCTTGCCAGATAAGGAAGGGCAGACAGAAATAATTCATGAAGTTCCCAGCACCAGTCGAAAAAGTCAAAGTAGTGATTGTTTGGAGGCATCTAACTCGCAGAAAAGTTAGGCGCTATGACCCAAACTACATAAAAATGGGTTTCACATCTACTGGTACGGCTGAAGAGCCACGTTCACAGTGTGTTCTATGTTATGAGGTGCTGTCGAATGAGAGTATGAAACCAGCTAATCTTCGTCAAATTTCACAAATGCTTACATTCATATTTTTTGTCATATGCAAATTTAGGGGGGGGGGTGTCTTATGCAAATTTATGTAAATTTGGTGGGGGTCCTTGGCTCATTGGGAAATTTGAAAAGGGGTACTTGGTCACAAAAAGTTTGGGAACCACTGATCTAAAGGGCTTGACTGAAGCTCTGTTGTCCCACCACAGCTGTGAGTGCCTCCCAGCAGGCACTGCCGAGCTCCCTGTTCTAGAGCGTGTATCTGCAAAATGGCCACCGAGGCTGTTTTGCGCATGCACACAAAAAAAGCCGTTGCCCTTAACTAAAATGGTGGCAACATCATTTTGGCCACCACCATTTTGGTAAAGAGCAGCAACCATTTTTCACATGTGCACTCCAGAATAGAGAGCTCGGCAGTGTGTTATGATGAGGAACCCTGCGGGTAGGCATAGCAACAGGCTGGTGGAGCTTCAGTCAAGCCCTTTGAGGCCGGTAAGTATCATTCTAGGGCCCTGGGGGATGGGAATGGTCAGACTCACTGCCCCGGGATGGATTATGGATGGGAGCACAGATCAGTCTCCCATTGACTTCAATGGGATCCGAATCTGAAATTAATCCATAAATTACAGATCTGAATCTGCAATGGATCCAAATCCACAATTTAACCTTAATGCCATCCCTAATTCTTATGAATTACTTGAGATAAAAAATATTATTATTCTGTTAGGTCATTCCTTCCATATAGCTGGCTTGCTTCTTATGCGAAGCAGATGTTTCCTCAACATTATCACTGTCTAGCTAGATTTAGTCAGGTTTATTGAGCAACCATGGTTGCTACGATGTGGTTGTCTCTCTAGTGAGAACTAAAACCAGTGAACACCTACTGAATAGTAACAGATTTCAGTCACTACTGACTGAAAAAAGTGAAATCTGTGCACTAAAAGTAAAAGTTCTAAGAGCCAGGCAAAACTCACTTTCTTTTTAGAGCTGCTAAGTCATCTTGGGACAATTTTAAATTTTCAGTAATGGTCCATATCAGGAACCATGTTTGCCTTAATGATTCACGATGAAAGATGACCATACGAATAGCAACGGATGGTGAGAGGTTCATTTGCAGGAAGCCTTCAATCTCTACTGTGTGGATTTCTGCGGTCTGACCTGTATATATAATAACAGACTGCTGTGTCCCAGCCAAGTTGCTGATTTATGGGTTGGTTCTGTACACAACTGACACGTGGCCTCCTGGCGTTCTTTCCTAATTTTACATGCATAAAGACCATGGAACTCATCGCTTCATATGGAAACCCCCTACCTCCATTCAGACTATTTGCTATTATTGAGAGCCCTGTTGCCGATTATAACATTTTGCTCACTTTCTGAAACAGCTTCCCCCATTGCAATACACTGATAATAAATGCAGTGCTTGTAAGTTTAACAGGACAGTATCTCTTTCACTATGTATTCCTCCTGAGAATTTGTGTTGTTTGTTTGATTTTTCAGTTTTATCTGATTTGGTATTTTTTCTTCCAGTGTAGAAGAAAGATGAGACATCCAGGAAAATAGGCACTCCACAGCACTGAAAAGAAATGAAAAAATGACTATCCATGTGTGACACTTCTCTCCTTTCTTCCTTGATCTGTTCTTCATTCCCATCAGTGTTTGTAACACTTGTCCTGAGTCATGTCCTGAGTCATATAAAGAAACCTCAAACTCACTCTGACCTGTTAAAAATGTGTTTTTATTTCCTCTAATGTCGTCCTTTCGCCACTATTACTGAAGACTTATTATATCTTTCCCCCGTCTTTTTTAGCCATTTCAAATCTAATCTCCTGATGTATCTCAGCCTAACGAGATACTCTTAATTCTACTGTAGAATTAATCTGACAGCTGATTCAGAAGGGAAGGTTCTCACACCCACATTGGACAGGTGCTAATGTCTAGCCATAGCCATCCATAGAATCTTAGAGTTGGAAGGGACCTCGAGGGTCATCTAGTCCAAATTCCCAGGCTACAACTACAACTAGATTACTGCTTTTGCCGTATTTTTGGTCATTTTTAAAAACATCTGCAGCACAGAGAGGGTGAGAAGGCATCTTGTACCTTCCCCAGCCGGTGTCTTCTTGGGTTGCTTCAGATTTTCATAGGTTCTAGAGCTACTGGGACTTCCATCTGCATATTTTAACCAAAAGTTAGGCAGGGCACAACATCATTGCTATTTATTTATCTATTTATTTATTTATATCCTAGATACATATTGGCCACAGCCCTCCCTGTCTGTAACTTGGCCCCAGGACCCTGATGGTGGGTCCTGGGGCTGGAGTGGCTGTTTCTTGATGCGGTGGAATGACACACCTCTGTGCGAGGAATGATGGCCCCAGACCCATGACGGTGGGTCCTGGGGCTAGAGTGGCAGGTTCTAGATACATATTGGCCACAGCCCTCCCTGCCAGTAACGTAGGCCCCAGAACCCTGACGGTGGGTCCTGGGGCTGGAGTGGCTGTTTTTATATTTATATATATATATATATCTGTCTCTACACTAAATCTAACTGCTATTAACTATTCTAAAACCTATTGAACTAAATGGAATATCCTAATAATTCACCACAAAGGCCCTGTCCTACAAACACGTTGTATCTCTATCTATCTCTATAAGATGCTAACTACTATGTATATCTATCTAGTAACTATCTATCTAATAACGATCTATCTATATATACAATATTACACAGGGGGAAACAAAAAGAACACAGGGAGGGGTACAAAACTGAAATGAAAATCAATCGAATAGTAATCCTACTCTAAATAAATCCCAAACTTAAAACAGGTGAAGGGATTAAGGGAATGAGGGATGGAATAAGAAGGAGAGGGAAAGGATTCAATGGAGGGGGAAGGGAGGAAGGAAGATTGAACACAGGGAGGGGTAAAAACAAAAAATAACACCTAAATCTATCTAATATAATCTAAATAAATGATAATATGGAGGTAAATGGGTTGGATGGGTGAAATAGGAGGAGGATGGCAATGGATTAGGAATAGGAAGGAACAAAAACTGCTGGGAGAGAGGGAGCCTTCTGAAACGCCTGCTGTTCAGGAACAGTGACTAGCTCAGAAGGTGTTGGGAAGGGGGGAGGCAATCAGTTTTGTTTCTTGCTGCGCCCGCCTCACCGCAAGCCCCATTGGCTCCGTGCAGCCTAGCCCGTGGCCAATCGCAGACTGCGAAGCCAGTGGTCTGAGGCGAAAAGGGATGGTGATTGGGCAGGCTGGCTGCTACTCCAAGCCTCTCCACCCCTGGTGCCTGGAAGTCTGCTCCTCAGCTGACTCCCCCTCCCTGTCATGTTTTGTCTTCCAGTGACATGTTTTCCCCACCCGAACTCACCCAAACGTCTCCACCCCTGGTGCCTGGAAGTCTGCTCCTCAGCTGACTCCCCCTCCCTGTCACGTTTTGCCTTCCAGTGACACGTTTTTGTCACCCGAATTCACCCGAATGCGATCCGAACTGACTGAACTGTTCAGTTATTTCGACGTTCGGACCTAGTTCAGTTCGGCCAGTTCGGATTCGGGTTCGGTCATCCGAACAGGCTGAGTTCGGGGCGAACTCCGAACTTTCGAACCGCGTTCGCTCATCTGTAATAGTTGCACCCCTGATAACCACCATGACCACTATACCTCAGTAGTTCTTATAAATCAGCCTAACACACCCTAGTTTCCAGGTTTCAGTTTCTCTGGAAACTACCATACCACATCATAAGCACTGCTCAAAGCCAAAGCTAAATCTCAGGATACAGCACAGAGGAATCTTCCACCATTTCCAAAGGCGATACCTGTCACCTCTCCTATGCAATCCTCTGGGCCCTTTCATATTGTAGGATACTAAATGGAGTTCATTTTCAACAACCAAAGGCAGCTAGAGACAATACATTATCCCACCAGTCTATTGATTGTGGTAATGGTTTTCTCTCTTCACCAACTGTACCACAAGAGAACAGAGGCAGCTGGTAGACTTTTAGATTGGTAGGGTGGTGGAATCATCAGGGGACGGGGACAGCATTAAAATGTTACACTTACTTTATCAATGGACTAGAACACAAAATGAATGAAGAAACACAGTGTATGTATGCAGAACTAAAAACTACATAATGATGGTGGCATGCAATAGTGAGCAAGATGCAAAGCTTTTGCAAATAATCAAAAAGGAAAACCCAGCATTTGCTCCTGATCTACAAATTAAAAGCGATTACTCACCAAAGCAGAGAAACCCAGTTCACTCTCTGCTAGAGTAGCCTCCAAATTGGATTCGACTCGTTCCATGCTGCTACTTTCATGTCAATTTATTTATTTATTTATTTATTCAAAACTTATATCCCACCCCTCCTGCCCAAAGGCAGCTCGGAGCGGCGAACAACATGCACACAAAAAATTCAACAATAAAACATTTAAAAATAAATCTACAAATTTTAAAACAAGTAATAAAAACACACCCTCCCTCCCAAACCCCACCTCCCCCACCCTACCCCACCCCCTTGCCAAAAGCCTGGCGGAACAGCCAGGTCTTACAAAAACATCGAAACGACAGGAGGGTGGGGGCCAACCAAGCCTCCTCCAGGAGTGAATTCCACAGCACAGGGGCAGCTACTGAAAAAGATTTCACATAAGTGGCCACCTGTCTCACCCGGGGAACCTCCAAAAAGGCCCCCACGGACAATCTCAGGGGTCGCACGGGCACATGGGGAGTGAGGCAATCCCACAGATAGGCAGGGCCCAGGCCGTGAAGGGCTTTAAAGGTCAAAACCAGCACCTTGAACTTAGCCCGGTGCTTTATAGGCAGCCAGTGCAGAGTCCGGAGCACAGGTGTCATGTGCTTCCTGCGGCCTGCCCCAGTAAGGAGACGGGCCGCAGCATTCTGCACCAGATGCAGCCTCCAGACCAGTTTCTCGGGCAGCCCCACAATGAGTGCGTTGCAGTAATCCAGCCTCGAAGTTATGAAGGCATGGATGACAGTGGGTGAAAACAGACATGATGTTAACCACCCTTTAACCACCCTTGGTGGTCATTTATGCATGTTTCAGGGCTGCATAGTGTATCAATACAGCCCTGCAACATGCATAAATAACCACCAAGGGTGGTTAAAGGGTGATTAGCGTCATGTCTGTTTTCACCCAGTGGCGAGGTCAGAATCTGAGAGATACGACCGAAGCTGCCAGACAAGATGTAACTGCCAAAACACACTCCCCGCCACAGTCACAACCTGAGATTCCAGACTGAGCTGTGAAACGAGGAGAACACCCAGACTCTGTACCTGCGGGACCATGGGAGGACGAACCCCTCCCCCCCGAGGAGATTCAACCACTCCTAGGCCCTCCAAACCCTCACCCACCAACATCACCTCCGTCTTGTCAGGATTCAGCTGCAGATGACTCAACCTCATCCAAGCCCCCACAGCTGACAGGCACTCGGAAAATAAAGAGACTGCATGGCCTGGGTCGATGGAAAAAGAGAGGTAGAGCTGAGTGTCATCAGCATGTCTAACAGAGCGTTTTCTTCTCCTTCACCTCTACTAAAGGGGTGAAGGGGCAAGGAATGCTTCTCAGGGTGCTGATTACTTTTAGGGTGACTGGAAAAGGTGCCCTAATGTCATCCTGATTGGCTGGTTTCCTTCATAGCTCCTCCCTAGTCCCTCCCCTTGCCTTTAATGCATCGACATCCCACAGGCAATCATCCCAACGGCCAACAAGACATCAGTCCATTAACGGGAAGAGATCCCCCTTCTGCCGCTCCATCCATCCCTAGTCCCCTCCCCTCAAAAAAACCTAGCTGTGTATGCCCTGCAACCAGCCCAGCCACAGCCCGCCCCTGGACCTCTTACATGTGTCCGCCTCCCTTTCCCTCTCCTTGTTCTCCTTCTCCCCAGCCATGGCTGCTGCCATTAAACCCAAGATCAAGCACATGCACAGAAGCATGGTTTTCCTCTGTGCACTGTGCACATACTGACATACATACACTATTACCGCCAGACTCTGCACACCCGCCCGATCTCTGCATGCACAGAGAGCAAATATGGCAGCAGTGGTGTGGACCTGAAATGCACAGAGGTAAAGCACACTTCTGTGCATGTGCCCAATCTCAGACTTAATGGTGGCATTCGTGACAGTGAATGGGGGTGGCTTTGCAGTGGCAGCAGCAGGTTTGGGAGTGGGACTTTGGCAGGGCAGTGTGGCACCCCACAACCTTGACATAGAAACCGCCCCTGCAGGGGAATGAGTTTCAGCGGGAAATACTGTATCCTGTAATCAGATTTGTATTGATGAGGATCAGTTAAGAAACTGTGTCGGGAGACCAGAACTGGAAACCATCTGGAAACAGCACAACTGGGCTTCTGGGTAGTGGAGCATCATGTGTGTGAAAGTTGCTTCCTCCCACGATGTCTACTTCCTCTCCATCTCTAGTACCTAGGTATTTTTTCATCTGTTTGGACATAGGTCCTTTTTACACAAGACACATCCCCACTCAAGCCCACAAAGATCCACTGCGTGGCCATGAGTGGATACCACCTGTGTGACTGCCGTCATGGGTGAGTGGGGGTGCGTGCCTGCTCCCACGACCCACGCACCTCCACCCATCGCCCCTGCATGGAGCAACTGGGGAAACTGGAGGTTGTTCCATGTGGGGGCATGCATGGGGATGCATGGGGGATGGGGATGCACCTGTGTCCACACACACACACACGCACCACCCCTGTAGCAGCACGCACACTCATCCCCCCCCCACAGCCACACCCCATGTAAAAAGGGCCATAGATCTGGAGTGTTTAATAAACCCTATTTTTAAAAGCTTTCCATGATTAGTTTAGAAATTATTGTCTTTGGCTGCCCCATATCACAGACAAAGATTCATTTCCTCTCTTAGCCATGGGTGAATTTCTGTCCAACAATCTCTCCCTCTAACTCTCTCAACATTTGTACTTACATCATCTGAACCTGTTACAGGCAGAAGAACATAAAAGTAAGGAATTGCCATAACAATATCATCCCTCTGATCAAAGATTGGCCACATTGGTGAGGTATGGAATTGATTTTATTAATTTTTTTGTACATATTTTAGAAGAGCTGCAGCTACAGGTTATACTGTTGTAAAATAGAAATGGCTATATATTGATGGACAGAAACTGAGATCCTTTAGTTAGGGGAAGGATAACTTTAATATGGTTTCTTTTCCATCGAAGACTAAAAAACAAAAATCAGATTTATTCACCTTTTTAAATGAGCTTGTCAGATTTTAGCAGAATTAACATGTAAACACCTACCAGAAGCAGCACAGCGTGGTAGTTAGCTAGATCAATTCTGACTCCTTGGTACCTCTGCAAAAGCCACTTTACAGATTGATTGAAAATAGAATTTACTGAAAAGTGAATTCTAACTGAGTTGTATGGCCCAGAAATACAGGTTAATGGACAATGTTTGTGTGTGCTTCATAAGCAGACATTGGCCTCTACTCATAGCCCCCTTCCTAGGCACATGGAGATTTACTTCTTTTAATAGTACTAATGCTGATAATACAAATACTAGTTCCAGAAATCATCATCATCATCATCATTTTGATATAGCACCCCACTGCCCTGGCACTCAGAGCGCTATACATATAATAAATAAACACCACTTTTCATCCTCACAACAACCCTGTGAAGTAGGTTAGGCTGAGATAATATTGTGACTGACCCAAGGTCACTCAGTGAGTTTCTGGCTAAGGCGAGACTTGAACCAGGGCCGGTCCAAGTACTGCGCACGTGTCCATTGTATCACACTGGGTCACCACAATATAATAAGCATTTCCTTTTCTGTGTTTTAAATTGACAGGATGACCTCCCATAACCAGACCCTTATTTATTCTGGAAATGTTTTGTGCTTCCTTCCTCCTATATCTGGATACTTCTCTAATCCAAAGAAAAACATGTGCCTCCCCTCCCCCCAAGATGTCCATGTATGTGAAGTTATTTTGTAGTTGTTTTGTTTGTTTTGTTTTTACATTCATTGAGTGCCCTTTGATTGTTCTGCTATAGGAAAATGGGTGTAGCAAACTTGATTGATTAATGATTCCAAACATCAGAGGATCCTCAGATGAAAAGTTCTACAACGATGAAAAGCATTGTTATTCAGGCAGTTGTTTTTGTAACCTCTCTGGATTACTATCCAATCAACTGGCAGTGCCACCCAAAGCATGGCCCAACTAATTTATCTTTCTTTTTCTCTTCTCAGATATCTTGTTTAATAGTAATAGGCACTAGAGCAGACTATTTTGTCAGAGCTTGTAATTACTATTTCCCCCCAAAGAACCATTAATGAAAGATTATTTCATGGGAACTGAATTTTGAAGTCAGCTATGACGCTTTGGCCAATTCCCTTTACTTAACTTGAAAATATTCATGACACAATAAGTAAGAAATTATAATGAAATCAAGTTTTAAAACCTCATGGTTTAGATGTCAAGGTCTTCTATGCTACCAACATTTATCCTTTGACCAAATATGATCTTTTAAAACCTTTGTTTCATGCTTAGAATCTAACTTGTTTGGGACCTGAATCAAAGCACTTCCACAGGGGTGTAGCGTCCATTGAGCGAACCTGGCATAAAGCTGGGGGCCGCTAGGTCCTGGGGGCCGCTGCCTGGCCCTGCCGTGGGGGCAGTCCCACACCTTGGCTGGGCTGGAGGAGGCCTAGGTGCAGGGCACCACTGCATCATGAGGGAGTCCCCATCCCTCACCTGCCTCTGTCTGCTAGCAGCTCTGCAGCAGCAGCAGCAGCAGCAGCAGCAGCAGCAGGGACACCAGAATCGGACTTTATCTCTCCTATTACTGGGAGATAAAGCTGTTTGTAAACAAACTCCTCCTCATGTTGTTGTTGCCTTGTAAAGAAGGTTCTTTGAGATGGTTCCTAACATTCTCACAACTGGGTTGTGCATGCTCACCCTATTCAATTAATAGACCATGCGATGGTCTCAAATAGGGAT
>QEPC01015368.1:2392258-2417728 GCA_003113815.1 Sphenodon punctatus
GAGGCACCTCAAGGCATGCCACAGTGCTCTGATGCTAAGCGGGAAGGATGGGGAAGTGGATGCCAGCAGGTTCCCAACTGCAGTGGTCAGTCGCCCAGCTCCTTCAGCGGGCAAGCGTCCTGCACCAACTGCTGCTGCCTCTAGCAGCAGGAACCTCGTCAGCAGTGTCAGTGCACTATGGAGGAGCTGGGGTGGGGGCAGCTGCCAAGGCCATCGGGTGCTGGAGGGCGGTGTGGCTTCTTTCAAGAGAAAGCCAAGCATCTGTTGGCCGAGATGATTGCGCTGCATGGGCAGCCCTTCTCAACGGTAGAGGACAAGGACTTCCAGTGGCTGATTGCATTCCTGGACCCCCAGTTTAAGCTGCCTTCCCGCTCCAGCCTGAGTCGGACTGTGCTGCCACAGCTGTACAGGGCTTTGAAGGAGCGGGTGAGGGAGCAGATGACAGGAGCTGGGGGGCGACTGTCCACTTTACAACAGACCTGTGGTCAAGTAGGAATGCACAGCATGCCTACCTGGCAGTGACTGCACACTGGTGGCAGGACCCAGAGGCAGCGCTTGGCAGTGGCAGGAGGGGTCCTGAAGCAGGGTATAGGTGGGTCCTGCTTCAGGCACAAGTAATGGACAGCTCCCACACCTCAAGGAACCTTGAGGCAGCCCTGGCCACCATGGTGAGGGAGTGGGTCACGCCAGGCATGGCCTTCACCAAGGGGTGTGCGGTCACAGACAACACGGCCAATATACTGAAGGCAGTCTGTTACAGGGGCTTCACAACCATCCCTTGTGCTGCACACACCCTCCATCTTGTGGTCAGGGATGCTCTGGGCTTGGGGGATAAGGGGATTGGGCCAGGCACCCTTAGCTCCCTGGTCGACCGGGGGAGGAAGCTGGCAGGGTTCTTCAGCAGGAGTGTAAGGGCAGTGAGCTCCTCCGGGAGAAGCAGACCAAGCAAGGCTCCCCGGTGTACCAGCTGGTCCAAGATGTCTCCACCAGGTGGAATTCCACCTTCCTGATGCTTGAGCAGCTTCTTGAGCAGAAAGCCGCCTTGCATCAGGTGGAACTGAAAACAGACATTGAGGCACCTCCAGGGTACAACAGGGAGGAATGGAAGATCCTTGATCACATGGTCTTTGTCCTGAGACCGTTCCTGGCTGTGACGGAGACCATGAGCAGCTCCACCGCCACCCTCAGCCAGGTGACTCCGCTGGTCGATAGTCTCCACAGGAGCCTGGACGAGATTCTTGGGGGGCAGGATTGTGGCCCTCAGGGCAGGAAGATGTCGGATGAGGCGCTTGACCTGGCTCGGAAGCTGAAGGCGGGCCTGAGTGTGTGCTTTGACAAGCTCCTGCACCAGGAGGAATATGTCCTGGGAACCATGCTGGACCCCAGGATCAAGTGTCTTGCATGCATCATGACATGTGAGACAGCGGTCTATGGCCTCTGGAAGGGTGCGTTGGTGCAGAAGGTCCAGCAGGCAGAGCGGACTATGCAGCAGGATGCCCCTGTGGATGGTGGGAGTTGGAGCAGCGACCCCTTCCAGCCATCTGGGTTTATCCCTGCCCCCAGCCCTAGTGGTAGCAGCAGAAGCACCAGCAGCAGGATAAGCAGCAGCAGCACCCCTATTGCCAGCACCTCCCCCTGTGTGCAAGCCACTCTGGGGAGCATGGGGCCCAGCACAAAAAGGCAAGCAGCATGGCTGAGGGCAGGGGAGCAGGTGGTGCCCACCCAGAGCTACCAGAGGGAGTATGATGGTGCCTCAGCAGCAGTGGAGACCTACCTTGAGGAGGAGCCATGCATTGATCCCAGCAGTGATCCCTTGGCCTACTGGGCTGGCAAGGCCAACGTGTGGCCGGCCCTGTCAAAAGTGGCCAAGGGTATCCTGTCCTGCCCACCAACCAGTGTCCCCAGCGAGCGGGTGTTCTCTGTGGTGGGGGACAGTTGCTCCCTGCACGCCTGAGACTGGGCCCAGGTTAGTGGAGCAGTTGTTGTTCCTAAAGGTCAACCTTCCGCTGCTGGAATTCTCCGAGCTACCCCCGGACAAGGAGTGATGGTGCAGTGGTACACACCATCCCATGCCAGGGTTAGTCTTGGGACTGGGCTCCTCCTCCTCAATCTGGGCTAGGACAACTGTTCCTGTGCTGCTGAGGTGCTGTCCCTCCCTCCCAGTGCCTGGCACCCGCCCTGCCTCTCTCTCTGCCTCTCCCCCCTCTCCCCCCCCCTGTCATACTAGACGGCCTTGGATGCCTTATCTGACTGACCTCATGATACAGGGTGATATTGGGAAACAAACTGTAAGCCTGCCAGCCGGCCTATGACTACATGATCTTGGCCCACCTATATGACACTGACTGGCTCTCTCTCACACTGCATAATCTTTGCTAGCCTATCTGAGTGCCCTGCTGCCAATGTCCCAGCCTGCCTGCCCTACTGCTTCTCATGCCACGCTGCCTGTCTGCCCTGGCAACCAATGTCTGCTGCTGCTGCTGCCAATGTCGCCTACCTACACTACGCTTTCTGTACCAAGGGTTCTGTACCCTGGCAAGTTTGGCAACCAATGTCTGCTGCTGCTACTGCCAATGGCCCTGTCCCATGACTATATGCTGTCTGTGCCAAGGGTTCTATATCCTGGCAACCAATGTCTGGTGATGCTAGTGTCAATGACCCCCAGGCCAGGCCTATATGCTGTCTGTGTCAAGTGTTCTGTATCCTGGCAACCAATGTCTGCTGCTGCCAATGCTCCCCAGGCCTATATGCTGTCTGTGCCATGGCATCAAGAAACAGCCACTCCAGCCCCAGGACCTGCCATCAGGGTTCTGGGGACTCTATTACTGGCATGGAGGGTTGTGTCCAATATCTAGAAGCTGCAACTCTAGCCCCAGTCCAGGACCCACCCTCAGGGTTCTTGTGCCCTGTCATTCTGCTCACGGGGCGCTGTCATTCCACCTGCTGTTCATGTCAAATGAGAGAGAGAGAGAAATAAGAGAGAGAAAGTCTCCCCACTGCTATAAGGAGAGACAGACACGATCCCACCCATGCTGTCACATGCATTATATGGCCAGAGAGAGAGAGAGGCTCCCGGCTAGAACGAGAGAGATGGGGGGTGGAGGGGGAGAGGTAGGTGTATCCAGCTCAAGCTGCAACCTGCCAGAACCGGGAAGAACTCTCATCTGTGCTCATGTGCCTGACCGATGCCCATTGTCCATGATCAGCAGTAAACCTACCAGAATGAGATGGAATATTTCAATATAACACAACATAGTATATGTGCCTGCCTGCCTGTGTGCATTCCTGTACCTGCTGCTACCACCTATCACTTGATTGAATGAAGTGTGCCCAACCATGCACAAATTCTAGGGACATAATTATCATTAAACTCACATAGGCTGTCATTCCATTGTACCTGAATCAGTCATGCCCGCCCATCTCAGGAACCATCAACGAGATTCTGGGATCTTCATTCCAGTCACTGGGGGCTGCATTCCATTCCACTGCATCCAGAAGCCTGGTGCCCACACGCCAGCCTGCCCCCCGCCCCCAACAGCCTACTCCTCCACACCCGCCTGCAGATGCCCACTGAAGCTGCTGGAAATAAAAGTCCCTCTGACCACCAGCTTCCACTGCCTGCTGCCAAGGAGCCTGTCTCTCTTTCTCTCTGGCACACCCACACAGACAAAAACCCTGCCCCTCCTGGGGGGCTGTCTTCAAGTTGAGATCCTGCTGCTGCCTGGCACATCTTTGGGTTAATACCTGCTATACTACATGTGGTGCCAGGTGCTGCTGGAAGGGATTGACAAGCTGTATGAGATTCCGCCACCTGCCAGCCAGAACTTCAGCACATAGGGATAAAAGATTGGATAGGTCAAACGAAGCTCGTAACAACAAATATAACAACTTTTATTAAAACTATTTAAACAACAACAAAACAACAACAACATTATAAAACCAAAACCAAACATTGAAAGGAAACTTAAGGGATACTACTGTCTTTGGACCTGTCCCCCGGAACTTGGGGGAAAGGCAAAAGGTGGAGGGGCGCAGCACAGGACTGAGGGATGGCCACCCTGTGCACTGTCATTTCATAGCTGTGGGCCAAGACAAACTCCACCGCCCCTTCCACATCTGCATGCCACCTGGAGACCGCCTGGTTGTAGATTTCCAGCCTCTCCATTTTGGTGGAGACGTAATGGGAGTACTCCTCCACCTGCTTTTTCTCCACCCTGAGAGCCTGGAACTTTTCCACCAGGCGGTTCTCCATGGTGTGCACGCCCATCATCATCTGGCGGCCAGACCTCTTCACTTCGGCCCAAAAGGCCTTTACCGCTGCAGACTCCCGGGGCCCGGGGGACTCCACATCGGGGCTGGAGGAGGGGGAAGGGCTTTGATGGCATCACTTTCAGGTTGCCTTCCCACCCTTCTTCTGGCGCTGATGCTCCAGCTCCACGGCCATGCTAGAGTCCTCCTGCTGCCTCACCGTCTGGCCATGGAGCCTTTCAATATGGGCGATTAGCCCCGATGTGGTCCCATCTCTCTGCCTCCTGAATCTTTTCCAGCAGATCTAAAGAGCATAAAAAGATAGGAACATAAGAAGTGTCATACTGTGTCAGACCAATGGTCTGTGTCAAGCCCTGCCTGCATTCTGTCTCCACAAGTGGGTGGGCGACAATCTCTCTCTGCAGGGGACTTCCGTTTTTAACCGGTCATAGAGGGCAATGCATACTCTGTTGTTCCAGCCCCCATGCCTTACCTTGCAGATGGCGAATCCATTCTCCTTATCATACCACCTCCAGACATTGGACCTTGTCTGCCCACTGTCTGGGGGTGGCACTGGTGAACTCCGCCTCATTGTCCTGCGCGGCGTGGCACCAGCGCCGGCATCCTATTCCTCTCTGAAACAGGAACACATAAACATCACCTAAGTAATATTATGCATTTATGATGATGCCTCTAGTCCTCCCTCCTTGGGGTGCTAGGGATGGCAACGGGAGATGGTGACCCTGGCTGGCACATGCAAATCCTGCCCTCCTTGGGGCGCTAGGGATGGCAACTAGAAAGACCCTTGCTGGCACTTGCAAATCCTGCCCTTCTTGGGGTGCTAGGGGATTCTAGGGATGGCAAATGGAGAGACCCTGGCTGGCACGTGCAAATCCTGCCCTCTTTGGGGTGCTAGGGATGGCAACTAGAAAGACCCTGGCTGAGACATGCAAAATCTGCCCTCCTTGGAGTGCTGCTCAGGAGGGATAGCAATGAAACCCTGGCTGGCACGTGCAAATCCTGCCCTCCCTGGGGCACTAGAGATGGCAAATGGAAAGACCCTGGCTAGCATGTGAAAATCCTGCCCTTATTTGGGGGTGCCAGGTAGGGATGGCAACTAGAGTGTGGAGACCCTTGCTAGGGATGGCTGGCAGGCACATGTTTGGGTGTGGGTGCTGCTTGTGCTTGTGCGTGACTGCTGAAAGAACCCCCCAAACTACAGTACCCTCTCTTTCTGTGGCAGACATCTGCTGCTACCCACTGATGCCCACTGTTTGTGCCTGACTGATGCCCACCACCCATACACCCACCCGCACGCCTCTGAGCTCGCTCTAACGGATAGAGCCGTTCTTGTCCTCAAAGTAAAAAAAAAGTTTACAAACCTCGCAGCACCTCCTGTGCCCACTGCTTGCTCCTCATTAGAAGAGCCAGCCACCACCACCGAAGGTCCAGGGACTGGGGCAGCGGCCTCCTCCTCCTCCTCCTCCACCACCGGCTCCAGGAGCACCACATTGGCCCCCCGGTGTTTAATTAAGAAAACAGTCGTCTTCATTTTTTTTTTAACCAAACACTCCAACAACAGTCACCCACCAACACTCACCAACCAGCCAAAACAACACAGCCAAACCAAACACAAACAACCAAAACAAATTAACCGAACAGCCAGCCACACACTACACTCTCTTGCCACACAGCTCCACATGCACTCGAATTTCCGGTTTCCGATGTGATCATGGGATCTTGCGATCACAGGATCTTGCGATACCTTTTTCTGAACTGAACTGAACACAACCGAACCGAACGGCTGAGCCCAAACTCGGCGATGGAACCAAATGCCTGAACAGAACTACCGGACTAAACCGGACCGAACCGAACTACTGAACCTTAACCGCAATCTGTTCGCACATCCCTAGTTTTCCAATATTTAAAAAAGGATGCCCTATGGCCCCCGGAAATTACAGACCCATCAGCCTACTCAGTGTTATCAGTAAGCTGTATGCAAAGTTTTTGCTTTTGAAGCTTAAAGGATGGCTGGTGGAGCATGATATTATTGCCAAAGAACAGATTGGCTTCAGGGAGGGGGGCTCTACAAGTGATCACTGTTTTGTTTTAGCTCACTTCATCCAGAAATATGCAGGGCCCCAAAAGGCAATGTATGTGGTCTTTATCTCCGAGCCGCTTTTGATTTAATTTCCAGGGATCACCTTTGCAAAAGTTGTCCACCTTGGGGTTGGATAGGTGACTTCTGTTCCTTATTAGAAGTCTCTATATGGATTCCTCTATTAGGGTTAGACTTAACCAGCAAGGATCCCTGTCTGCTAATATCAGGACAGAACAGGGAGTTAAACAGGGTTGTATTCTTGCACCCACCTTGTTCAATATCTATCTCAATGACCTAGTTCAAGTGCTCTCTACTTCCTCCTGCCATCCTCCCCGTTTAGGTGACACCAGCATTACCTGTTTACTTTATGCTGAATACACAGTGCTGCTCTCTTGTTCCCAGGTGGGACTAAGGCGTTCTATGGAGACCTTTGGAAATTACTGTAGCACGCACTTTTTAGAGCTGAACCATGATAACTCTAAGGTTATAGTTTTCTCTTGTAGGAAACTGGTGCATAGATGGTTGATAGGAAAAAAGAAATTATACAAGTTAGGAGTTAGACTTACTTGGGCTTTCTGTTTCAGGCAAATGGGGGGTTGGTCAGTGCAATCACAGGCTATGCAAGATAAGGCTAAACAGTTTATGAAGGCTTTGCTGACCTTTTTTAGAACAAGGGGTGGGCAGTTGATTGCCCCAGCAATTAAGTTCTTCTCTCAGAAGTGTATCCCCTCATTATTGTATGGAGCCCACATCTGGGCCCTGGGGAAAGGGAAAAGTTTGGAAAAGTTGCGAACAGGCTTTATCCGCGCTTTGTTATCAGCCCCCCCGGGGATTAGTAACCCGATCCTTATTATGGAATGTGGTCTGCATTCATTGCAGCAGAGGGTTTGGGCTGCTGCGATAAACGATTGGCTAAAATTGTATTTTGGGCTGGCGGCCCCTCTGTCTTTATTGGTGGCCAAAGATAGATTGCCGAGCACTTGGCTGAAGGTGGTGACCGAGAAGATCCACAAGTTGGGTTTAAGCTCGGAGGCTTTGACCCCTTTGGGTTATAATACTGCCAAAAAACTAGCTCTGGGGAGATTGGTCAATAATAATCACCAAGATATGAGATCGGCGATTGGGGATAGTGGGTCTTTGGCTTCTTTTTTGCAATGGGCAAATGACTCATCATCATCATCATCATTTTATTCATGGCACTGGCTTTCACCATGGCCCATACAAATACAAAATATACAAACAACAACGTACAAACATAGAACATAATATAAAACTAAATATACATCGCCTGGCGCAACCATTGCTCGTTTGATTGTTCCAGTAAATTCCATAACCCAGTTTACTTCTTAGAAGAATTTTTAAATCAATTTAGTTAGACAAGATTCTTTCACTCTTCTTACTACAACCGAGCTCTACTGGAGGAGATATTTACCTAGCTCGTCTATCACTTAAAGGGGACATCACAAAAAACCAAGCATATCGTTATTTCTTTGGTTATTATTTCTGTATTAACATTGTTATAATTAACATCCTTTTGATTATCCTGTACATTTATTAATTTATATTATATCCAATGTATACAAATAAATTCGTACCACAAATTTACGTATGTCATAATTCCTTAGCTTTATTCCTACCTCAGTCAGAATATTCCTATTTCCTATACAATTTTCCTTCTATTAGAACTCTTTTCTTAGAGGCCAGCAACACATAGGTTGCCAAAGCCACTATGGCCTCTTTCTCTGATAGTTTGAGGAAATCAACATAACAACTTTCTGAAGCAAAAGTTTTTCCCAAAGGTAACAGTGGAACTAACCATGCTTCCCTTAAGGAAGCATATCTAGGACATTCCAAAAGGAAATGTTGCATAGATTCTATTGTATTAATATAGCAGTTACATAGTCGTTGGGAGGGTGGAATCTGATTGAATCTTCCCTCCACCACTGCCGTCTCAACAAGTTGCCAGCGTAAAAGGGTATATGCTCTACGTAATTTTGGATTAGATAATATATCCAAATATCTTTCTTGATTAACTGAAACCTTGAACTCTCTCAAGTATGGAGCAACTTTCCAAGATCGTACCCTTGCCATATCCTCTTGATTGGCCACATCTTCTAATCTCTGGAAAATTTCATCCTTGATCTTAGTAAACAATTTCCCAAGAAAATAGTCAAAAGAGAATCCCAGTTCTCTAACCAGCCTTGCCAGGTATTGAAGCCAGGGGTAAGCCCGGCTTCCCTCATGCAACAACTCCTCTCTCAAACAGTATTGTGTGGTTAATTCAGCTTCCTGAACACTAGACCCCACTTTTAAAAGTCTCCTCAAGAAAAAGAAAAAGTTCTGTGCTCTTTCCAGCATAATTATATCTGGAAAGGGCACTAATTCCATTCCAAAAAGCAACATTGGGGGAATCTTAGCTTTGTAGACTTTCAAAATACCTGTAATCGAAATTCCTTTGGACATATTAAAGGCCCTTAACAGGGTCCTTATTGATTGTAGAGCTTTCCCTGCTCTCCTTTTCAAATGGGCTGACCAGGTTCCCCTAGAACTAAACACCACTCCCAAATAGGACAGAGATGTAACTAAAGCAACAGAGCCCACTCTCATCTTCCAACTAGAAGGGATTTTCTTCCTACCCATAACCAATATCTTGGTTTTGGGTACATTAAATTGTAGACCATTGGCCTGACAGTATCCTTGGAGTTGGTCCACAGCCCTCTTAATACCAATCTCTGTTTGCGAGGTTAACACGATGTCATCCGCGAACTGTAATAGCCCCAATTTCACTTTTCCAATCTTAGGTGCATGAGTAAGATTTGTTAGAATGGCTGATGACAGATCTGCAAGGAACAGACTGAATAATAAGGGAGCAAGGACACATCCTTGTCTGACCCCCCTCTTTATTGAGATTGGATCAGAAGGGCCTTGGCCTTGTGCTCCTTTGACCAGAGCTTCATTGTTTGTGTACAGTTGGATAACAGCCCCCAACAGCTTCTCATCTATACCAAACACCCTCAGCTTTGCCCATAGCCTCGCTCTTGGGACTACGTCAAAAGCTTTGGACATGTCTGCAAAAGCCAGATAGAGCTTACCAGACCTAATCTTAGAGTATTTGTAAATAATATGGGAAAGAATGTAGCAGCAATCTATTGTAGATCGGCCCTTACGGAAACCAAATTGTTCATTTGGGATTATTGCTACTTCGTCCACCCATCTCTGAAGTCCTACAGCCAAAGCTTTTGCATAAACCTTGCCTGGAATAGACAACAAGGTTATCGGTCTGTAACAGGCAGGGTCACAAAAATTTCCCTTTTTGAAAATGGGGATTATTAAACTCTGAGTCCATGATTGTGGGATTGGGCCTCCCTTTATCAGGGCATAGAATAAAGGGGATAATATTTGGGCCCACCACAAAGGGTCGGCTTTCAAGATTTCAGCAGTTATCTGATCCGGCCCTGGGGCTCTATTTAATTTAAGCTCCCTAATATGCTTGAGGATTTTATCTAACGAAAAGTCCTCTTTTTTCCAGCTATCACAAGATTCCACCCCCTCAGGTCTTACCAGATCATCACTTCCTACTTCCTGGACATCAAATAGAGCCCCAAAAAATCCTTCCCATTCCTGGTTGGAGACCCGGCCTCTAGCAACTTCTCTGGGCTTCAAAATTTTATTTATCGAAGCCCAGAATCTTCCCAAATTTCCTGTGGCCAGATCTACAGCCATTGATGTCCATTTCCGCTGATAGTATTGATTTTTCGTACATGTTATCAGCTTACTATACTCTATCCTGGCTTTTTAAAATATTTCCTTGGTTTGGTGATTTGGGTTCTTTACCCAATTTACTTTAGTTTTGGCTAAAGATCTTTTAGCCACCCTACACTTAGAGTTATACCAGTAACTCTTAACCTGGGTTGAATTTAACTGCACTTGTGGCCTAAGAACCTGCCACCTTGAAATCATTTCTTCATATGCTTGCAACAAGATTCTTGAATCCTGTTGCTCACTAATTATACATCTAATTCGTTTTATATCCTCCAACATACCAAACTGAAATAACAATAATTTTATAGAAGTCATTGGTTGCCACCTAGGAGCACTATAAACTACCCTCTGACTTTTAACCACATCCTGAAAAGACCTATTTGAAATAATTCTAAGCTTGGTTGTCAGTGCGAGGTGCTCACTTTCCACCCTAATTATCATCTTGACTCCATCTGATCTATCTTGGATAATACTTTCGATCATCAATAAGTCCACCTTACTTCAGCCCTGCGGTCCACAGAAGGTAAATCCCCCATTTGGGTCACTAAGAGAATCCTCTTGTAAGATAGCAAGATCAAATCTTTTTATTATTCCCACCAAATTCTGTAATGTCTGATGGCCCTTGAATTCATTAGCCTCCTCAATACACTCTCTCAAGGATCCTGCTCCCCCTCTTATATTAAGAATCTCTTCTAGATGTGTATTCCAATTCCCCACAACAATTAAATAAGCATTAGGGTGTTGGGCTTCTAGCTCTAATAGGTCCTCTTCCAATGCTCTCCAAACTTCTGAATTATAATACTGAGAATTTCTAGGGGGAATATAGACATTCACAACTAGAAATTTTTCAGGGTTTCCAACCCCACACTCCAGGAGTCCTATCTGAAATTCTGGTCTTGAGGTCTCCATAGGGGACATCTTCGTGTAATCGTTATCCTTTACCAAGAAAGCCAATCCACCTGAGACCCGACCTTTTTCCCCTATCTTAGAGCCTCCATGTAATAAACTATGAAACCCCCTCAACTGGATACTGGCCACTTCAAGCAACCAAGTCTCTTGGAGACATATTAAGTCATAACCTGACAAAAATTTCTGCAAGTCTGGGTCCGAAATACAAGAGTACAAACCCGTTATATTCCAGGACATAATCTCTATGTTTTCTCCTAACTCCTCCTCTTGTGAATGTTTAGAATAGCCTTTATCTTCCCCCCCAACCCTACCTTTCCTACTGTGTTGGCATCCTTCTATTACTAATCCTATCTCCTTAAGTCACAGATGATTCGTTTCCTGCTCATTACTAATAAAGACTTTCAGTGAAGTTAAAGTATTACTGGCCACCTCGACTTTTGATTTGTTTAAATCTATTTCCTGCTCCATCCCTGTCTGTACCATCCCTTCATTTTGCCAACTACGCAAAATAATATTTTCTTCCTGTACCAATCTTTGTGAATTCATCTGCGAACTAGGCCCTATCTCTACTAGTTCATCTTGTTGGCAACCAGTAGATGGATCAGGTTGATAGAAATGATCTTGAGTTAGAGTAGAGATCACACCCAATCTTGACAAAAACATACTTTGTTCTATAGCTGAAAGTTGTTGAAATTTGTCTCTAATTAACATGGCATTACAAAAAGCCCCTTCACCCCACAAAAAGGACCCCACCGTTCCAGCAAAGGTACCTGCCGGATTAGTGGGAGTCTCCTCTTTCTGCTGAACTTCACTCTGTAGCGATCCCTGGACTACTAAAGAGGAAATGAGCAATTGGTTTCCATGTTGTTCTTTTCCTTCCAATTGGATTTCCATTTGTTGAGGTTGCTCACGTTGACCTGCCCCTAGGTCTACCAAATCTTTCATATTCTCAGTATCTAGTTTTTGTACAGAAGGAAGATCTCTTTTAGCACTATCTAAATCTAGCATCTGCGGAGCTCCTGAGAGAACTTTTGGTCTAGAAATTACTGTCTCACGATTAGGAGATGATAACAGAGGTATTGTTTCCCCCTCTTTTTTCATAGTATCTAATAAATCCTTAGTAGCCCACACCCTATCTATCGATATACCTCTTTGTAAGAGATATTTCCTAGCCTTCCAGATATCTTTCAACCGTAAAGAATTCTGGAAAGAAATTCTTAATCTATAATTACTCCCTTTCTTTGGTAGATGGATCATAGCTTTTATACAAGTAACCAAAACCTCCTTCCTCAACAATTTAGAGAGATGTAAGGCAACCTGGGCAACATTTTCCCAAGCGTGTGAAACACCATTATAATCTTGGCCAATACACATTAATATTTCATCATTCCGAACCGTTAACTTCTGATTATTTGGTTCTTTTGTATAACTCAAAAATGACCTTTTCACAGGGCTAGATTTCCTTCCCTGATCACAACTTGTTGGAAAAGGGTTATTATTAGACAACTGTGCTAGTTCTAAGTTGTCATTTTCATTGGTATTCTCTATCAATCTTTTGGTAACAGCTGAGAGTTGGTGACTAACCCATTCCAATGATGATCCTAACTCTTGAATTCGGGCAAACAGCACTGCTACAGTTTTTGCTATAAGTCCAGTTTGGTGGATAAGGTAATTTTTCGTTGAAGCTCCTTCTCCATCCATTAGAAAACTATTTCGCCCCAATGGAGGTGACGAGCAATCCTTCTTATTTTCACCTCCCTGTTTTCTCTCATTTAATTGAGGACTTAACATATGGGGGCAATCTACTCCTGCAACTGCTACTTGGGACTTAGGCCTGCTAATTTTGGCTGGGAGTTCCTCCGAAGAGGAAACTTAGGAAGACACTCTCCCTCTTTTTTTATCCATTGATAGTACTACTGCCACCCTTTACCCAACCTAAACAATCCAACACTCTTCTAGTTGGAAAGTGGTACTCACTAGACCCTACTTTATCCAACTCCAACCCGTTTTACCCCACACACCCAAAAGCCCCTTATGTCACAAAGTCAACTTGTAAATCCTTAGGGTAGCAAGTACATACAAAATTGTTGGAGCCCACGCTCCTGCTCCTGGACGTGCCGAAGGACGCGCAAAAGGGCGCGCCCTTGTGCGCGCTGCCCCGGCGCTGCCGTGAATTCACTGGAACTCTTATTCCCTTTCAGGCTCTGGCTCCCCCTCTGGGCGACTCCCCAGCTCAGCTGTCAGGTAAGTACTCAGTTGCAAGCTGTTTGTCGGCGACCCTGGCTCCCCGCTCCTCGGCGCTGCCGTGGATTCACTGGAACTCTTATTCCCTTTCAGGCTCTGGCTCCGCCTCTGGACGACTCCCCAGCTCAGCTGTCAGGTAAGTACTCAGTTGCAAGCTGTTTGTTGGCGACCCTGGCTCCCCGCTCCTCCGCAAATGACTCTGTGTCTCCGTGCCCCTATTTGGATAGTGACCTTAGGCCTTGGAATAGAAGGCTGTTCATGTTAGCTAGACTCAATTGTTTTCCGTCAGTTATGGTGGAAGGCCAATACAAAGGTACTCTGCTTGCGCAGCGGTTATGCCAATGTACCCTTCACCAAATTGAGTCTTTGGAACATATCATTCTGGAATGTCCATATATCACGGAGGCCCGTAGAGGACTTATCCTCCCCTTCCCTGGTAGGTCGCGGGAATTTTATATGAAGCTGCTCCTGGGTGACCGCTCCAATTCAGTGACTGGGAAGGTGTCCCTGTTTTTTGGGTGTATCTATACCAGAAAGGTATCAGTAAGTAATATATGACCGAACACAGGATTTGAAATTCAGTGTGATAATGTGATATGGTTATAATGTTACTAAGTAATGATCTAGCCCTGGCTGGCCGGGTTTGTATGGTGAATTTCCCTTTTGGGATATATTGTTTTATGTTGTTGTTTGAGATCTGTATGATTTAAAGGATGCTTTTTATATGTGCAACGGCCTCGGCCAAGCAATAAACTTATTTACCTACTTACTAGTCATGTTTGCTTGTGAGTAGCATAAGAGGGACAAACTGCTGAATTAGGGAATTGATTTACTTGTCTCATGCAAGGAATATCAAAGAACAATGTTCTAACTGTTTTCTGCAAAGTTGGGGCTGGGAGGACATTATTAAGTAGGTAGTTCACACCACCACTACACCCCCCACATAGGGTGTTTTTAGACAAGCACCTCTGGAGGGGGGTCCATATCCACTGAGTGGAATGGCGGAGTGGAGCACACACACGCGTAGAGTGAGTGGGCCGGGATTCACAGAGGAGGCTCCCAGGGTGGTCATTCTACCCACTCAGGCAGCTTCCATGCACTCCCGTCTCCACAGACAGGCTATGAAAACAATTCAGACAGACGGCCGTTTCCCCTACCCCACAGCTGGCAACACTCCACACCCCAAGTTTCGCCCAACTGCTCACTCCCCAACCATGACAAACAGCTGCAGACACCATGGAGACAGGAAGTTGCAGCAGCTAGTAACCCTTTCCAGCCCAGGAGCCAGTGCAGCCGCTGCAGCTGCTGGCAGACTAGTCCCGGACAACAATGGAGGCACATACTGGGGTGTGGGGGCACATCCAGGAAGTTGCTGTCCAAGCTGCTGTCCTCTGTGGTGTTGGCGGAGGCTCATCTCCCATGCGTCCCGAGGGGGCTTGTTGTGCTTTGAGACACCATGGCATTGTATTTTGAGTGCAAATACTTTAAGAGGTCTCCAGAGAGCTCCCGGCAGGGCTGTGGGTAGAACTAGGGAGACAGCCAGCAGTGGACCTGTCCACTGGCATGGGTGGGCACCCAGGCTCACACAGACAGGGAATGCGTGTGTGCCTCTCCCCATGCACTTTCTTGCCTTCCCCCAAACAGGGCACTCCAGCTGTTACTCTGATGCCCCATGAGTGACCATGAGTGGGTGCTGTGTGGGTCCCGGGAGCACATCTCCACCCACCACCTTCACACAAGCATTCGAGTTTGTGGCTGATGAGTGGACCTGCATGGTTGTGTCTCATCTAAAAACACCCACACAATGGAGATGGATGCAGAGGCTTCCTCGGTGAAGCTTCAATAGGGGCAAGAATCATGCCCTAAGTACTAGATTATACCTGTGCACCAGGACCCCATATTGTTTTTCGTTAACTATTTCATTATTAAAATGTGTCAGTTTTGTTTTTGTTAATAACGAAACTTTGATTTTCATTATCGTTGTCAGTATTGGTATCGATATCAAATGAAGATTTTGTTTTTGGTATCGTATTGGTATACACACAATATCTAGTTTTAATATATATATATATATAGTGTGTGTGTGTGTGTACACAGGAGGAGACAGGCAAGGGAAGAAAAAGGGAAGTTGTAAGGGTAAGGAATGGGGATTGGAAAGGTAAGGTGGTAGGGATATATATATGGGAGGATTTTTAGTGCAAGCACTAGCAGATTCTGCAAATGCACCCTGACAGAGCCATAGCTAACACAGAACCAGAATCAAGGAGCCCAGCCCTGCAGTCTAAAGGGTTGCAGTGCCCTTCCCCAGAGTTCCCCTGATTGGTTCTGGGAGGCAGGAGGCATTGAGCAATCACAGGGTGCCATTCAACTGCCTGAGACCTGCTTGCGCTGCTCATTGGCCAGCAATTACATCCATCAGGTTCTTCCCTTCCCATCACAGGCCCAGTTCAAGATCCCAACACTGTTTCTGGCTCCAAAATGTCTACTTCCCTCCTCCCATTGTCACATTTCCCTCCAAAAAACACCTGCTAGGCAATAACGAAATAAATAACAACTTTTGTTCTTATTGACTTCATTATTCATTTTTGTCATTTCATTATTGCAATAACGATAACAAAATGACAAATTTCATTTTCTTTATTGATATAATGAAAACAACATGCACACCCCTAGACATGCACAAACCGTTACAGCCTCCCTTTTCGACTGGGAAGGGTTTGAGGACTGACATGTGACCCTTCTGCTTTTACAGGTATTTAGCCAAGATCTGACCCCTGGGGGTAGTGGCCTGGGGCTGCATTTTGTGTTTTGTTTCCTGCCTGTGTGGAACATCCCTTTTCATGCCAGTGTTCAGCCTAGGGTTGCCACATCCTGTGGTTTGACCCTGAGACTCCCATTTTGACCTATGGGAATCTCACGGTCAAGCAGCGAAAACCTCATCCCCAGTCTCTCCCCTTAGAAGGGTTGGACCTGGGACTGCTCTGGATGGACATGGAGGGTTCGGCTACTGCCAGACACCAGCTGTTCGGCAGTAATAGCACTTTGCCACTGTCTGAAAAGCTGATCAGCAGTGGCAATGCCAGCCCTCAGACATGGCCTCCTCATTAGTCCACCCTTCAGCAAGGACTGGCAAAATAAGGGCAAAAACAGGGACTGCTGGAGTAGTGTGGCTTGGCAAGGCAGCTCCTCTGAATACTTCTGAGACAAAGGAGAGGGACTCCTGGAACAGGTTTGAGCCTCAGCACCTCTTTTTTAAAAATAAAAATTAAGCACTTCCTGTACCCCACAATTACTAAAACACAAGTAGAAAACTCGTAATAAAGAATTTATATATTTTTTTTAAAAAAAACAACAAGTAGAAATAGAGCTTAAATGTGGCCAAAATAGATTCATTAGGAAGAACACCCCATAGACACAGATAACCCACCTAAAGTTAAATCAGATCAGCCTGTTCCACTTTGTAGCGATTTCCTGCATTTTCAGAACGCTGCACAGAGCTCTGCCACATTTTAAACTATGGAAGAATTCAGTGCAAAGTTCTGAATGCTGGGTGCTACTTTACTGAAAATTTTGTGCATACATATTATGAGGCAGAGGCAATTTGGAACTCCAGAAAAATGGAGACCATGTTTTGGCAATCTGGACCAGAAAGGTTGGATCCTCCGAAGACAGAATCTGCTCTCTGAATCTTAGCTTAGCCATCTGCTTGAGGAGCCGGTAGTGATCCCTTCCCGCCTGAAGGGGCCAGTGCTATTTCAGAACTGCAGTCTCCGGCACTACAGCTAAGACCAGCCCAGTGGAGTCCCAACCCGGAAAGGGAAAAATTATGAGTCCCTGGAAGTCTCATTCCCTCACTTCCCAAGCCAGTGAACGCATCCCAGTTAACCCCATTCCCCCTTTCCAAGCCAGCAACCTTCTCTGAGTCTAGCCCCATGGCCCATTTCTCTTTCCCCAAACCAGCAATTCCTTCCCTAATCCAGTGACACTAAGTCAGCCCCATGCTCCATTTCCCCTCCCCAAGCCAGAAACTCCCTTTGAGCCTGACCCATGTCTCTTGCACACATCCCCAAGCCAGCAACCCACTGCCACAAGCCAGTCCTATGTCCCATTCTTCCCTCTCCCAAGCCAGCTGCTTGATTTGCTCTCCCTCAAGTCAGCAATCCCCCTGAGCCAGACCCAAGTCCCATTTCTCCTCCTGAAGCCAGCTACCCCCTCTGAGCCAGAACCATTCCTCCTTCCACCTCCCAAGCTAATAACCTCCCCACCAAGTCAGCTGTGTTCTATACCCTTCCCCAAACCAGTGCCCCATTTTTAGATTGGTAGCAGATTAGCAGCAGTTTGAACTGCACATTCCTTTCCCTTTCCTTATAGGCCTGTCAAGCTGGCACAGCCTCAGTCATCCACTTCTGTACCAAAATAACCCATATACAGGGACCCATGTTCACATTTCCCACATTGGTGGCAATGTAGAAAATGCAGTGTAAACATGGGCAAAGATACAAATACAAATAAACACCAATACTAAAATACAAATAGTTGACTGTATGCACAGCCCTTGAAGCAGCCCATCCTGTATTTCACCCTGCTGAAGGTGGGCCAAGAGTGACAATGTCAGACCAGAAGAGGGCAAAGAGTGAGAGGCACTTCCATACCCAGTTAATCCCGGGAAAAAACTAATGTAGAAGCTGCCTAGACGCCTCTCCTTTATGCCACGGTTTGGATGGCTACAGAGTTAATGTGATTTCTGCCCCTTTTATGGGATTCTGCACAAATGAATTGCTCCCCCCAAGGTCAGTACATGACACTGGCTTCCAGTAAAACTCCCATCACTATTGAAACCACTCCTTCTATCAAAGAGAATTGGAACTGAGAGGAGTCAAGGGAATGCTATACCAAAAAAGTATCTGAGTTTATCAAGAGGGTGCAGTTCATTTAAAAAATTTTTTTAGTGGTGCTCGCATTGGTCTCTCCACTTCAAAACTAGATTTTAATTTCATTACCCCATGGATTGAGTTGAAGAAAAAGCTGAGCTGGAAGGAGATAAACTATGCTGAGTTTAAGTACTTTGAAATGATTAGCCAGTCAGCAAAAATAATACTTCTGCTGTGGTCATTGTATATGCCTGGATAGTTAAAAAAGCTGTCACAGTCAGTTAAGCTGGATTTCATGTTTGCCATTCAGGTTCAGAGTTTTAGTTTTTAAAAAACCCTGTAATGAAATAAACCAAATGAGCCTTCAATAAGACATAAATCCCTTTGACGACAATGGCCTGTTCCTCAGAACAACAACCGTAGTTCCATTTTGTGTCATGTACTCATAACTGGTTTGGGGCACAAGAAGCAGAGGAGAAAGGTCTTTGGCTACTAAATAAAAGACACCTGCTTGTAGAGTCATCTAAAAATGATGCTGCTGACAAATATAAAGCGAAAGGTGCCTGAGTCTGGCATTGAGACATCTGGCCTACGCTTGCCTGTTTGTTTGTCACAGAAATCAATGAGAAAAGCTCTTAAAGAAATAAAAAAAAGAGGAGAAAATTTAATTGTCCAGAAATCCAGCCTGTCTGTACTTTTAGGAGGAGAAACGGCCCAATGAGAGTGGAAAGGGAACATTTTTCAGGATAAGCCTTTCCCTTCCTGCATTTGTAATGTAAAAACGGTTTTGTGAGTTTAATTGTATGTTATCCTTATTTGTTCACTCAGCCAGTAAATTTCTGCTCTAGCAGCATCAGGAGTTCATGGGGGTTCAGGAAAGCCTGAACTGTCTTCATTCAGAGGGTCTACAGCAAGGGTGGGGAACCTTTACCTGACGGGGCAAAAAGACTAGTTAAAAATGGCCAATAGGCAGACATGAAAAATTATGGAGAGTGCTGTTGACGTTCATTACCCAAAACTCTCATATACAATCCTTATCTGGTTCACCTCACAACAACCCTGTGAGGTAGGTTATTTTTATTCCCATTTTGCAGATGGGAATTGAAGTCTTAAGTATTAGGGGGAAGCCACAAGTGATGATTGTGGCCGTACACTTACTGTCGGCCCTCCTCTGCTGACTGCTGCTACCAACCTCTTTGTAACCAAGCCAAGCATACGCACCTGAGACTTCGCATCCGCTTGAATGTTTGTTTGTCTTCTCCCCTGTCTCTCCCACTGTCCCCTCTCCCTGTCTCCCCAACTTTGTCTTTTAGATTGTAAGCCACCGGCAGGGACCGCGTCTAATTCTATGTTCTGTACAGCACCAGGTCACACGACTGGTGCTATATAAATGTTTATAATAATAATAATATTAATAATGATTGGGCTGCTGCGTCCTGGGCGGACCTGGAACAGGCAGCTTGGGCAGACAGTGTGTGCACCAGCGCTCTCGGCTGGGCCAACAGCAGCACAGCCCAGGGGCAGGGAGAAAGGAGAACGTGTGTCTGAGTACCCCTGCCCTGTGCCCTGCCATGATGAGCAGCCATGACTGCCAATGATGGTCAGCCATGGCGGAGGCAGCCCAGGCTGGCAGACCGGCCCGTAAACAGACATGCAGCTCCAGGATGGCCCAGTTTGTCCAGTTCAGGTGGACTCTAGCCTGGGCTGTTTCTTGGGCTGGTTTGCCGAGAGCCTGACCTAGCCACCAACAACTGGCGGCCATGAGTTAAAAGTGAAAGTGGTTTGCGGGGCAAAGCAGGCCTAAGCAAGCCACTGTCATGTCTGGTTTTACCCATAGTGGCTTGCCCAGTGCGTTCATGGCTAAGACAGAATTTGAACCCTGGACTCCAATACCTTATCCACTAGGCTTAGAATCATAGAACTGGAGAGTTGGAAGGGACCTCAAGAGTCATCTAGTCTAAACCCCTGCTCCAAGGCAGCACACACACTGTATCTTTTTTGTCACTGTCTGGAATCATGGGGTTATATTTAGCTTTCAAAATGGGGTCACACAGGCAAAAAGTTTGGAAACCACTGATATAGGGGCTGTTGCTGCCCTTCTTTGTGCTGAGGACTGAATTGGCACAAGATTCCAGAGTGCAAAGATGGCTTAAGCCCATACACACTTTTTAAGTTGTTGAACCACGCAGAGTAAAACTAAACTATACTCCTGAACCTGGCCCATGGCCTTTCATATTCAGAAGGACTGCCAGAACAGGTTCAGCTGCAAAAAAAACAATCCTTCAGCTCTTCATAATGTTCCAAAATCATTTCTTTCTAGCCAACCTTTAAATGCTAAAAAAAGTTCACTAGATTGGCAACTTAGCACTGATGGATAATTTACAATGCAAGCCAGTTCCATTTAACACCACCAAAAGCTCATTATAAAAGGAAGAGCTGCCATGCCTCTCCATTTGAAAGCAGCATCTGTCTTCGGAACAAATTAAACCAATTTGATCAAAATTTGTAGTGCATAATAGCATAATTAAATTGAAGTTCTCAATTAAGCATATTTGATGAAACTTCTGGCAACAATCTTCCCTCCGTGTTTGAAACCTAATCCTGTTCAGTGAAGTGCTCTTTTAATTATGATTCTTAATGAGTGCCCAGTATTATGCCACTGCAACATCTTTGTCAGTGTCTGTTGCAGTAAATTAAGCTTATGACTCTGTATTTTATAGTGGTGTTGTAAGAACAACATTAACAAAACAGGCCTTTTGCTACCAAGAGAACAAAATCAGCATTTATTCTGTAATATTGTCTACGGTATCCATGGCTTTTGTTGAGAAAAGGCTCTGACTCTACCTCACTAGAGCTTTAGCTATGGATACTTTCAGTCCTGGTGATTATCAAGTGATAAAGTCTGCAGAACAACTGCAAAAGCACCACATGGTTAGAGTTAAAATTAGGGCTCTGCATGGGGTCAAGTGTTTGTATTTATGTTTATTAATTTATTTTATTTCAATTTGTATCCCACCCTTTCCCTTAGGCTCAGGGTGACTCACATTTCAACTTATTAACTCTAACCATCAATATTTAATCATTAAAGGAATTAACTCAACTAGTAATGTTCACAACAATCCTGTAAGGTAGGTTAGGCTAAGAGATCTGTGACAGGCCCAAGGTCACCCAGTGAGTTCATGGCTAAGATTAGTCTTGAACCAGGACCTCCCCCTACAACCCAGTTCTGGCACTGCACTCCTAACCAGTACATCACACTGGATCTCAAGTGTTTGTATTTCTGTATTTACCTGTGTTCACTGCATTTTCTCCATCGTTGCCAATGCGGTAAACACAGTGAACAACAGTGAATATATGGGTTATTTTGTCACAGAACTGCAGAGAGGCTTTACCAGTTTGACAGGCCTATAAGGAAAGGAAAGTGAAGTCAAAACTGCTGCTAAATCTGCTACCAATTTTAAAAGGAGAGCACTGGTTTGGGTGAGGGTGGAGAATATAGCTAGCTTGGTGAGGAGGTTGGTAACTTGGGGAGGATAGAATGGGACATTGGTCTGACTTAATAGAATGACAGCCACACTTTTATTTAATTTATACATAAATGATATTATTGAGGATATGCTGGAAAAGAATTTCCACCCTCCCTCCATTATGGCTACAATGGTTCCCATTCTTGTATATGCAGACAATGCAGTGATTCTTTCTCAAACCCCAATTGGCCTGCAAAGGGCCATTTCAAGATTTGAATCCCTGTGTATGGATAACTGACTGCATATTAATAATGGAAAAACTAAAATTATGGCATGGGGGCATGGGGTCAATTGTCATACGTTGTGTTTGGGTGGTACAAGGCTTGAAAAGGTGAAGAACTACAAATATCTTGGCCTCTGGCAGTCCTCAGATAATAAGTGGAATTACTATCAAAAAGCCATTAAAACAAAGGCTCTTCAATCATCAGGGGCAATTAAGAAATTGCATGTTTCGTTAGCAAAGAGGTCAGTTCAATTACCTCTGAAGGCCTATGAAGCAATAATAAATGCCCACTTGTTGTATGGGTCAGACGTTTGGGGTATATCAGCTAAAGAGGATATAGAGGTCCCCCAGAACAAGTTTTTATGTTCAGTTTTGGGAGCCTCTTATTCATTCCCGGCACCCTTGTTAAGGTTGGAGACAGGAGTAGATTCTCTGATATCTATAATCTCTATTCGAATTTCTATTGAATTATTGGTTTAGAATGTTAATATACTCACCGCTGAGATTGCCCAAGATGTGTCTGATAGACGATCAAGATTTGGAAAAGGTTAGGCAATCCCCTTGATGATCTTACATTGATTATACCTTGAGGAGGGTAGGTTTGGATTGTTTTATTGATAGTGATCTCAGAATTTTTTCAAGGGAGGACAGATCTTTGTTGGCACAACGTGTGATAGATATAGCCAGCAAAATGATTTTGTGTCAGCTCGTGCTTCACGTATAGCTCCGCTTTATATTATGATCAAATTTACTTGGGGACTGGAAGGATATCTTAAATGTTTTTTAAAATTGAAAATGCATCTGGATTTAACCAGGCTTTGCTCTGAACAGATGCCTTTAGCAATAATAGAAGGCTGCCGGCTCAATATCCCTAGAAATGTAAAATTCTACCCAAAGTGTCAGGACAGAATCGAGGACACTATTCATTATATTTTGGAATGCCCATTGTTTGATGGGTTTAGATTAGAGCCCTTACTACCCTTACCATCAAAAACTAATGAATTTTCCAAGTGCAAAAAAAATAATTTGGATTTTTCAGCAGACAGAGGGGCCTTTTTTTGACTCATTTAGTTTTATTTGCCCTGTGAGCTGAGGAAATTCGCAATACATTTGTTTCTGCTGCCAAATGCCAGTTATTGCATTCTCAAGATTAAAGATTAAATACTGCTGGACCAGGAAGAGAACAGGTTTTTTATTTCCTGTATTATATTTGGTTTATACTTTTTACTGTTAGTGCTCCAGAACCTAGTTATGGCAGTTTACATCAGATACTGGTGTTCTTCTCTATAAGCTATTTTAATATGGATTTAATGTAGTAATGGAAAATTAACCCACAAGTATTAGGGACTAGTTTACTTTTCGGGGTCAAGCAGTGCCGTATGTAAGCCGTATGTATGTATGCACGTAGGGAAACATAATCCAAACTATGCATATACAATGCTGGGTACTAAGCTAGGAGTTACCGCTCAGAAAAAGGATCTGGGAGTGATTGTGGAAAATACAGTGAAATCCACAGCGCAGTGCGCAGCAGCAGTCAAAAAAGCAAACAAAATGTTAGGAATTAGTCGGAAGGGGATAGAGAATAAAACTGAGGAGGTCATAATGCCTCTATATAAATCAATGGTGCGACCGCACCTTGAATATTGTGTGCAGTTCTGGTCGCCCCATCTCAAAAAAGACATAGCTGAACTAGAAAAGGTACAAAGAAGGACAACAAAAATGATCAAGGGTATGGAAGGGCTCCCGTATGAGGAGATGCTTGGTAGGTTGGGGTTCTTCAGTTTGGAGAAGAGACGACGGAGAGGAGATATGATAGAGGTCTATAAAATCATGAGTGAGGTGGAACTAATAAACAAGGAGCAGTTATTTACCCTATCAGCTAGTACTAGAACTAGGGGACACTCCATGAAATTAATGTGTGGCAAGTTTAAAACAAAGAAAACATTTTTTTTTTTTCACTCAGTATATAATTGGGTTGTGGAATCTACTGCCAGAGGCTGTGGTAAGGGTCAATACTATAGCTGAGTTTAAAAGAGGTTTGGACAGGTCTCTGGAAGATAGGTCCATTAGCAGCTATCAGCCAGACAGGATCAGGGACCATGACGAGAGCTGGGGGAAAACAACAGGTATTGGATCTCCCATTGTGACCTGTTGGGTGCTTCTCCCAAGCCGCCGTAATTGGCCACTGTCAGAGACAGGATGCTGGGCTAGATGGACCATTGGTCTGACCCAGTATGGCACTTCTTATGTTCTTAAGCCCCGAGAAGGGTTAGGTATTACCTTGGAGGGCCCGTTTTTTTAAATTTGGGGGGGGGGGTTAAGCATTGCCATCTGCAAGCCCCAAGAAGGGATAGACATTATTCTGGAGGGACCAGTTTTTATTTTTCAGGGGTCAAGCATTGCCATCTGTAAGCCCCTAGAAGGGTTAGGCATTTTTATTTTGAGTCTAGTACTGGTTATATCATGATCGACGAGATGTCAGGGGCCAAGGTTCTCCTTGTTAGTAGGCCTGGACCACTACTTTGGGGCAATACGCAAAGGCGAATCCATCTGTGGGTCTTTATAATAGCCTGTGTGGATTGTATTAGAATGTTATGACTTGGGGCAATATGTAATGTTTTATTTTGGATTTTTATAATATCTTGTTTGATTTGTATTCAAATTTTATTTCATGGTTGTTTTTTATCTGTATGGAGTATGGCGAAAGCTAACCTAATTAAAATATTACTACTACTACTAGAGTAGAATGACTGGCTTGAGGGAGCGTGAGGCATTTGGCTAACTTGAAAGAGGAGAAAATGGAACATGGGGCTGGCTCATGTGGGGAGTTGCTGACTTGGGGATTGAGGAATGGGGCATGGGGCGAGGCATTGGGTAAGCACTGAGACTGTGTCAGATAAAGTGTGGTAGAGCTGGGTGTCATCAGCATACTGATGGCACTTCACCCCAAACCTCCCAATGACCTCACCCAGTGGCTCCATATATACATTGAACAAGAGGGGAGACAGAATGAAAACCTGTGGGACCCCACAGGGAGGTTCTGAGAGGACGATGAGCAATCGCCCATCACCACTCTCTGGGACCTCCCCGAAAGGAAGGAGCAAAACCACACAAAAGCAGTCCCGTTCACCCCTGCCAGGTCCTGCAGTCGTGTCAATAACACCTCATGATCAACTGTATCAAAGACCTCTGAAAGATCTAAAACAGGGTTGGGAAGCCTTTTCTATCCTGGGGGTCACATTCAATATTAATATGAGCTCCGAGGGCCACATAGAGGTTGTGGGCAGAGGTGCTTAATGGGTTGATTCAAGAAAAGGAGGGCCCGGACCATAGATCTGTGCTGTGGATCTGTCCCCTACCCTTGTGTGCATGCCCTCCTCTCTGCTCTGTTATCATGAGCTCAGTTTTCAGTGTTGGCGGGTAGAGACTGGATCCAGGGGCCAGATCCAGACACTGGAAAGGGGCCACATAAAAACTTGCTGAGGGCGGCATTTGGGCCCCATGTCTGAGGTTCCCCACCACTGATCTAAAAGGATCAACAGGGCAGAATTCCCCTCGTCAATCTCCAGGCACAGGACATCGACC
>QEPC01015368.1:2417828-2429321 GCA_003113815.1 Sphenodon punctatus
CTGTTTGGCCCACCACGCTGGATCCCGGAGCGGGATCCGACTTGGATCCCGGTCCGTGATGAGGCCTGGCTGTCCTTTAGATGTGCCGGCCCCATCTCTGTAGGGAATTAGAGAGGGTGTGGGGCAGTGTGATGTAACGTGCGGCTGCATGCCCTCACCACCACCCCGTGCTCCCTTGGCTGCCCTCGGGGAGATGGGCAGGCGCAGTGGCCAGTGAGGCCGCTGCGCCCAATCCCTACCCATGGCCTGGGCCATGATCAGGAATGGGATGTTACTTTTGCCCCTTTCCTGATCGTGGCCAATCTAACCACAGTTCCAGCTCTGAGGCCAGCCTCAGAACCGGAACCATGGTTAGCTTTGAACCCCGCCAGGGATTCACCATGATGGACATCTGGCGAGGCTCAAAGAAATGTGCCACCCATCACAGCTACCCCACGGAATCCACTATGGTTCCATGGGGTTGCCTGTGGTGGCGTCACGTCTGAAATTACCCGTTGTTTTCCGCAGTAATCATTGGGCGATCTCTACCCTTGGTTATGCCCCTTCCATGGTATTTGTCAGTATTTGTGCTATTAAGAGCTTGTTCATGTGAAATCATGCATTGCGGCTTTCTAGGCAAAAAAGCAGAACATTGAAACATCAGTTGTCTCCAGCCTGGGGTGAGGACTCTCACCCCGGGCAGGATCAAAGCGTGGTGAAGACTAGTGCTGTCACATGTAAAAATACCCTGTGTTATGAAGTTGGAGCAGTTACTCAAAACATTGCTATCCACAAGGAACTGTCTGTGATGGTTTGAGGAAATGTACCCCTTAGGTAAAAGGTTACCACACAGTAGGAGTGAAATGAATATTCTCAAAACATAATGAATGGAATATTTGTTGGGTTTATTTTTTATTTCATTAGCTTTGTTATTTTGTTTTTCTTATTTTAGATATTTTTTATTTGGTACATGGTTAATTAACTTTGGTAAATGCTATTTAGCAGTACTATTTCAGTATTTTCACCCAAAGAAATAACGAGTGGAGTATTTGCTGCTTGAGCTGAGCAAATTTGTTCAAAATTTTCACTTCCTATGAACAAATTGATGGAATCATTTTCTGACATTACATTTGTAAGTAACATTGCTTGTATTTTACAGATGGAGAAGCCAAAGCAAAATAGATCACATTAGCCCTGTGTCAAACCAGGGACTCAGACTCAGGAATTGGTGGCTCTTGGTACTGTGATCAGACCATTAAACTGAATGAAAATGAAGAAAAGAAAAAAAGAAAGGAAGAAAAGGGTTAACCAAACTTTATTGAACTTTCTTTGTGTTTACAGTTTGTGTGGGTCTTTATTTTATGTGTTCTGTCACTCGCTTGGATACCTTTGTTTGGAAAGGGCATTTCAGCCAACTTTTCTAAAGTCATTTAACGGTGCTGACCGGGGATTGAGTCCTGACACTTTTTTCTGGTTAAAATCATAATGCCACTATATAGATTGATGGTGTGCCCACATCTTGAATACTGTGTGGGGATCCCCCCCCCCCCACACACACAAACACACACACACTTAGAAAAGGATATGGTAGAACTGGAGGAGGTTCCAAGAAAGGCAACAAAAATGATCAAGGGTGTGGAACAGTTTCCATATGAGAGACAAAAAAATAAGATTCTTGAGCTCGAAAAGGAACGTGAGGTGCAGGGACATGGCTACCAGGGAGCAAGGAGGCTCAGTTGTGCACAGGCCACAGATTCGGAGGGTTCCCTCTGCAAGCACCCTGAGTTTCAGAAAGTAAAAAGCATCTGCTTTCTGAAAACCAGGTTCCTGTAACGTGGCTCAAGCTGAATGATCAAAATCCCTACTCACCTTCTGAGATGCAAGCAGGGCCAGACTTAGGGGCAGGTAACATAGGCACCTGCCTAGGGTGGCAGATTGGGGGGTGGGGATGGAGGTGGCAGATGGGGGGGCAGATTTGAGGTGGGTGGGTTGGGGATTCTGTTCTCAGTCAGCGCCCACCCGGTCACCATGCCCCATCCCCCTGCTGCTGCAACCACACTTTTTCACCTGCACCACCCACAGCCTGGAGGGAGGGTCCCCCTGTCCATCCCCACCTGCAGAAGCTCCCACCCCCAAGCCCACTGCAAATATGCTTTTTGATGGTGCTAAGTGCGGAGGAAGAGACTCTGCTTCTGTGCTGGGCCTGCCTCAGACAACAGCCCGTGCGTACACCAGAGCTTGAAGGTGTGAGGGGGGGAAGCAGCCTGAGTTGCCATGGGGTGCTAAAATCCTAAACCTGGCCCCCGATGTGAGTAATCCTACTACCTTATGGGGATTACGTTTGCCTTATGGTGGAATAGGGTCAATATTATCACTCACTGAATCAGCACTAGAGCTGCCCAAGTTAAATCAAAGGCTAGAGCACTGGGAATGTGAAACTGAAGGGACCACCAAATGGAGGATCCCCTTGCCATACCGCTCACAGTAAAGAAGAAACTCCAACTGTGTAGCTTTGCTTTAACTTAGAAGATAATTTTATGTTATTGTATTTACAGCGGCTCCATTAGTTAAGGTGAGTACAGTCTTCTATTGTAAGGAGGAATATTTTGATGTCCTATAAAATGGGGAATGTAGATGGTATGTATTTCAGATTTCACACACACCATTAGTATGTTAGTGGTTTCGAGGTAGTAAAAGTTTGGGAAGTTCAGATGACTGAGTCTTAAAATATAAACATTTAAAGATTATCTTGCTTTGTGCATTTACTGCTGGTTTGCCACCAAATCTGTTGCGCAAGGTAGAAAATTTATCAGGTTGTTTGTAGAGCTCAAAGGAGTTGAGAAAATTAAAGTATATTCCCCAGTTTGTGCTTCTGTTTATTGTATTACAATTCACACTCTAGTTTTTATGTTATAATGTTCACAAAGTCCCGGTTTAGTCCATGAAGAAAGGAGTAATTTCATGCATGCACTGTTCTCTTTCTTTTAGTGTAGGAAAGGGTACCTGCTCTTCCCAGGCTCCTCTTTTCCCCCGATCCACCTGATTGACAGCAGATTGTGGGAGGATGGTGCGTGCTCTTCTGAGGCTCCCCTTTTCCCCAATTCACCTCAGTGGGTATTTTCAGACGTGACGGGGCCCAATTCACCGCGCCACAGAAACACTCTACTGATTCCCTGCCAGGGCCAACACATAATGGCCAACAGACACGTTGGCCACTCCCAGCGGGGAATCCAGGGGAGCGGGGCCACGCAGCACAACGTGCGGCCGCCCGGCCCTGCCCCCCCCGCTCCCTAGGCCTCCCACCCTCTTGGAAGATGGGCGGGTGCCATGGCCAATGAGGCCGCAGTGCCCACCCGCATTGACCACAGCCCGGAATCCCACCGCTGATTCCGGGCCGTGGTAGGGGGACAGACGTAACGTTCCCCTTGATCACAGGGGGGGGGGGGGAATCGCATTCAACATGCAAATGGAGATGGTTCAGCCAGGACCTCCATTTGTGTGTTGAATGTGATTTCCCCCCCCCCTCGTGATTCACGGGGGTGAACATCTGGGGGGGGGAGCTTCCGTTCCCCCTAACAGACATTACAGGATCACGATCACCATGTGGGGATTCACCGTGGTTGAGCGTGATCTCGTAACTTCTGAAAATACCCAGTGCCCCACTTTGCCGGAGTTCAGTCAGGGCTCCTGCCCTAGGCTACGCTCAAGCCCCATCTGGGCAAGTATCTCCTGGTACTATCTATAATGATCTCACTGCTCTCCAGCTGTGCAGCTGCTTCTCTTGGCTTGTTAATTTCAGGTGAGTTTCACATCGGGCTGCAATGTTTCCCTCTTGCAAGTTTCTAGCAGCTGTTCCACTCCATAGCCCTCTCCTCTGGCCACCTCATCTTCTCTGGCCATCAGCCTTGCTAGATGATCAGAGAAGAGCGGGCAGGCAGAGGCACTGGGAGACACTTGCCCTGACCTGGAGGCTTGGGTGTGACCAGTGGCAGGAGCCCTGACTGGGCCCCAGCAGCATGGGATGTTGAGAGGATGAGCACCTGGTTTGAGAAGAGATGCTCTTCCCAAGCTCCCCACTGCCTCTATTCACGCAAATGACAGCAGATCGTGGGGGAGGCAACTAACAATAAAATTCATACTTAACTTTTATGTAATAAAATTACATTTGTAAGTACACTTTATGAAACTAGAACAATACTATAATGAAAAGGTATATTATTTGCATTTTAAAATTGTGATATATATAGAAATATATATATTTCTATATTTTATATTGGATATAGAAATTTTACTACATTTCTATAAAAATAGGCAGCTAACAATAAGCATTCTACAAAAAATAGACAGCTAACATTAAAATGTGGACTTTACTATATAAGAGTTAAGTACAAATTTGATTATTAGTTGCCTATTTTTTTTGTCTGTTATAGATAAGGTAGAAGAGGAATATGAGTGCATAGTGAAGTTGATGATGTATTGTGTCACAGATGGAAGAAAGTAGATGATGTGAGACAATGTAAGGTAGGGGGAAAGTAGATGGAGAGCTGATGGATGATGATATCTTAACGTACAATATCCTCTTTTTAAAATTATGAGTAGAATGAGAAGAGCGTTAAATGCATTCTTAAGCCATACGTTTTTAGAATAGAATAACATTTTTACATGCCGTTTCATTTAAATCAAACTAACATGATTGTCTAGAGTTTTAATAAAATCCTCTGGAAATTACTGGCAATAGAGACAAAGGCCGTTTTGACACAAGACACTCTCCACCCACTACCCCCCACACCACCATATATGTTGCAGGGCTTCAGTGTTGCCCTATGGATGCCCTGTAACATGTATAGTGGGTGGGAGGTGGGTGGGTAATGGGTGGAGATTGTCTTGTATGAAAACACCCAAAGTAGTACAGTGATATCTTTTATTGGACCAACTTCAGTTGGTGGAGGTATGCAAACCATTTGGACCTCACAGGGTCCTTATTCAGGCAGATATGACAAAGACCTGCCTGACGAAGGACCCTGTGAGGTCCGAAAGCTTGCATACCTCCACTAACTGGAGTTTGTCCAATAAAAGATATCACTTTACTACTTTGTCTCTATTGCCTCTATTGGGACCCTATTTTCCTACTTTCTCTACACTGGAAGTTACAGTCAGACACTAACACTTAATGGACCAGGTTTCCAAAGTGAGCAGAGACTACAATTGGAGTTGTACTATCTGCAGATGGGGTCATGATCCCAATTGATGTTCAGTATACTCTGCATGATGTGGTTGCTCTCTGGAGTCATATGCTTATATTTGTACCTCGAAAATGGAGTCATTGGGTATTTTCATACGTTACGAGACCACGCTCAACCACAGTCAATACCCTGTGGTGGGGAATGGCCTCGTAACGTCTGTTGGGGAACCGGAAATTCCCCCTCAGATGTTAACCACGGTCAATCATGGCGGGGAATCACATTCACCACGTGATCGGCGGGACCGGCGGGGCCAGTGCCGATCACGTGGTGAATGTGATTCCCCACCGCGATGAAGGGGCCCATCTCATCTGGACGGCAACCACAACCCAGAATCCCCGGCGGGATTCCGGGCCGTGGTCAATTCGGTCGGCCACTCCGACTGCATTGGCCGCGGTGCCCGCCCGTCTTCCCAGAGGGCAGGCGGCGGGGGAGCATGGGGGGGCGGGGCCGTGCAGCCGCACATTGTGATGCGTGGCCCCGCCCCCTCACCGATTCCCCGCCAGAATCAGCCGGCACGTCTGTTGGACGTGACGGGCTGATTCCGGCGGGGAATCAGATGATTCCAGAACGGGGCGAATGCTGCCCCATCTCATCTGAAATCATCCATTGTTGTAGACAATGAGATCTTTTCTATAGGATCTTTTTCATAAAGGGTAGGAACTAGAGCTGCTATGGGTAGCTAATTTGCTAGCTGCATGTATTACCCCAAATTCTAGTGACCCTTCAGGTACACAATTGGCACTTGATTACTGAGTTAGGCACCCAATTACCTGGAAAATGCCAGGCATTACCGCTAGTGAGTTACCAATTATCCAGTTTTCCATTTTACTGATTGATTTTGGTAACATAAATGGGAAAACCCAGAAAATTGGTAACAGAAATGGGAAAATCAATAAGAGAAGCCAGAAAATTGGTAAAATCAGGTAGCCTGACCAGGCATTAATTGGGTACCGATTAGTGCCTGATGTTACTGAGTCAAGTATTGTAATTTCCCCTAGTATACCCATTTTTGTAAGCACTCATTTCTGCTCTAGTAGGAATCCTTTTCAGAGAAGCTGCTTAGGTTATGCATTATCAAATCCTAGTATTCTGCTGGCTGTCTTGGCCAACTGATGGAGGAGTGAGCACCTTACATTGCCAAAGATCTTGTCCTCACCAGTCTTCCTGAGACAGCTGGTGCTTTGTGCTTGTGCCACTGACAAACAGACCTATCAGAATGCAAGTGCTTCATTAAAACAATATTCAGTTGTTATTTATCTTCGTCATGCTGGAGAGCGCTCTCTCTCCCCCCCTTCTGAACACTCTAGAAAGGCTGATGTTTTTTTTATGCTGCATTCAAAGTTTAGATTTTTGTGACCATCCCAAAAAAAGCTAATATTTCTTAGTGTTGTTCTAGGGTAACATGTTTGGCTGGTTTTCTAATTTCCCCTCTGACCTTAGCGTGTGTTTGAACTAGCAGTATATACATGGCATCCCTACATTATCAAAATATGACTTGATCCTTGACCAGAATGCATTATCTGATGAAAATATTCAAGATAAAGTGGACAACAGCTTGGTACTTGGCTTTCTTTGGGGGAATGGAAAAAGACAGTGTTGCATCAGTAAAACCAGAGATCAAGTCCAAGGACTGGGGTGAGAAAGAGGAAGAGGGAGAGGGGGTGCTGTTGTATTGGGCCTCCAAATTTTGGAGGGGGGACTACAAGAATTATCTTCCTTAATATACATTAAAATATTATGTGTAAAATAATAGATGTAAATAACATAAAAGTAGGATCTCTAGAAATTAATTTTAAAACTTGTGACAGGAGGGATGGGAGATAGCCCCCCCCCACAACCTACAAGGATGCACCAGAGCCCCAAATCTCTCTTGATGGGCCTGGCAGACCCATCTATGATAGTTGCACAATACTCTGGATGAAATGCCCAATAAAGTCAATGGAATTATTTCCGTTGACCCCCATTGGCTTTAGATGCATGCCTTGGATTACGCTGGGAACATTAGCAAACAAGCCCCTATTGGCCCTTACAACCTCTCTCTTTATCACTTGATAAAGTTACTCTTCTTTTGCTCTTCTGAATTCTTCCAAAAGTGCCGTGGATAAATTCAAACCTTGCAAAGCATGTAACTACGTGTGAGAGAGTTTGTGTGACTGTGGCTGCTTTTACACAATTGCTTTTACCTCAATTGTGAGGTATTTAATTTGCGGTCTGAAAACAATTCGTGACTGCCTTCAATGCGTGTGATCCCAGACTTCCGTCTCGTCTAATCCCATCTTGCGGGTCGCGCAAGCGGGTCATGCCACGGCGACCCGTTTGTGTAAAAGCGCCCATGTGTGTTTGAGAGAGTGCATATGTGTGTGTCGGTGAAAATATGAGCATCAACGGCATTTACTGGCATGTGGTGGCATTTGATCTTAGATTATCTTGCTAGGGCATTTGATGGCCTTTCATTTCACTTGGGGACTTAGTGGCATGTGATGGCTTTTGCTTTAACGTGGGCATTTGGCGGTATATGATTGGGGTGTGTGACATGCGAGTTAGGGGAAAAGGTAACAGAGCTTTTGACATTGCTGATCTGTGTTTCTATTAATAGACTTGGCGTTGCTAACTTGCTTTACTTACCCATTACATGGCCCTACATATAATAATGTAAGATAGCAAGAGAGCTCTGTGGTAGGGGTTGCAAAACTTATTTATTTATTTATCCAAGGCAGCAAATTAGCTAGGATCAGCCCTGCGTGCTTGGAGGCTTTTGGCGATGCACCTGGTTGCACTCACCAACTGAGGAGCTGGTCTTTATAATGTCACGGGAGCATTTTTACGCCTTTAAAGAGCAGATTTCGGCATTCAAATACGGAACCTGGATGTTGTTTAAGACTCACCAAGGCTGAGTGAAAGTCCATAGAGTACAATCACTAGCAGAACACCCTCCCCTTTAATAACTTTGTACTGAGTGAATGGGTGATTTCAGGTGTTACGCGGTCCCAATTCACCACAGTGGATTCCTGGCGGGGGTGAACTGAACAACCACCCCCTGTGGTCAAAAAAAGCCCCAAACAGGTGTGATGGGACTGGGACCATGGCAGGGAATCGGGCCACCAGATCATGGCCCAGGGCAGCGCAACAGACGTTACGCCAATCCCAGGCCGGGCCATGGTCAAACCACCCGGAAGGCGCCGGGGCGGCTCGTCCTGGCTGCTGCCGTGTGCCCTTTAAATCTCCCTCCCCGGTCTGTGTTGTTTCTCATTACCTGGCAGCGATGCTGCGTGCTTTGTCCCCGGCTGGGAATCATTTTCTTTGATTCTAGCCGGTGGTTGCCATCCAGACGTTACTTTTTGTTGGTTCCCGTCGGGAATCTCTTTGACCACGCTTTCAGAGATGGTCCAGGGGGGAGCTCCGGAAGCGTGGTTGATTTTGACCCCATGTGGGTATTGACTGTGGTGAACATCTGGCGGCTGCGAAACAGACGTTCAGGGTGCTTTGGCCCCGCCATGGGATTGACCGTGGTTTACTGACGTCGAGCGTGATCTCGTAACATCTGAAAATACCCAATGATAAATTACACAAGGTCCAATTCCCCTTATAGCTGCACAAACGGAGAGCAAATGCTGCCATAGTGTACATTATAGTCCCTGGCTATGGCTGGGACTATCAAAGAGGCAAGCCAGACCCTACAAAACAGATTTTCAAAAGGGCTCAGCTCCCAATTACCCATAATGACAAGTTCTTCTGAAAATCTGGCTGTCCATGACATAGGGTGTTTTCATACGTTATGGGGCCGCTTGGCCCCGTCCCGAAAACAATTGATTCATCCCCCACCGGGATGACCCCGTTACGCCGTAGCAGACGTGCCAGGGGATCCCGGCAGGGAATCTGGAAGGGGGCAGGGCCGCGCATCACAATGTGCGGCTGCATGGCCCTGCCCCCTCCACACTCCCCGCCGCCCGCCCTCTGGGGAGATGGGCGGGCAGCGGGGCCAATGCAGCTGCAGCATCTGGCCAAAATTGCCATGGCCCTAGATACCGCCAGTGATCCCGGGCCGTGGCGCCCGACCAGACGTGACTTTTCTTTGATCCCCACCGGGGATCACTTTCACCACGCTTCCCGGGGAATTGGTGCGGCTAGCCCAGAAAACGTGGTTGAAATTGACCCCATGTGCTGATTGAGCATGGCGAACATGTGGCGGCCACCAAACAGATGTTCAAGGCACAGTGACCACAGGTGGGTATTCACCGTGGTTCACTGTGATCTCGTAACGTTTGAAAATACCCATAATGGGAGCTGCTGGCTAGTCAACCCTTCTGCAACTCTAATTGTTATTTTTTATGACTAAATGGGGTTGTATTTATCTAGTTCTAGCCCTGTAAAGTAGGTAATTTCATTCACATTTTATTGCTATTTTCTTTTTTTTTATTATTCAGATTTTCATCTCTTCCTTCCCTAAAAAAGGCTCAGGGTGGCTTACAACATATATTTAAAAATCCATTAAAATAGTTAAAATACAAAAACAACCCCCCTAGCTCCACCCAATCCCAGCCCAAACCCACCCACCAAACCCCCATCCCCTACCCTTGCCCACCAAATGCCTTTTCAAACAGGAAGGTCTTACCTCACCTCTGGAAGACACACAGACTTGGGCTCAAATGAACCTCCGGGGGAGTTCCCTAACATTGGGGCAGCAACCCTTTTTACAGATGGGGAACAGAGGCTGATAGTAACTTGCCTAAGGCCACACAGTGAGTTCATGACTAAGACAAGATTTGAACTCTTGTTTTTGGGGTCCAAGCCCAGCAGCTGATCTGCTCGGCTACGCTAAGTTCTTTTGCAAATCCAGTTGGTATTTTGGGTGCTGAGAGAACCTGCTATTCCGGTCCTGATCTATTTTGAAAATAAATCTCCTCCCAGTTCTTCAAGCTCTGTCCATTTCTCCTGTGGTGTGGATTGTTTGGAAGATGAGAGACGCATGAGATAAAGCCCTCAGAAAATATATTTTTTTTACTGCAGGCAAAGAGCACAAGCATTTACTTTAATGGGAATAATCAAAAGCCTCTAACAGGAAAAGATAAAAAATTGCATTTTTGTCAAAAGGAAGGGAGGTCTGGAGCCAACTGGGCCTTTGCTGGGCGGGAGTTCCACAGTCTAGGTGCGGCCACTGAGAACGCCCTCTCCAGGGTCGTACCCTGGGATACCCAGGGGACCTCCAGGAAGGGGCCCTAGCTGACCGTATTGACATGGCTTTTTATTCCCTACTGTGATCATTAGATTGTAATGGTCCCATGCTTGAACCCTGAAACCACCCTGAGCCAAAGTTACGTTTAACTTTGGTGGCTCTAGGTTTTGCAGAACCCCAGACAAACACTTTAAAAAATGGGGGCCCTTATATATTCTATTAGTGGATACACTAACAACCTGGATATACCTTGATATTTGACTCACCAGACCAAGTGAAATGTTCCACAATAGGCAGCCTATGGTGCACATCTAGCCCCCAACCCTGCTTTTTTGACCATTTTGTTCTTGCACACAGCCAGCTGAGCGTGAACTACTGGAGCTAAAATTTGAGCTTAGTCCCATCCAGTCCCACTTTCCCTTCCATCCAGGTTGGATGAGCATGGAAGAGAGAGAGCAAGGTTAAACGTAACTTTGGTTGGACAGGTAGGCCATTTTTACACTGACGCCTGCCCCCCCGCTCGGTGTTCAGGCGGGTGTGCGGCTGTGGGAGGGCAGTCTGTGTACACGGATGGTGGGGGGATGGGTATGCAACAGGTGTGCATCTGTGTGTGCGCGCTCCTGCCACACACCCATCTTCACCCACCTCCACCGACGGAGCCCTCCATTTACATGGACACACACTCACCTCCACCCACCGTGCCAAAACAACCCCCACCCACCCCCGGCTGTGTATTAATTAAAGGCTGTAGTAAGTCCCACCCTTTCCAGTTCGTTCTGAATAGCTGAGCCAAAATGGCAGCTCAGGGCTCTTTTAGACGAGCGGGTTGCCGTCACGCGGTTCACTCATGCGATATTTCAAAATCCCACAATGTGGGATTACACGAGATGGAAGTAGGGGATCATGCACATGAAAGTTGGTCATGCATTATTTGCCGACCACGAATTAAATACCTCAATGTGTGAGGTATTCAATTTGCGGTTGTCAAATAATACACAACGGTGACCCGCTCGTCTAAAAGCAGCCAAGGTTCAGTGAAGGCTCAGTGAAGGGTCTTAGAAAGGGGAGGGCTTTTCTGTCTTAGCTCTCTATGGTCAG
>QEPC01015375.1:16920-34103 GCA_003113815.1 Sphenodon punctatus
ACTCAGCATGTGCTACTGGGGGATGTTGCATCGTTCCCCCGGGATTCCACGCGTGGAGTTCCGCAGGGATCTATTCTGTCCCCTCTCCTGTTCAACACGCACATGCAGCCTTTGGGCGAGATTATTAATGATTATTATTATTAGCATTTATATAGCGCAAGCAATGTGCCTAGTGCTTTACAAAGAATAAGACAGACACAGTCCCTGCCCGAGAGCTCACAATCTAAAGACAGGGGGAGGGGAGACAGGGAAGGGGGAACAGAGGGAGGCATGGGAGGACGAGGGAGGGGATGGAGGAGGAGCGGAGTGCTCGAGCAGGAGTTTGGCAGGAGATCAGGGCAGAGAGGTAGGGGGGAACGAGGTTGTGAAGAACTTTGTAGGTGAAGATGAGGAGCTTGTGCAGAATACGCTCAGGAAGGGGGAGCCAGTGGAGAGAGGAGAGGAGAGGCTGCACGTGGTCAGAGCAACGGGCTCGGTGGATGATCCTGGCAGCAGAGTTTTGAACAGAGATGAGGGAAGAAAGGGGAGAGCGGGGAAGGCCAGCGAGGAGGAGGTTCCAATAGTCGAGGTGTGAGATGACCAGGGCATGGATGAGAGGACCCAGGCCCTGCAGTCTCGGAGCTTGCCCACTGGTGGGGGATTGGACGGCGGTGAGCGGTCTGAAGCAGAATCCCGGTAAGACCGAGGTGATGCTGATGGGTTGCATCCCATATCTCAGCGACCGCCTCGCCCTCTGAGAGGCGGAGTTACTGGCTACTGTCAGAGACAGGATGCTGGGTTAGATGGACCATTGGGTCAGAGACCATGCGACCGTTATGAACTCGTGACCTGCTCACGGTCACTCGCACGGCCCACCTGGTCGCCGGGAGAGCCAGGGACAGGCCCGAGCCCTGTCTTGTCCGCTAAAGCACAATGTGTCCTCTATGCTAGGCCAGCCCCGGTAAGACAACAAACTAGGTTGGAATCGGCCCCGGGTGCCGACGATGGAATGGGGGCAGCATGCCACTTGTCAGGGACCGGGTCCTCTGCCACTGGAATGCAGCTGTCTCTGAGGTGGGTCGGCCAACCCGGCTGTACGAGGATCGTGTTCACCTCGAGAGCAGCTGAGCGGCAGCGCCGTCGTAATAGAACACAGGGACTGCCGTCCTGCTCGGCAGCCACTTCTGGGGGGAGGTGGGGCAGGTTGTTTCAGAGTGGATCTCCAGCAGCAAAGCCTCCCAACTGGAACTGCACGGGGATGGGTTAAGCGACGGGATGGAATTATCTAGGGTTCACATCCCCACTTTTGTGTCGATTTCTAGCCCGTCTTCCCCCGTAGGCTCAAGGTGGGGAAACATATAGAATACACAGAAAGGATACATCATCAAACCCATAAAATAAGAACTATAATCCAAATATATAACATAGAAGTCCCGTTTTAAAACCACTCCCCAAACTCTATCCCTGCCTGCCAAATGCCTGGCCAGATATATTGGTCTTCCATGGCCTCCAGGAAATGCTCAGGCTACGACTCTGCTGAACCTCCGGTGAAAGGGATTTCCACAGCTGCGGAGCAGCAGTCAAGAACGCCTCTTCCCGTACGGACCGGGTGCAGGGGTGGAACGTGCCCCCTGGCTGGGTTTAGGAATTGCTGTCACGGTTTTGGGGGTCCAACACCCCACTTTCCTGGATTGGGTGACTCAATTGCCCTCACTTGCAGCCCGCCTGAACCAGTTCTCTCTCTGGCTGATTCAACCCTGCAAAGGGGAGAGTCCTTTTGCCACCCAAGGTCCAGCAAGCTTCCCGTTCACACGCTCTCTCTCTGGGTTCACACGTGCTTGTTGGCACGACTTGCTCACTCGTGTTCCCAATGTAGAACAACAGAAAGCACTTCTTAATAGATGAGAAGAAAGTTTTTTGATTACATAAGCAAAGATAGTTTGACACAGAGTGGCTAATAAAGTAAACAGTAAAATAATGCATTCCTGATCTGCATCTCTCAGTTTTTACATTACATGATTACATGAAGTGAGTTTCCAGTTCTTAACATGACATACGTGCTTAACCTTTAGCTTTACATATTTGTTAGACCGATAGTCCAGTAACTCTCCGGGACAATCGCCATGGAGCGTAGACAAGGAGGCGGGTTTCTTATATACGTCGGACCCAAGTCGTTTAGGGCTTTATAAGTGAAAACCAGCCCCCTTCCAATGTGCCCGGAACGCTGTTGGAAGTCAGGACAGATGCGGAGTTTGGAGCAACGTGCTCCCGCTGACCCACCCCCATCCGATGGGGGCTGCCTGGACTGTACCAGCTGCAGCCCCCCCCCCCAAAAAAAAGACTCCAAAGAAAGGATCCTCTCTCTCTCTCTCTCTCTCTTTCTCTGCATTAGGAACCCAGGCCTTGCTCTCCAGCCCGCACCCTGAGACAGCCGAATCCCTTGCAAGAGGCTAGATCAGAGCGGATGCCCCTTGAGGAGGTGCAGGGCCCTGCATTGACGCCAACAATATGTATTTTTCATAAGTGCCCTGGAAACATTTGCGTATATGGCAATGCTACAAGCAGTTTGGCCCCCCATGCATCCTACCAGAAGAGACCCAAGAAAAGAAAATCCTCAGGACTCTTTGCCTTCAGCAAACCTCTCTCATCAGACGCAATTCCCACCCCTTGCCTGGCAAGAGTGGAGATTTCGGTCCCTTCTGCCAAAGACAGTGCAGGTACAAGAGGGGAGAGATGCTGGTGGTTTTCCAGTGACCTTATTTTGTCCCTGGGCTTTCTGGATCCAACTTCTATTTGTGGGCTGTTTATTCCTCCCACCCACCCCGCCCCATCCAAGCCCTCGTCCAAAAAAGAAAAAGAAAAAAAGGCCGGGCTCTTCAGAATATTTTGTTTTCATTTCATCTTATGGAGGAGCGAGCGAAACTGGCCACTCTCCAGTCGTCGGATGCGTGGACAATCAAGGCTTGTATCAGCATGAATGCTACATTTATACGTCTCTTTTTAAAAAAAATAAAATAAGGTTTAAAAGTACGGATTTAAAAAAAAAAAAAAAAGAGAGAGATCCAGGAACGAGTTCTCATCCAGAGAGAGAGACACCGTCACGCCAAGCATAGGACAGCTGCTGGGATTTTCCGTCCGTCTCCTGCTGATCTTATCCCCTCTGGGCTCCTTGGGGCACTCTCGTCAAGGCCATGCACCATCCCAAGAGGTAAGTCCCTGCAGGATGAAAGCCGACCATCCCGGAGGGGGCGTGTTTCCCGACGTCTCATTCCAAGACGTGGGAAATGTTGGGAAGCGAGAGCAGTTGCAGGGAGCAGCATTAAGGAGCTGGAGCAGGGAATCGGGGCTCTGGGAAGAGAGCGTGGGGTGGGGGTCCTAAAGATGCTCTCTAGGGTCACCTCAGCCATCCCCGTGCTCCAAGGCAGGCGGTCCTCTGCTGACAGCATCGCAGACAGAGGCTCGTCCAGCTGGGGTTTTGGGGGGAAAAAAACCCAAGGAAACAGAGTCCACAATATTCGCTGGGCAGCCGATTCCGTTGCCCGGCCGTTTGAAACTTTTCCCCTAATCGCTAACGGAAATCTACGTTGCTGAAAATGAAGCCCATTCCTTCTCCTCCCGTGGCCCACGTAGAGCAAATGTCCGCCGTGGTATCCCTTTTAGATCAGGGTGGGGAAGCTTTTCCCTCCCAGAGGCTACTTTGAAACTTAGTACAAGCTCCGAGGTCCACGTAGACGCTGGGGATGGAGATGCTTAAGGGACGGGCTGAAGAAGAAGGGTCCAGATGATTCAGCCTCTGGGCCTGATGTTTTCCCTTCTTGTTTTAGAGATGTGAAAACTATCATCATCTTCCCCCTACCAACCCACCCCAGTCAGCTTTTCTCTGGGGCGAACCAATTTATGCCAGGGGGGCCTCTGGCCAACGGATTTGCACCCGTTTGGGATTTGACTCATTCCGTGCTGTTGGGAGCATCTCCATTTGGCTGGGTTGTTCCTTGTGCGACTCAGGGCTGCGCGTTTGAGGCGCTGCTGGAGCTCTCTTGGTTGGGATCCAGTCCACAGCAGCTGCTACTGTGGCTTCCTAGTCAGTCTCCAGCTGACCAGAGACCACAGCAGGTGCAGGCCTTGAATGGGACATTTTGAGCCCAGGAAGGGGGAAAAAAAAAGATTAACCACAGGAACCAAAGGGAGGGGAGAGGCACTTCTGTCTGCTCCTGTCTTACAAAACGTTTAGGCCTGTGCTGTCTTTTTCCTTATGATCACTGTAGCGCTTTCATTGTTGAACAAGACTTACAGTGTCCTTCTCTAGTTCCCCTTCACGACAGCCCTGTGCGGTACGGAATTCTTATTTCCCATTTTACAGACGGGGGAAACTGAGGTTGAGAGGTAGACGGTGGCATTCCAATGAACAGAAGCAAACCAAAGTCACCACTTCTGATTTAATTAAATCGAAGTCGAACTGCATCAATCCCACCCCCCCTTTGCCAAGGTGCACTGACTGAACCGTGGTCACCCACCACCACCTCCGCATTCACATGAACAGTTTATTTGAAATACAAGCCAAAGGGGAGTAGGTACTCCTGAGTTTTCCCAATAATAGGCTTCTCTTTTCATTCCTGAATAATGTCGGTTTGGCACTCTGTCCGGGTGAACACTTGCGGAGTAAAACAGAAGCAAGGATCAACTACATCTCATTCAGCTCAGAGCCTGGCTGTAGTGACTTGCCCAAGGCCATCCAGCGAGAACATGGCTAAGCTGTTCACAAGAACAGAAATTCTGTGCCTATGGATAAACATGGCATGAGTAAGATGGAATAATAGATTAGTGAGGCACGATTTCCCTTTCCTAAATCCAGGTTGCATCTTCCCCCATTATGCCATGTTTATCAATAAGCTCAGTCATTATGTTCTTCTGTTCCTTAAGCCTTAGAATTAAGATGGAACCCTGGTTTCAGATCCAAATCCAACGCATTGGACCCGCTAGGCTACACTGGCTTTTAATGATCACCTGATTACTGTGTGAAATTAAACCCCAATGAATGTCTCCCATCCGTGTTCAGTGCCATGCCGCCGCGGTGTATCTCCCCTATTCTGCTCCCATCCAGTCGGACTGCTTGCCTGCCTGAGGAAGGGTCCTGAAATCTCACACATCCTCGCCAACAGAAGTTGGCCTCATCAAAGCGATCGTTTGAACGACTGGGGACCGACACAGCAGCCACACTTCCTTCCTCTAGACATTTATAAATAGTCATTTTCCAGCACCAAGCGAAACTGTAAAATATGAGCCATAAAGGGGGCTGGGGGAATCAAGGTTGGATAAGAGCTTGGAGAAGAGACGACTGAGAGGAGATAGGATAGAGGTCTATAAAATCATGAATGGGGTGGAACTAATAAACAAGGAGCCGTTATTTACCCTCTTGGCTAGTACTAGAACTAGGGGACACTCCATTAAACTCACAGGTGGCAGAGTAAAAACAGACAAAATAAAGTATTTTCTCACTCAACGTACAATTAGGTTGTGGAATTTACTGCCGGGGGAGGTGGTCAAGGCCAGCAGTAGAGCTTAATTTAAAAGAGGTTTGGACAAGTTTCTGGACGATAGTTCCATTAGCAGCTATTAGCCAGATAGGATTGGGGGAAAAAGCCCTTTACTGTCGGGAGCCTGGGGATGACCCACAGGGAATGGATAGCATGGGGACCTGTTGGGTGCTTCTCCCAGGCCCCCGTCGGAGACAGGATGCTGGGCTCGATGGACCGTTGGTCTGACCCAGTGTGGCACTTCTTAAGTTCTTATGTTCTTAAGGTTACCTCACATGGATTAGCTAAAGAAAAAGATAAGGAGATCTGAGAAAGGAACCAATAAAGGCAACAAAGATGATCAAGGGTATCAAGTGGCCTCTGTATACGAGGTCAAGAGTTTAGAGCCGTGATCCGCAAACCCCTTACTCTGGAATTGTTCCACTGAATCCCAAAAGTCGATACGAGAGAGCTTTACAGGATCATCCATGAGATGCAGAGAAAAATGAATGCATGAGACGTTATTTAATTTAGCCTCCTCATTCTAGAACGAGAAGACTCCCACCTGCTGGAAGTAGGTTACGAACAAAAATAGAGTCGGTAGCTGTTTTCTTATTTGGCCCGGCCTTCTCCATTTTCTGGATCTGACCCCTGGATCCGCTCTCTGCCCTCAAGCCCCGAGTGAGCGAGCTCAGGGGAAGGTGGTAAACAGATACGGGCGCGCACTCAGGGAGAGGGGATGGATCCTTTCCTTCCCCCAGCTCCTCTTAGGTTGAATCACTCCACCAATGGCGATTAGCTGTAGTTCACAATCAGGTTGTCCCTAATAAATAAGTAAGTTCCCCTATTTATTGTCTCTGAAGCATCCAGTGGTATACTTCCATTGTTAAAGTCAGGATGCTGGGCCAGAGGGGTCGTTGTTCCGAGTCAACGTGGCTGCTCTTCCATTGCTAGTCTGAAGACGTTTGGAATTCCGTACTGTCGGTAGGACAAGACATTGCTCTTCCCTTCACTCCGTTTCCAAACGGAAGCACAAAGAGGGATCTGAAAGACCATGCCTTCAAAGTGGATCAGAGGAGAAAGGACTTCATCACTTAGCCAATGGAACTCCCCGCCACAAGATAGTTTGTCTGTGGAAATCTTTCCTTGCTTCCTCCCTTTCAGCAGCCCCTCCTGAAAACTTTCCCTCTTCTGTCAGGCTTTCCCTAGCGCCTCCTAACTTGTCCCATCATGGCGTCCCCGTCTCCCCAAGCACGGGCCCTTGTGACTTCTCAAGTTTGTGGAGGTGTCTCTGTCTCTCCTCCTTTGTCGCTTCTAGATTGTAAGCCCCTCCAAGCAGGGACCCATCTCTAAGGATTGTTCAGTGCCGAGAGCTAGGCAAATAAATAAATAAATAGCAATCATAACCAGATGCCATGTTTAAATGGTTAATAAAAATAAATAAATAGCAACAACAGGATCGAATGTTGTAGCAGTAGTAGTTTATTTGGTAATTTAGCTTTCGACATAACCATTAAAATTTTTAATACGTGTGCCGTCTTGTGGCCCGCCCAAACGAACATATAATGTACATAATACGAACAGACAAGGTCATCCTATAAAGTCAGCTTCTAATAGGACGGCCTTATACATCGAAGGGAAAAAAATATCCTTATAACAATCTAATTTGCAATACAAAATCATCCCCATCTCTGGGCTTATGGCAACAGATTGATCCTTCAATCAAAGAGCAAGCTGTCTTCAAGGCAGGGCCGATAGGAAAGCAGATATGCTAAGGATAGAATATATCGGTCACGCCCTAACGCGGCATGCAATGTACATGAAAGGAACAGCACAAGACCGTCCTTTAAATTCGATTTGGTCAAGGCGGACTTGCCAAGCAGTTGCCTTGTTTATATAAGGCGTTCATCTAATCTCCAGTTGTTTCCACAATACAAATCAAATACAAATCTTATACGAATCTTGCCTCGGCCTTCTCGGGGCTTGCGGCTGCAAAGCTTGACCCCTGGGTCAGGAAAGTTGCCTATAGATCTCTCGGGCCATCAGGGCTAAACTGGTGATACAATCGACAGAAAAGTCTCTCTCCTCTCCTATCTTCCTCCCATTTAAATAGGAATTAAGTTCCTTTGTCTCAGATTTCCCGCCTCGGGGATCATGGTGATCATGGTTCAGGTCACATACGCAACCCAGGTAAACATGGAAGTTCATTAACATCTCCACAGGCTGTCTAGCAAGCCAGATGTTGTGAATACACTTTCTGTAGACTGGTGACATGTGAGAGGACTAATTTGAGTTCTACAGTTCTCAGAGTTAACATTACAAACATGTGGAACCTTTGACATTACATAGTGTACACGTATAGTATCATTACATACATGTGAAACCTTGGGTGCCCCACATTTACCAAACATGTAGTCCCGTGTTACACGTGTGTGACCCCATGTTTCTCCGTGACAGAGGCGACATATGTCAGTTGTTGAGCTGGGGTGAGGCGTGCTCCTGGGACAAACCCAGCCGGGAAATCACGTTCTCTCACGCATTGCGTGAGGGGGCATGCAAACACTGTATGCAACAAGTCCCCTATGCAACCCGACGTACAGGGGCAGAGCCTTTCTTCATAAGGAATTCCAGCACGCCTCCCCATAACAACCTTGGTAGGCAGCAGGTCAAACCTCATGGGCGTCGAGGCTCTGCGCAAGCTGGGATCCTCCAAAACCCCCAAACACCGGTCACACCCAGCTGGATGTTTAAACTCCCTATACAAAGGGGTACACTTGGGTACCGCCATTTCCCCCATATCCAGCTGGATTGCTTGGTCTACCAGCTGCCTGTGGATAATTCTTTTCCTCCCACATGGGGGAATCCCACTCAGCATCTCTGGGGAGAGGCCTAGAGCTTTCAACAGGTCCCTCACCCCTTGGCACCAAGTACGGGACACAGACCATGTCTGTGCCTCGATACAGCAGCACTGGGGCAACCGGTCCTCTGCCATAGCATCCAACGTATTCCGGTAGTTCATCCCTGCCCCGTGCACTTTCACTGTTATAGGCAACATGCCTGTCTCCAGCCGCAATTGGGGTGCTCTTGGGAACAGCCCAAAGAGTTCTTCGTAACGTATTCTGTGGCAATTCTAAGCCCTCGGCCGATGCCAGACCCCAGATTTCCGCGCCGTATAATGCGCAAGGCCTGGACTTCTCGTTAAAAAGCCTCAGAGCTGGGGGGTATCAATCTGCCCCCGTGGAGTCTCCAGAACCTCGGCAAACCCAAACCTGCCTGCTGCAGTTTCAGCCTATAGAGCTGTCGATGTTTTTGCCAGCGAAGATTGTTTGCAAAGCGTCGGCCCAGCTAAGTATAAGCGGGCACCTGCTCCAGGTCGTGCCCCTCTAAGGGCCACTTGTACTGCCTGGGCCTGCGAGGAAACCTTTTTGCTATCATGACCTTTGTCTTCTGATGCTTAATGGAAAGGCGCCTGTCTGCGCAGAATTGCCGGACGATCACTAGCATTCTCCTGGAGGGCGAGAATTCTCCTGTACTCTTGCAAGCAAACAATGGTCCTGGGTAACTGCGGCAACTATACCATTAACGTCAACATTAAATTAAAAAGGGGCTAACACGCAGCCTTGTTTAATTCCATTGGAGACCGGGATCTGGCCGGTAAGATGCCCATTGTTACCGACACGGACCCTCAAAACGGAATTGTTATACAATAAATGCACCAGGTTAACCAGCCTCCGGTCCAGATTTGTTCCATATAATTTCTCCCCCAGACTATTCAAAGGCTGAGCGTTGATCTACGAAGCCCACACACAAGCTGCCCTTTCTAATGACCATCTATTTCTCCATTCGACGGTTCCGCGTGAAACAGTGGTCAATTGTTGAATATTTTGCCCTAAAGCCAGCTTGTTGATCGAATGTTTAAATGGTTTAATAAAGCTATAAAAAAGGAACAATTAATTCCCACTCACAAAAAAAAACAAAAAACCCCTCACCCTCATCTTTCTCCTTTATTTTTGTTCCATTTGGAATTATTTACCGTATGTTTCAGAACTACACACACACACACACACCTGTCTCTTATACACATCTAGATGTGTATAAGAGACAGGCCCCGCCCCCTCAGGCGTTTAACGGTCACGCCTCTCTCCCTCAGCCCCGCCCCCTCAGGCGTTTAACGGTCACGCCTCTCTCCCTCAGCCCCGCTAAGGGAGAAGATAAAAAACCAGATAAAAATGCAGAGAGAAACCCGCAGAAACCCACCTATAAACTAGCCCTAAAATACACCCCATCTCCTAACCCCTGCCTGCTAAATGTCTGGTCGAATAGATAACGCCTGCATTACCCTGGTGAGGATGGCACTGCTTGGGGGCAATGAAAACCAGGCGTCCGATGGGGAGAGGGTCGGGAAGGGGAGAGCCGAACCCTTCCGAATCGGCTAGAAAGGAGCCCTTGCCTTCCCGCTCTGCCTTGGCTCCTCTCAGAGCTGCATCAACAGAGCAGCGAGGGATGTGGCCTCTGGCAGGAAGATCAGAAGCCAGAGACCGGGAACTCAAAGGCGCCACTGTCGGAGGTGTGGAAACAAAAATAGCACGTTCGGGAGCAGCTGACCTCAGACGCTTCCTACACCCGTCCCCGCCGGGCCCCAGAGGCGGGTGGCCAACCCCGGTGCTTTGCTCAGACCTGGGGGGCATCGCCTGTGCCGGGGGGGGGGGATTATCCTACCCCGATTGTACCCCCAGCAGCCGAGATGCTAATATAACCCTCCTTCAGGGCTACAAAGGTTCAAGCCCAACCTGTTCTAGTCGAGACCATTCTCCGTCACCCAGGGAGCCCCTACCTCCTGTAGTGGCAGCCACTGACCCCACCCCACCCCAGGAAGGAAGGTTTAGGGGGGGGTGGAGTGGAGGGGTGCTAGCCCTCCACCCACTCTGAAAGCTTCCTTCTTCGCAGGGTCCTTTTCAAATGGCCTGAGCCCTGCTGCTAATATTTTTCAGAGTGGGTGGGGGCAGAGTGTTGGCCCAGCTCCCTCCCTGGCCGTGCCCACTCTGAAAATGGCCTGGTAGTTCTTGGGCTACTTGCAGCGCTGCCTACTGCACCCCTAGGCTCCTAGGCTCAACCGAGCCTTCTGCTCGCCTTTGATGAATCTTGGCTCCCTCTCGTCCTCTACCCCCAGCGTTTTCTCTCCTTCCCCAAGTCGTCCAAGCAGTATCTTAGCAAGGATACTCACTCTCCTCTGCCGAGGGGTAGCAAGACTGGGGGCATGGCGTTTCCTAGCGGAGGAGGAGTCAGGAAAACACGGAGATGGCAAGGGGTCCTCTGTACCCAGCTTCTGATTTCTGAGCTTTTAGGTCATGCTAAAGTCATGTTTTGCGGCTCTGAAGGCTAGTCACCAAGATCAGAGCCTCACAGGGGGCCGAGACCCCCAACCGAAATCCCTCCTTAAAAACCTGCCTCTCCATCAGTCTTTATTTACCTCTTCTTCCCCAACAACTGCTCCCTGTTGATCCCCCTACTGGGGCACAAACCGGTGTCTAATTAATTATTGTCCAGGCACAATGCTAGTGCCCTATTCATTATTATGACTAATTTCTGTAGCACTTTCAATGTTCAAAGTACTTCACAATCATTATCTAGTTCACCTTTCAGCGGGTCATTATCCGTCCCATTTTACAGATGGGGAAACTGAGGCGGAGAGCGAGCGTGTGTGACTTGCCCAAGGCCACCCAGCGAGTTCATAGCGAAGATGAGATCTGAACCCTGGTTTCCCAGGTCCAAGGCCCTTTAGGCTACACTGGCTCTTGAATGAGTAGTAGTTAATTGGCTGCACTGGACTCTTGGTTGAGATCACGGGCCTCTCATCAATCCAGAAAGAGGCAGTCCCTGCACTGATTGGACCATCGAAAGCGTGGGAAGGAAAACGAGGTCCAGAGAGGTGAATGCTTCTTTAACCTGGGGAACTCCTTGCCGCAGGATGTTATGAAAGCCAAGACCATAACTTAGCCGTGTTTTGCTGCTGTTAAATGCCAGGTCGGTCATAAATAAGTCCTTTAAAGTCCAGGACCTCATCCTGGACCCAGCAGCTGACCTGGTGTGTATCGCGGAGACCTGGCAGGACACTGCGTTGGGGCTTATCCTGGCTGACCTGTTAGTGGGGGAGGAGTCATCTCTGTGCCCTTGTCATGGACAGACCATTATCTCCTACGAGCCAGGCTCCCGGGAGATGTCTGCCCCCTGTTTGTTTGGTTCCGCCCACCCCCGTGACGTATGGAACCGGATCGGTTCCGGAATGCTCTGGGGGACATACTTGCCGATCGCTCAATGACCTCGTGGCTTTCTGGAACACCTTGCTGGACGAGGCCATCGACCNCAGCTTTCCTTACCCAAAACCAAGGGATGGGGTGGTTCGGAAAATCTCCAAAGTCGGGCTACAGAGAATTCTAAGCTTGTTTCTAATCCTGCCCTCATCCCTTGCCATCTTCTTGGCAACCGCCCATTAGAGATTTGAAGACTATCACGTCTTCTCTTTACTGGGCTAAACATACCCAGTTCCATCAACCTTTCTTCATAACAAGATTTGCTTATAATCTGTGTCGCTCTCCTCTGAACCCACTCCAACTTCTCAATGCCCTTCTCAAAATGAGGCACCCGAAATAGGGATGATACTCCAGGTGAGGTGCTGACTAGAGCTAAATTATTACTTGCCTATGTTTTTAGAAAGATTTTGCCAGTCCTTTTCGTGAAAAGGGTTGGAAAAATCTCAAATGCAAATTTTTTTTAAAAAAAGAACCCAAAGTTATTTCTGTAAACAGGCAATCTCACGATTGTTGCCGCGGCTCCGATTACATCCCTGAAGGTTTGTGGGTTCAAGTCCTGCTTGGTGCCACGCCGGATTTCTGCCTCCAGTCCGCCCAACTGGGAACGGATAATCTGATCCATTGGTAGGGAAAGTCAAAGGCGGTCAGACATGGTGCTGGCCAAACCGCTCCCTTGGGCACCATCAACTGCAGAAAGAGAGTGTGACAAAGGTGGTCAGGGGGATCTGGAAACCAAGTCCTATGAGGAAAGGTTGAGGAGCTGGGTATGTTTAGCCGGGAGAAGAGAAGACTGAGGGGAGACAGGATCGCCATCTTCAAGTATCTGAAGGTCTGCCACATAGAAGATGGAGCAGACTTGTTCTCCGTTGCCCCTGAGGGCTAGAAATAATGGGCTCAAATTACAAGAAAGCAGATTTCGGTTAAACATTAGGAAGAACCTCCTGCACAGCAAGAGCCGTTGGACAGTGGAACAGACTGCCACAAGGAGATACTGGACTACAGGTCTAACATATGTAAAAATAAAGGTTAAACATGTATGCAATGTAAAAGCTGAGAACTGGAAACTCACTTCATGCAATGGAGAGAGACAAAGCCAGGCTGAATGTGTATTCAGAAAAGCCTAACAACACCTCTGCAGAAACCAGACAGAGACCACGCAGTCGCAAATGGATCTCTTCCTGACTACGTGACTAGACGCACAGAGTCCTCCAGGCGGGAAAGTCAAACAAAGAAACCTGGAAAGATATTTAAGAGGGGGAGATGTTTTTCCCTCAAGCTCAGTTGGGAGAGGAGACTTTGCTGGTTAACCAGCTTAAGGACAAAAAGCTCAGCCTTACTACATCTGGCTGAGAAACGGACTCAAGTTCATGGACTTTCTGTAGGGTAAGATCTTTACTAGGGACTTACTCGACTAGGGTTGCGCTATTTACTTTTGTTTTATTTGCCACTCTGTGTCCAAACTAGCTTTGTTTATGTAATCAATAAACTTTCTTCTTTACTAAGAAGTGCTTTCTGTTGTCTCACATTGGGGAACACAATCTGAGTATCTTGTGCCCTCAAGCACTCGCGAACCCAGAGAGAAAGAGTCTGAGAACGGGAAGTCTCTGGAACCTGGGTGACAAAACTGTTGCCCCTTTGCAGGACTGATTCAGGTAGAGAGAGAACTGATTCAGACGGGCTGCAAGTGAGGGAAACTGAGTCACCCAACCCAGAAACATGGGGTAGTGGACACCAACCCCGCGACACAGACTCTGCCTTGGGAGGTGGCGGACTCGCCTTCGCCGGACGTTTTCAAACAGAGGCCGGACGGCTCATCTGCCGGGGATGCTGTCGCTGTAGTCTATTCTACGACACTAGGATAGCGAGGCCAGCCCAGTGGGGATCTGGAGGGACTCAGACTCTGGGACACTTGGGGTTGACGATGTCTCTTTCCTTCTGTTTCCAACACAAGGGCTAAACTGAAACAACATTCTTCATCGCAATGGGGGAAATATTTGTAAGCAACTGAGTGATGAATTATGGAGAAAACGTTCGTATTTGAAAAGCCATTTTTTTTTACCCAAAATTACTTTTGGACAAAACTATCAGCATTTTGAGCAGTTTTGAAGCTGAATGAGAGCGTCTGTCATTACTCGTTGAGTGAAAAAACCAAACACACCCCACTTCCTCTTTTTTGTTTTAAATCTGCTGACAGTTAATTTTTCAGAGTGCCTCCTAGTTCTAGTATCTTTAGAGAGGGTAAATAAATAGCAATTCCTCATTTATTCGCTCCACACCACTCATGGTTTTATAGACTTCCCGCCTATTCTCCTCTCGGTCATTTCTTCTCCAAGCTGAAAAGCCCTCCCCTATTCATATGAAAACTGTTAAGTGTGGTGTAACGGCTAAGTGTGCAGTACTTGGACGAGGGGTTCAAGTCTCGCCTTAGCCAGAAACTCACTAGGTGACCTTGGGCCTGTCACAATATTCTCTCAGTCTAGCCTACCCCACAGGGTTGTTGTGAGGATTAAAAGTTGTGTTCAGTTGTTGCATGTGAACCGTTCAGAGTGGCATGGCAAGAGGGCGCTAGATAAAAACAAAGATTATTAATTATTTCGCTGCCCTTCTCCCGTGCATGCTCCCTCATCACTAAAGGGGAGGGGCTGGATCCAGGGACCAGATCCAGGAATTGGGAAGAGACCAGAATCCAGGCATGGGTCAGATTTAGCTTCTGGTCCTGGGGTTCCCTGCCCCGCTCTAAAGAGACAAGACAGAGGAAGCGGAGATGAAGAGACTTTCCCAAGGTGTCACAGCAAATCGGTGGCAGAGCCGGATCTCTTGACTGCCGCAGACCCACGCTGTATAAATACATTTCCACCTCCTCCGCCCAGTGGAAACTGCTGTTTGTTCAAGGCAGCAACTGGCCCGAACCCTCCGTCCGAAGTTTGCTGCCTTCAAAGGGGAAAAGCAGCTGTGTGTCTGGAAACTGCTGGCCAAGAGAGAAATTCAAAATAGAGCCAGCTGAATGGGAAATCTCGCGGGGGCCGAGCTGCGGCAGTAGGGGGGGGGGGGCACGAAGGGAACCAAGCCACAAATCCCGCCCCAGTTTCCATTGAATTGAATTGCAAAGGGGAGATTTAACGTATGCATATTGATGCAAATCATTTGGCAAGTTACGCAGCGCTCCCAAGGAGTTGCACAGTGCTCCTGCCTGGAAAAAGGTTGAGCGCTGCCTTCAAATAAAAACTAGCCGCAGGCTGCCCCTCCCTCTCCCCTGCACTAACCAGTAGACCGCCTTCCCCTCCCAGAGTGGCTGGTAGAATCCAGGTTTCCCAGCTGCTAGCCATCACAAGACCCTGTTTCTTTCCACCAGAGTTGGAGAACCGTCTAGGGAATCCTGGGCTACACTAACCACCTCTTGTGTTCTCAAAGACCAAGCCACCTCATTCCTAAGCTAAACAGGTCTGTGCTTCCCTCAGTCACTCCCAGATTGTAAGCCCCTCAGGGCAGGGACCTTTGTCGAATGCTCGTCCGGCGCCCGATGCATTGCCGGCACGACAGTTTTAAGAAGCAGTAATAATAGTTTAGCCCCATAGCGCTCTAGTTGTCAGGATCTACGTTTATTTATTATTTTATTTATTTTTCTCTGAACTTTTTTGCTTTTTCTCCTCTACAGAGATTTAAACGCCAGGCGAAAGCTCCAAAGACAGAGGTAAGCAGGATTATCGATCCCCGCTGATCAGCTATCGATTGGCCATTTAAAAATGTCTCGCGGGTGCTACTGTTAGTCAAGAGAAGGTGTTTAGGACAGGTGTGTTGAACTCTTTAAGGGAGTTAAGGCGCACACACACACACACACGGGGAGCCCTTGATCTTGCAGGAATATTTGCAATGAGCAGGTGGTTGCCAACTTCCTGTTTGGAAAGGACTTGGCTCCGGATGAGGAGAAGGCGAAGGCGGTTGGGATCATTTTAACAGACAGCCCCTTCTCCTCCCAAATTGGAAAACCAGCACATGCAATTTCTGTTCTCCCTCCACTCCAAGGCATGGAGCAAGGGGAGGCCCTAAACTCGAATGGTGCCCTTTTGCGATTTTCAGAGTGGGCGTGTGAAATGCCACACACACCCCTCACCCACTCTGAAAGCTTCCTTCCTGGTGGGGTTGTTGCTAGGGTTGCCGGATATGCTATTTCCCCCCCAGGACACTTATGAAAAAATAAAAATACATATTGCAGGGCTTTGCAATATTTTCCATAAGTGTCCTGGAAAAATTGGCATAATCTGGCAGCCCTAATTGTTGCTGCTTCAGGGGGTGGGGGCTCCCTAAGAGCTACCGCCTTTGGAGGGAGGCGGAGGAGGGCTGCCTTTTTAGGGAGAGCCTCCCCCTTATCCTCGGGGGAGGGGAACCATAATTGGGAGCTGAGCGTTGCTCGTGCCACGGACAAGCAACAGCCTGGGAGGAGATAGAATAGACTTTAAAACCCATCTCCAAGGTCATCTAGTTTGCCCTTCTGTAGAGCAGAGACTTGCTGGATTCCCTCCAGCCGTTCCTAGCTCCGTCCTACTCCACTGCATCGTTCACACGACACTCTCTTCAAGGGGTTACAAACCTACATTGAAATCCTTACCCCTTGCTCTCTGCTACCCGATGCAGAGGGTGGGGGCAGAGGCCACTACGCAGGGGGGTGGGGGAGGTGTCCCATTTAATGTGCTGCACCGAGGCCCATTCTACCAGACCTTCAACCTCTGAAACCCAGGGTGAGCTCGCTCGCAAGGGAGAACCGTGGCCACCAGACTCTGGGTTAGAGGCTCCCGGGAAGCTTCGATCTCTCCTGGCTGGCATGGTGCGCCCTGTATAACATAGAGAAAAATCAGAAAGAGGGCGGGCTATAGGAACTTCCTCTCCCCCTTTGCAACATAGTCCTGGCCCCATGCAGCCGAGAGAAGGGTGTGGCCGCTTCTATGCCCCTCCCCTCTCTGATGTGGCCTCATCCCTCTCCAGGTTTCCTGTTCAAAACTTTCAGGATTTGATTGTTTTGCATCATTTAGTCACACTCGCGGAATCTGGATTTTTTTCCGCCCAGTCGCAGAATTTGGGGTTTCCTGGTTGTGGAATTTGGGGGTGTGTCACGGAGGAACATAGGGTCACGCACGTATGATACTGGCCTACATGTAAACTACAAGCCTAGTAAATATGTAAAGCAAAACATGCAACATGTATGTAATGTTACAACTGAGAACTGTAAAACCCAAATCAGGACTGTAACAATGACCAAACTCCAGGAAGTAGGGACAGTTAAAAGATTGTGTATTGACAACCCTTGCAGACGGAACCCTATGGAGATGCAAATGGATCTTCATGTTTGCCTGGGTTGGCTACGTGAGGAAAGACACAGGCTCAT
>QEPC01015375.1:122741-134985 GCA_003113815.1 Sphenodon punctatus
CAGGACTCCTGGGTTCTCTGGGAGGGGAGTGGGGGCTAGTGGGTTAGAGCAGGGGGGCTGGGAGCCAGGACTCCTGGGTTCTCTGGGAGGGGAGGGGGGGCTAGTGGGTTAGAGCAGGGAGGGCTGGGAGCCAGGACTCCTGGGTTCCCTTCCCAGCTCTGTCCCTTGTTCTCTGTTGCTCTCTCTAGCTATAGAGCCCATAGGGGCTGGGGCAGATGCACAGCACTTTAAGCATATATTGCAAGAAGAGGAAATAGCCCGGATTCCAGACCCCGGCTGGAATTTCATTCAAGGGCCCTGATCCAAGCAGCAGAGGATGAATGGCAGCTGGAGAAGGCTGTGAAACAACTAGCACGGGCAGGGGCGTAGCAAGGTTGAGAAGGGCCCGGGCTCAAGCCTCAGTTATGGGCCCCTCATGTGCGAGCGTGCTTTGCACGCACACACTCCGAAAACCCAAAGTGGGTGGAGCTTAAGGGATGGGGCGGGGCCTGCTGACAGCTTCTAAATATACAAAATCCAGCGGCTAGGAGTTATAACTGTGGCCATAGACAAACATGGCCTCCCAATGCTTCCCCCCTCCCCAGCTGAGCGTCTACCGCCGCTCCCCAGGAGTGGGTCCACTGCAGGGGCAGCCGGGCGGGCAGTGAGGCAGGCACAGAGAGACTGACTGCCTCTACTGCCTGACTGGGGGAAGGGGGGAGCTTAGCCAGCCTGGCCTCCAGGGCCTGTTGCTTCTTGCTGCCGGTGTTGCCTTGTGCACGCACGCGGTGCGACCGGTCCAGAGGGGCTGCTATCACACACATCGGAGCCCCAAAATGCAGCTAGCTTATTAACTGCATTATGCCATGAAAAGAGACATATATATCTATATCTCCTGTTCAGTTGTGCCCCATGATCCGTTCATGCTGCCCCCACCCAATAACCAGTTCATTTGTGCCCCTGCCCCCATAATTCACACTGATTCACCAGTTCAGTTGTGCCCCCATAATCAGCGAATGCTGCCCCCTACCCATAACCATTTAATTTGTGCCCACGGGGCAGCGTGAATTGATTATATGGGGGTGCAAATGATCTGGTTATGGGGTGCGGGTTTAAAGACAGTATTCCTGTTAGCAATAACTTCATTAAGAAGAGTTCGTGAAATAGCAGCCAGAATAATCTCAGAACCATGTTTGCAGATTTTCCAAGACAGAATAGATATTGCTTTACATCCTAAATTCCTACCGAAGATAGTATAAGTAAGACAGTGGTCAGAATGTGGCCCTTTTTACACAGGCCTCTCCCACCCATGAACACGCAGATTTCTGTGTGTTCATGGGTGGGGGAGCCCCGTGTGAACAATGTAGTGCACGCACCCATGGTGAGTGGGGGTATGTGCGCACGCGCCTAACACGCATCCCCACTCACACACACCCCCAATCGTCCTCACACATGCAGCAACCGGGGGAAATGACGGTTACTCTGTGGGTATGGATGAGTGGGGATGCGTGTGCAGCCGTGTGCATGCCCCACCCATGCACTGGAGCGCCCACGGACATTCCCCACCCGGCGGAGCCATGTAAAAATAGCCTGTGAGGAGCCACTCGAAGAACAGAAGGTTGCTGCCTTGCAAACAAGGTTCTTTGAGATGGTTCTGAACATTCTCACAACACCCACCCTTCCAGCCTCGCATGGAATTATTTTCTTGTATTTCTAGAAAGGGTTGGACGGGACTGTCATTCTCAGGGGGAGAGTCGGTGCTTTCTATGCTAGAGGAGCGCGAGACCATCATGCGGTCTATTATTTGAATAGCGTGAGCGCGCACAACCCAGTCCTGAGAATGTTGGGAGCCATCTCGAAGAACCTTCTTTACAAGGCAACAACCTTCTGATCAGCACATGGGGAGGAGCTGTTTGTAAACCAACTGACCCCTCCCGCTGCTGCTGCAGGTGAGAGGGCCGGCCCTGCCTATGCCCCCCCTCCCCCCGGCAGGGCACCCCCTCCTCACCACTGTCTCCGTCTGCCCAATAATACTGTCCTTAATAGTCTTGTATTATATAACTACCGGGCTATTTCCTGGCTCATCCCTAGTAATAAATGGCTTTGAGAACTTCTGTTGAACTAGGTCATGCAAGCTGGGAGCCAGGACTCCTGGGTTCTCTGGGAGGGGAGGGGGGGCTAGTGGGTTAGAGCAGGGGGGCTGGGAGCCAGGACTCCTGGGTTCTCTGGGAGGGGAGTGGGGGCTAGTGGGTTAGAGCAGGGGGGCTGGGAGCCAGGACTCCTGGGTTCTCTGGGAGGGGAGTGGGGGCTAGTGGGTTAGAGCAGGGGGGCTGGGAGCCAGGACTCCTGGGTTCTCTGGGAGGGGAGTGGGGGCTAGTGGGTTAGAGCAGGGGGGCTGGGAGCCAGGACTCCTGGGTTCTCTGGGAGGGGAGTGGGGGCTAGTGGGTTAGAGCAGGGGGGCTGGGAGCCAGGACTCCTGGGTTCTCTGGGAGGGGAGTGGGGGCTAGTGGGTTAGAGCAGGGGGGCTGGGAGCCAGGACTCCTGGGTTCTCTGGGAGGGGAGTGGGGGCTAGTGGGTTAGAGCAGGGGGGCTGGGAGCCAGGACTCCTGGGTTCTTGGGGGGGAAGGGGGGGGTTAGGGGGTTAGAGCAGGGGGGCTCGGAGCCAGGACTCCTGGGTTCTCTGGGAGGGGAGTGGGGGCTAGTGGGTGAGAGCAGGGGGGGCTGGGAGCCAGGACTCCTGGGTTCTCTGGGAGGGGAGGGGGGGTTAGTGGGTTAGAGCAGGGGGGCTCGGAGCCAGGACTCCTGGGTTCTCTGGGAGGGGAGTGGGGGCTACTGGGTCTGTAGGCATGAGGGTGGGGAGAGCCAGCCCCATCTTTCTCTTTGTGACCCACATCCCTGTCCCTCCATTTCTTCCTTTGCGCAGCAAGCTGAATGCCCCACGAAGAGGCTCGTCCAGGAACCCAAGGGCCTGAGACCAGCTGAGAAATTAAAAGTCAGCTGCCAGAAGCTTCAGAGGAATCCTGCCGGGCTCCATGCCCCCACTGGCACAGCCTTGGCGCTGCCAATGCATGTCCCCTCTTGGCACCCACCCTCCCTGCAAGCTTCGCTCTGAGCCTTTAAACGCTTGCCTTGCTCACAGCTGTTGTGGTTTCCAAACATATCCTCCAGAGCTGCTGCTTTTCCACCATGTGCGGGGCAGAGAGCAGGGCTGTGGGCTGGAGATTCCAGAGCTTTAGGGAGAGTTCAGAGCAGGAATTTTTGTTTAATTCAAGCCTACGTTATTTTAATTTTGTCTCTTCCTTTCTCTGCTTCTTTCTCAAAACAGAACTTCCTCTCGGAAAAGCAGCTGGATTCGGGCAGGGATGTCTGAGCAGCCCGATGCGTATTTTATATCCGGAGAGCAGGTTACCCGTGTTTACAACCGGCTTCAAACTTTACTCCCAAGATGTGATATTTCTTGGAAAAACCTGGCTCCAGATTTTCTGTTTATATACGGCCCATTTGGAAATCTACTGAAGAGAAATCTCAGCTTCTAAGTGCCACGAAGCCAGCCACAGTAACAGGATGGTGTGGATTAAAAAATATGTGAAATCTTTGGGGGGACGGAGAAAAAGATCAGAAGTTTGAAAGTGACATAAGGGGCCGTTTTCTGACGAACCGAGTTAAAGTGAAGTAACTAGCTCAGTCTGATTTAATTACATTGAGGCAACGTCTTCACTTTGGTAACGTAAACTGTAGTAGCTACTCCCCCTTGTTAATGTTCAGCTGAATACTCTAAAGCAAAGTAACAACCTAGATTTAATTAAATTGAAGAAACCAGTAGCAGTCAGATTACAAAGTAGTACTGCGTCAATTTCCCCGTAGCTGAAATGTAACAGTCGCTAAACCGTGGTCACTTCCCTCCCACCGACGAGTGTTCATGTGAACGGTTACTCGAAACCACAAACGGCTGACAACTTCCTCTTTCGGAAGGCGGAGGACGGAACAAGGGGATCGGCTCTCAGACCTGATCCTAACCAAGAGGGAGGACTTGGTTGATGAGGTGAAAGTAGTGGGAACTTTGGGCCGGGGGTGGGGGGGAAGCGAGCCTAGTAAAACGTGTACCTTGGACTCGAGGAAAGCTGGTTTTAATAAACTCAGAGGAAATGCTAGGCAGGATCCCACGGCTTAGATAATCTAAAGGCGAAAGGAGTCCAAGATAGGTGAAAAATAGGATACCGACGGCACAATCAGAAACAATTCCAATAAGAAAGAAAATGGGAGACATCTAACAGTCTAAGTAACCAGCTGCAACTTCCGAGCTGCCACCATGGGTAGCCCCACGTAGAGCGCGTTACAACAGTCCAACCTGGAGGTGATGAAAGCATGGATGACGGTGGCCAGGTCAGAGTCTGAGACATACGGCCGAAGCCGCCGCACCAGGTGTAGTTGGCGAAAAGCTCTCCTCACCACGGCCTCCACCTGGATATCCAGGCAGAGCTGCGCATCAAGGAGCACCCCCAGACTCCGGACGTGAGAAACCAACGGCGGACAGACCCCGTCAATGATGGGGATCTCCATCGGCTTACCCACCAACATCACCTCCGTCTTGCCAGGATTCAGCCTCAGTCGGTTTGGCCTTATCCAGTCCCCCACGAGACACCGGGTGAGCACCGAGACCGCCGGGCCTGGGTCTGTTGAAAAAGAGAGGTAAATCTGGGTGTCATCGGCATATCGATGACACCGCACGCTGAACCTCCTGGTCACCTTGCTGAGTGGCTGTGTCATGGTTTTGGACAGGAGAGGGGCCAAAACAGAACCCTGTGGGACTCCACACGAGATGAAAAATGTTCCCCGAGCCCCACTCGCTGAGTTCTTCCGGTCAGGAATGAGCGGAGCCGTTCTAGAACAGTCCCGCCCACCCCTGTACAGTCCCGCAGGCGCGTCACCAACATCTCGTGGTCAACGGTATCAAATGCAGCCGATAGATCTAATAGGATCAATAGGGTCAAACGACCCTGTTCCTGGCGCAGATCGTCCACCAAAGCCACAAGCGCAGTTTCGGTACCATGACCCGGTCGAAATCCTAACTGAGAGGGATCAAGAAAATTGACGCGATCGAGATGCCCCTGCAGTTGCTGGGCCGCAGCCCATTCGATAACCTTCCCTAAAAAGGGAAGGTTGGAGACAGGCCGATAGCTGGTGGGGGAATCAGCGTCAAGCGATGGTTACTTGAGCAGAGGCCACACCACCGCCTCCTTGAGACAGTGCGGCACTCTGCCCTCCCGAAGGGAGGCGTTGACCATCCCAGCCAGCAATGGACCCATTGTCTCCCAGCAAGATTTAATTAGCCAAGACGGGCATGGGTCTAACTCACAAGAGGTGGCCCTAACCGGCCCCAAGAACATTGACTGCATCGGCGGGTGTCACTGACTGAAATTGGTCCCATACAATTGGACAAGATGGAGCTTTCATAACCTCCAGTTCCTCATGTATAACAATCGCAGCATCAAAGTCCTGGTGAATACGAGCTATTTTCTCCACAAAATAATCCACAAACATGTCACAACAGGCCTTAGATGACTCCACTCCCAGGTGAAGGGAGGCCGGACTGACCGGCCGCTGCACCACCCGGAAAAGCTCCGCTGGACGGGATTTTGGGGATGCTCTGAGGGCAGCAAAGAACTCCTTCTTTGCTGCCTGCATAGCAACGGCATAGGCCTGTAAACTGGCTCTAGGATGCAATCTGTCGGCTTCAGCACAAGAACGACGCCACCATCGCTCTAACCACCGCCCTTCTCACGGCAGCAACCGCAGCTCCTTGGAAAACCAAGGAGGCCTGCAGTGCCACCGCGTGGGTAGCGGACGCCCAGGAGCCGTCCGATCGATGGCCTCAGTCATCAGAGTATTCCATAATACGACACGGTCATCAATGAGACGGTCGTCGAGATCAGAAGGTATCTTGCCCGGCATGGATGTTGAAGTCCCCCAAGACTATTGTCTTCGTGGACCTCAACACCGCTTCTGACACCAACTTCGCTAGAGCATGCAGGGAGGCTGCTGTACAGGTAGACAAGCAGCACTCCCAAACTGTCCCCTGCCAAATCAAACACAAGGTGGAGAACCTCTATATCCGGTATAGGTTGCACTGGATACCTCCACACTGACCATCGCTCCCTACAAATCATGGCTACACCCCCCCCCCCCCCCCCCCCCCCNGCCACAGTAACAGGATGGTGTGGATTAAAAAATATGTGAAATCTTTGGGGGGACGGAGAAAAAGATCAGAAGTTTGAAAGTGACATAAGGGGCCGTTTTCTGACGAACCGAGTTAAAGTGAAGTAACTAGCTCAGTCTGATTTAATTACATTGAGGCAACGGCTTCACTTTGGTAACGTAAACTGTAGTAGCTACTCCCCCTTGTTAATGTTCAGCTGAATACTCTAAAGCAAAGTAACAACCTAGATTTAATTAAATTGAAGAAACCAGTAGCAGTCAGATTACAAAGTAGTACTGCGTCAATTTCCCCGTAGCTGAAATGTAACAGTCGCTAAACCGTGGTCACTTCCCTCCCACCGACGAGTGTTCATGTGAACGGTTACTCGAAACCACAAACGGCTGACAACTTCCTCTTTCGGAAGGCGGAGGACGGAACAAGGGGATCGGCTCTCAGACCTGATCCTAACCAAGAGGGAGGACTTGGTTGATGAGGTGAAAGTAGTGGGAACTTTGGGCCGGGGGTGGGGGGGAAGCGAGCCTAGTAAAACGTGTACCTTGGACTCGAGGAAAGCTGGTTTTAATAAACTCAGAGGAAATGCTAGGCAGGATCCCACGGCTTAGATAATCTAAAGGCGAAAGGAGTCCAAGATAGGTGAAAAATAGGATACCGACGGCACAATCAGAAACAATTCCAATAAGAAAGAAAATGGGAGACATCTAACAGTCTAAGTAACCAGCTGCAACTTCCGAGCTGCCACCATGGGTAGCCCCACGTAGAGCGCGTTACAACAGTCCAACCTGGAGGTGATGAAAGCATGGATGACGGTGGCCAGGTCAGAGTCTGAGACATACGGCCGAAGCCGCCGCACCAGGTGTAGTTGGCGAAAAGCTCTCCTCACCACGGCCTCCACCTGGATATCCAGGCAGAGCTGCGCATCAAGGAGCACCCCCAGACTCCGGACGTGAGAAACCAACGGCGGACAGACCCCGTCAATGATGGGGATCTCCATCGGCTTACCCACCAACATCACCTCCGTCTTGCCAGGATTCAGCCTCAGTCGGTTTGGCCTTATCCAGTCCCCCACGAGACACCGGGTGAGCACCGAGACCGCCGGGCCTGGGTCTGTTGAAAAAGAGAGGTAAATCTGGGTGTCATCGGCATATCGATGACACCGCACGCTGAACCTCCTGGTCACCTTGCTGAGTGGCTGTGTCATGGTTTTGGACAGGAGAGGGGCCAAAACAGAACCCTGTGGGACTCCACACGAGATGAAAAATGTTCCCCGAGCCCCACTCGCTGAGTTCTTCCGGTCAGGAATGAGCGGAGCCGTTCTAGAACAGTCCCGCCCACCCCTGTACAGTCCCGCAGGCGCGTCACCAACATCTCGTGGTCAACGGTATCAAATGCAGCCGATAGATCTAATAGGATCAATAGGGTCAAACGACCCTGTTCCTGGCGCAGATCGTCCACCAAAGCCACAAGCGCAGTTTCGGTACCATGACCCGGTCGAAATCCTAACTGAGAGGGATCAAGAAAATTGACGCGATCGAGATGCCCCTGCAGTTGCTGGGCCGCAGCCCATTCGATAACCTTCCCTAAAAAGGGAAGGTTGGAGACAGGCCGATAGCTGGTGGGGGAATCAGCGTCAAGCGATGGTTACTTGAGCAGAGGCCACACCACCGCCTCCTTGAGACAGTGCGGCACTCTGCCCTCCCGAAGGGAGGCGTTGACCATCCCAGCCAGCAATGGACCCATTGTCTCCCAGCAAGATTTAATTAGCCAAGACGGGCATGGGTCTAACTCACAAGAGGTGGCCCTAACCGGCCCCAAGAACATTGACTGCATCGGCGGGTGTCACTGACTGAAATTGGTCCCATACAATTGGACAAGATGGAGCTTTCATAACCTCCAGTTCCTCATGTATAACAATCGCAGCATCAAAGTCCTGGTGAATACGAGCTATTTTCTCCACAAAATAATCCACAAACATGTCACAACAGGCCTTAGATGACTCCACTCCCAGGTGAAGGGAGGCCGGACTGACCGGCCGCTGCACCACCCGGAAAAGCTCCGCTGGACGGGATTTTGGGGATGCTCTGAGGGCAGCAAAGAACTCCTTCTTTGCTGCCTGCATAGCAACGGCATAGGCCTGTAAACTGGCTCTAGGATGCAATCTGTCGGCTTCAGCACAAGAACGACGCCACCATCGCTCTAACCACCGCCCTTCTCACGGCAGCAACCGCAGCTCCTTGGAAAACCAAGGAGGCCTGCAGTGCCACCGCGTGGGTAGCGGACGCCCAGGAGCCGTCCGATCGATGGCCTCAGTCATCAGAGTATTCCATAATACGACACGGTCATCAATGAGACGGTCGTCGAGATCAGAAGGTATCTTGCCCGGCATGGATGTTGAAGTCCCCCAAGACTATTGTCTTCGTGGACCTCAACACCGCTTCTGACACCAACTTCGCTAGAGCATGCAGGGAGGCTGCTGTACAGGTAGACAAGCAGCACTCCCAAACTGTCCCCTGCCAAATCAAACACAAGGTGGAGAACCTCTATATCCGGTATAGGTTGCACTGGATACCTCCACACTGACCATCGCTCCCTACAAATCATGGCTACACCCCCCCCCCCCCCCCCCCCCCCACCGTAGTTGGNCCCCCCCCCCCCCAATCTGCGGTTGATGTTGCATGGCATACCCGGCTGGAAGAAGATCAGCCAGAATAGGCCCCAACTCATTGTCCAGCCAGGTCTCTGTGATGCATACGGAGATCGACGGCACAGTCCAGGATCATCTCCTGGACAGTTGTTGCTTTATTGGCCACCGACCTCGCATTGAACAACACCAACACAGGATCTGGGGCCCTCTGACCAAGAACTACTTGCCCTTCTGCCCGGGAGGTAGCGAGCGGGACAGGCACCAAGCACCTGTCCCGCTTCACCGATCTCACACCCCTCCCGTTGGGGCCATATCTCTCCCGTCCTGTCAGAACCTGTACGGCTGTGCCCTCCCCCCACCGGGAGACACCCCCCACCCAGCCCTGACACCCCCCCAGGCTGCCCTGCCTAGACATCGAGGGAGATACCCACCCACCCCAACACACTCCCCAATACCCCCCCTTCCCCATACATTCACCACCACCAAGACAATATAACCCCCCCAATATACAATATAGACCCTTTACCCCCCATATTCTCTAACACAGAACCTCCTAATACAAACACAAAGCCCTCCACCCCCAAGTCCTGCCTAAGGGCGGCACATTCCTTAGGCCGACAGGCACGCCGCTTTAAAGCCCCTACTGGGGACAGCGCAGGTGCAGGCAACGAGTGGAGGCACGGTGCAGGCAAGAATGATCTTGATAAGTTGGAAAACTGGGCTGAAACTAACAAAATGAAATTCAACAGAGACAAACGTAAAGTTCTGGATTTAGGTAAGAAAGATCAAATGGGGGATCCTTGGCTCGGCAGCAATACGTGTGAAAAGGATCTTGGGGTTACAGTTGATCACAAACTGAGCGTGAGTCAGCAGTGCGATGCAGCTGCGAAAAAGGCCAATGCAATTTTGGGCTGCATTAACAGAAGAATCGTTCCCAAGTCACGAGAAGTCACAGTTCCACTCTATTCTGCGCCGGGCAGAGCTCATCCGGAGTCCTGCGTCCCAGTTCTGGGCACCGCACTTTAAAGAAGGACATTGACAAACTGGAATAGGTTCGGAGGAGGGCGACAAAGATGGTCGGGGGGTTTTTCAAACAGAGGCCGGACGGCCCGTCTGTCAGGGCTGCTGTAGCTGCAGATTTCCTGCACTGAACATGGGGTTGGACTACATGGCCTCTGAGGGACCCTTCCAACTCTTTACTTCCAGAGGGGAAGATTGCCGAGGGAACTACATCTGTCTGGCGCTGCAGTGTGAACGGTACCCAAGTGGCGTCGTTACCTCCATTGAATTAAATCAAAGTATTTGCTTCTGTGACTCAATAGCCACGTTCTGATCAACTGAAGTAACTGTGTTTTCACTACCTTGAATAACCAAGTTATTCAAGGTAGTTAAACCACGAGCAGACTGTGAGGAGCTGCAGCAAGATCTTACAAGACTGGGAGCCTGGGCATCTAAATGGCAGATGAGATTTATTGTGGACAAGTGCAAAGTGATGCACGTAGGGAAAAATAACCCAAACTCTGCGTACACAATGCTGGGTACTAAGCTAGGGGTTACCACTCAGGAAAAGGATCTGGGGGTGGTTGTGGACAATACACTGAAATCCACAGCGCAGTGCGCAGCAGCAGTCAAAAAAGCAAACCGAATGTGAGGAGTTATTCGCAAAGGGATAGAGAATAAAACTGAGGATGTCATAATGTATCTATGCAAATCGATGGTGCGACCGCACCTGGAATAGTGTATGCCGTTCTGGTCGCCCCATCTCAAAAAAGACCTAGCGGAACTAGAAAAGGTGCAGAGAAGGGCAACGAGAATGATAAAGGGTATGAAACGGCTTCCGTACAAAGAGAGGCTTGACAAGCTGGGTCTCTTCAGCTCAGAGAAGAGAAGACTGAGAGGGGACGTGATAGAGGTTTATAAAATCTTGAGTGGTGCGGAAAGAGTAGACAGGGAACGGTTATTGACCCTCTCAAATAGTACTAGGACTAGGGGACACTCCATGAAACTAGCTGCCGGCAGATTTCAAACAAATACAAGTACTTTTTACTCAACGCATAATTAAGTTATGGAATTTGTTGCCAGAGGACATTGTCAGGGTCAGTAGTATATCAGGGTTTTAAAAAGGCCTGGATAAGTTCTTAGTGAGTGGGTCCATTAATGGTTATTAACCAAGTAGTTTATGGGATGAACGTCTTACTGTCGGGAGCTGGGAGTGAACAACGGGGAACGGATTGTCCATTGGGACTGTTGGTTCTTCTCCCATGCGATCGAGATTGGCCGCTGTCGGAGACAGGATGCTGGGCTTGATGGGACCATTGGTCTGACTCAGTACGGCACGACTTAGGTTCTTATTTCATTTCATCAAAGTAGCGTTGAGACGAATGCTGTAAACTGGAGTGCGGTTGTATCCGTTTCCCCCCTTGCCGAGATGTCATGATCGCTGAACTGGGCTCACCACGCTCACATGGGGTGTTTTTAAAGAGAGACGCGGCTCCACCTGACCGCCCAGGAGCCAAGCCGCCTGTCTGGAGGCAAAGCGGCCGGACGCGCGCTCCCGTGAGCCTCGGAGCACCCCCTCGTGGCCACGCACGGAGCCCCTGCCTGGGTATGAGTGGCAGGAGCCCGCCACGGGGAAGCCACTTTTGCCAGTCTCAAGAAGTGGCCAGGAGTGCGCGGGGAACCCGCCCGGGTTTTACTCATGCCCGGGACGTGTCACTTACAAAGGCCAGCCCGGTGCACTTTCCCCCCCTCTCCTCCATGGTCCGTGGTGTCTTGCCTCGGAGGTTACGGTGGCCATGCTGGGAGCTCACTCCGCCTGCGTGGGGATGCCGCGCAGTGGCCACAAACCCCCTTGCTCTAAACCCAACGCCCACGAATCAGCGCTCGCATGAGCAGCGATTTCAAAACACAAACCAAAGGAGGGATACATCGCGCTCCTGATTTCCAGGGAGGATGTACGCCTCTTCCTAACCCACAAAGAGCACCGGTTCAGCGCGCTGTTTGTGTGAACGCTTCAGGAGTAAAAGCAGACGCAGGACCCGTATCAAATGAACTCCTTGTGAGAACGTGATCTAAAAAGAGAATGGGCGAGGAGTTAAACCGCGGCTTGGAACTGGCAAGAGAAATCGATGCCAGGCTACTGAACTGAGGAGGAAATTGCTTTAGTCCTCTCTCCCCCCGACGACTACTGCGACCTCCTCCTTACGGGTCTCCCCTTGCCCCTCTCGCTTCTGTCCAACACGCAGATGCCAAGGTCATCCCCCTCGCCTGTCCCTGCCTTTGAGCGGGCCCACACCCTGCCCCTCACCTGCCCCTCCCTTTGAGCAGGCCCACACCCTCCCCCCTCACCTGCCCCTCCCTTTGAGCAGGCCCACACCCTCCCCCCTCACCTGCCCCTCCCTTTGAGC
>QEPC01015375.1:196135-271645 GCA_003113815.1 Sphenodon punctatus
GAAGGGAACCTCGTTGCATCTTTAACTGCGTTGCAATGTTGAATTGCGTTGCGAGGTAAATGGGGTAAGTGAGGGGGGAGAAGGGAACCTCGTTGCAAACTGCGTTGCAATGATGAATTGCGTTGCCTTGCAACGACACAATTGCGAGGTTAATGGGGTAAGTGAGGGGGGAGAAGGGAACCTTATCCCTACTGTGGGACGCTAGGGAGTAGGAACTGGATCCAGGGGCCAGGTCCTGCCACCGAAAAGTGCTCGTGGGCCAAAGAAAAGATTTGGGACGGGGATTTGACCTCCTTGACCCAGTTTCTCCGAACGAACGGGGACCCCTGTGGAGTCCTATAGCGCGGATAGACAAGCCTTGCGGAGCAGAGGTTGCTGATTCTTTATTGGTAGGATAAAACATACAAGCGGAAGATTAAGGGGTGTCCATTACACTCTTTAAGAAGCCATTTGTAAGACTTTAAATATAATTAGCCAATCCAGTCGCGCCCCACTGTGCGTTCCCCCCACCCTTACTTCTCAATACTTAGGAGTAGGACAAAATTCCTGGCTGCCCTCCCCCCGAAAGCTGCGGCGGCACGCACGCACGCAGAGAGTTGCGTACACAGTGGGACCGCTAGGGAGTAGGAACTGGATTAGGGTTGCCACCTTTGTTCCTTTTTTACCCGGCACCTCCATTTAGGCCTAATGGAGCGCTGGGTAAACCGCCCCCCCCAGAGGTGGCAGCCCTCAATTGGCTATGGGCACGCTGTTAAAGGAGAGACCCCTGCTGCAGGTATCTGCGAAGTGGGGGGGTGGCGAGGTCAGATGTGTGATTCCCTGCGTCCGCAGCCCCATTCCTAGTTGCGGAGACTTGCCAAAGAGCAAGGCAGGGGCAGAGCTGGGAAGTAGAACGGAGGCTGTCTTTGCCCTTTCTCCCATGCTGCTCCCTACCCCCTTGAACCCACGTGCCGCTCCCACCTGATGCTGCTCCTACTGTCCTGTCATTCAGGGTCCTTACACCTGCGACTTCTCCACTCTCTCTCTCGGTCTCCCCCTCTGTTCCTTTCTCCCTCCTCGATTGCAAGCCCCTGAAAATCAGACTGACGAAACTGCGCCTAAATAGAGGCTTGATCCCCCTTACCAGGAGCACTTCCGTTATTCTGGAGGGAGTAACTAACGCCGGCCGGTGAAGCTTGTGAGGACGCCGCAGTGTGAGCGCTGGTGGCCTAGGATGTATTTTGTGTCTTTAATTGAATAGATCACCAGCAATGTAGCTTGCACTCAATAGCGGTGTTCTAGAGACCGGTCCCTGCATCCAGGGACTGACAAGGACGGGCAAGGGATGAGAACATAGACAGAGACGCACGGGCAGCGATCATGGGGGCAGCCCGGTTCGTATCGGTGCTAGGGCGGGAGGGAATCTACTGGTCAGTGGTGTGGAGCTACCATGAAGCGGGGGCTCCTATTGAGGGGGTTCCTCTTGCAAGTAGTTTTGGGGGAGTGAGCGTGCTGACCCCTTGGAGAACACAGGTGAAGCTGCTGCTGCTGCTCCGTGGAGTGGGCTGCTGGGGGTGGATGCCTGCCTGCCTTTTGGGCATGAGGGACAGGCTGAGACCAGAAGCCTCCTTGGGATGGCTGCTGCCACTCGGGGAAGAGGGGGAGAGGCTGAAAATGGTGGCCTACAGTGAGACCTTTGCCACCCATGTTTGCCCCCCCCATGGCAGTAGCGGTATGCAAGTGGCTCCTGGCCGCCCCCACCCCCCCCAAGTGGCAACAGAGAGCTCCCAGTGGGCTCCCAACCCAAATAACAGCAGCAGCAGCAGCAGCAGCTTGTCGAAGCTGCCAGCTGAGACCCCTCTAGATGGGTGGGCATCTGGGAGTCCTTAAGGGAGCCTCTCCCCCACCAAGGGCAGCCTCGCCCTCCACCCTGGAAAGCCCTGCCCCGTTGGGGGGGTTGGGGGGGGGACTGGGTCCTGTACACTCAGCCTTGCTGTGCCCCAGTGAGTCGTGATTCGTTGGTATGATTCCGATTCATTGATGAGTCCTGTTTTGCTCTTGGTGGAGAATGGAGAGGGTAGAGGGCGGTTGGGACAGTCACGGCCTCTTTGTGAGAGAAGGGAGTATGGGCTTTGGGGAGGGATCTTGCATAGGGATGAGGAGAGAGAGAGAGAGGGGTATAAATCCAAATGAACAGTAATCCTAGTGTGACAGACTACCGCATCCTAGTGAAACAGACAGAGACAGGCCCTCGCCACCTAGTATAGAGTCAGTGACCACGATCCTGGGGAGGCGCAAAGCACCCTAGGCCAGAGCCTGAGCAACCAACACAGTAGAGAGCTGCCGCCTCCTCCTCCTCCTCCAGTGTCCAGATCTCTGCCTTGAGGGGCTAAGTTGAGACATCGCAGGGACCCGCGCTCAGCTTAGTTACAGAGGAGAAGAGGGCGCCTGAATGATTGAATCATGGATCTGGCCCCTTTCCTTGTGTGCTCTGCTCCCTTCCCCTGAGCTCCGTGTATCAGTGCTCGGGAGTAAGAACTGGACCCAGGAGCTGGAAACAGGCCACAGGAAAACTAGCCGTGGGCTGAGTTTGGCCCCTGGGCCTGAGGTTCCCCAGCCCCTGCCGGAGAGGGTAGAGGTGAGACAATACATTGTGCCGGTCTTTGCTGTCCTCCAAGGTCGTGCAGAAGGTCAGACCCGTGCACAGCTGCCTCTCTGACTCGTCTTCCTCTTCCTTGTCTATCCGAGCAGTGACCGTTCTGTGCCACGCCGGGTACAACGTACAAACATTCCCGTCTTACTTCCAGGTAGGGGCAGAGTGGGCTCTTTCCGCATTGGTGAGGTGGGGGTGGCCGTGCCGTGACCCAACACAGTCGCTCCATCTTGAAAGGGTTAGGAGAACTGGAAAAGATGCAGAGACGGGCAACCGGTCTGGCACGGCGTCTGTGCCGAGGAGAGGCTGGATAGGTTGGGGTTCTTCAGCTCAGCGAAGAGACGACCGATGGGATAGGAGAGAGCGGGGCGGAATGAGTCAATGGGAAGCAGTTATTTAGCCCCCCAAATAGTAGTAGAACTAGGGGACACTCCAGGAGTCTAACTGGCAGCAGATTTAAAGCAAAAGGAAGCACTTTTTAACTCTGCTCACGGAACTCCTTGCCAGAGGACCTTGTGGAAGCCAGTAGCCTAGCTGGGTTTGACCAAGGATGGGATACGTTCTTGGAGGATAGGTCTAAATGGCTACGTTGGTCTGGAGCTGGGAATGGAACGGCAGGGAATGGACCCCTGTCTTGTGACCTGCTGGGTACTTCTTCAAAGTGACCAAGGGCAGCCGCTGTCGGAGACAGGATGCTGGGTTGGTTGGGCCATTGGCCTGGAACCGACGGTGGTTGTGACGGTTAGGGGAAGACAGAGGAGAAACATGTCAATACCTGAGGAGCGAGGGAGGATGCTTGAGTCTGCATGTGGCGTGTGTGTGTGTGTGTGGGGAGTGTGCCCCCCTCCTTCCTGACACCCAGATTATGTGCGTCTCTTAGTCTGCCCCCCCTTTATCTAGCTTTTTCTTTCCTCCCCCCCCCCCCCCATTTATCTGAGGTAGATGGTTCACCCCGCAGGGAGCTCAATTCAATGAGATTTTATTGCCATGACAATGTTGCCGCCTCCTCCTCCAGTGTGGAGAGTACAGCCCGGAGAGAGAGGCTTGCTGCCTCTTTACCTGCTTAGCAGCGCACAAGGGTTTGCTGCTTTACCCGGAAGTTCTTCCTTGGGAGGAGGAGGGGGGGTGTCTCTCTCCCTTGATGCATTGAGCATTCAACCCCCCTCCCCATCACCACCTCTCTGTTGCCTCCAATGGAGGGTGCTTGAGGGATGTAAAGATGCCTCCCCCAGCGTCTAACCCAAACCCTGCAATTTTGGTAAGAACAGGGGTCTGGGGGGGGGGGGGGGTTCCTTTTCAGGGGAGGGGTTGATAGTGATGAGAGCAAGAGGAGGGGGAAGGGGGGGGCGTCTGGGCTGCTTTGTGCATGTGACTCTACAGTATGTCTTGGAGATGGCTGCATCTCTGCACCGAGCACGGTTAGAAATAAAGATCGTGGTTGTGGGTGGGGGGGAGCAGAGGAGAAAATGGAGACAGGCTGGGATTTGTGGAGGGTCTAAAGGAGCTAGGAGAGGGCTTCTCTGAAAGCTGCTTGGAGGAGGGGTGGGATGGGATTGATTCATAGAGGCAATTCATTTGTGCGCCGATGGTGGGTAGTGGGTGCGTGCACGGCTCTGTGTTCTTAGAGAGAGATTGAATCGAGCGTACGTGGAGGAAACAGGTGTCTTTTTATGCCGTGTGGGCCAGGCTGCGTAGAGGAATCCAGGGGGCTGCGTGTGGGGAGGGGAGACCCCCCCCCCCTGCATTTAGATTCTCTTGTGGCTCTAACTTCCTATCCAGCAATTCATTCCAGCCCACCTTCCACTTGACTCCTTGCCTCTTCTGTTTTAAAAAAAAAAAAAAAGAAATTATGGGATCCGTTATCTCTTGTTCTCACCTACGCTACAACTGCGATGTGGTATCTGCCTCGTTCTGCAGGGATTCCTTTTCTTCCTTCCTTTCTTTCTTTTTTTTCCTAGCCCTTTTGTGTGTGTGGCTCTGTAGCTTTTCCTCCACCCCTAGGAATTTTACAGGCTGGTGTCATCGTATTTGGAGGGGTGTGTGTGTGTTTGTGCGTGCGCGTGTGTGTGTAGAGAGAATAGCCTTTTAAAACGGCTGCCCCTTTTACTCAGCTTTGCCACTGAAATAGATTTTATCCCTCCCCTTCCTTTTTAATGTGTATATATATCTATATCTGCAGGGTCGAACAGTCTATACAGCTCCCCGTCTCGGCAATCCCGTACAGCTGGTCTCCGAAACGAAATACGGTAGTTTCCCTTCTCGTTTTCCCACAGAGAGGAGTATTTTATAATATTTTAAAATCGGTATGTGGCTTCAGACCCTTTCTAATGGTGTGTCTCCCTCTGTAATTTTTCTATTGTGCCATCTTGAGATCTTTGGCTCCCCAGGAATGGCTTCCATAGCATTTTAAACAAATTATTAAGTCGTGTCATATTGTGGGAGCTAAATGGGAGGTTGGTGACTTCCTAAATTTTTTTTATTTTTTTTCCCTTTTGCATTTAAAAAGGAAAATAGTCAAGAATCCATCCAGGCAAGCTAGTTTGTTGAATCCCTTGGCAATATTTGTATTGCATTTAAAATAAAATAAAATGGTGCATCTCTTAGGTTGGCCAGTCACGAGATGATTCATTTCACCGGCTTGAGACGGTAGACGAGGCTTTTAATCCGGCCCCTAAAGAGTGAGGTTCTCAGTTGGTGGGGTCAGGAGACGGCGGCGGAGCTGAGCTGCAGATGTTGATATATCTGGGTCAGTGCTGGTGGAGGTGAAGCTTGGAATTTCGGTTGCTTGGTCTCTGGTGGCCTTGGAAAGAGACAACGGCAGCTGAGAATCTGGGGAGCTGTTGTGTGGAAAGACATCTGGTCCGCTCTGTCTCTGCCAGTAGAGGTGGCAGTGGTGGGTCTAATAAATCAGGACAGAGTGAACTGGGTTTCTCGTACAGAAATCCAAATACATCGGTGCAAAAACCCTACAAAACAACCATCGGGTTTGCTTTGTCAGTGAGTGATCCTAGTTACCAAGTCTGGATTAACCCTTAGGCTGATTATGCTGAAGCTAGGGGGCCCTGCACTGCAGCATGGGGTGCCACCAGTAGCTTTCTTGCACCCCAGGGAATATGGCCCACGGAGCCCTAACATAGCTGCTGCTGGAGTCCTCGAGAGCTCAGCTGGGATAGCACCACTGTACCCTAGTGGATAAAGTTTGGGACTGTGACATTCATATCTCCCAACAGTCCCTCATTGGGTGCTGAATCCCACTGCCTCTCTTTCAGGAGAGAGACAAAAAGCCTCAGGTCTCTTTGCCTGGTGGTCTCCCAGGCAAAACCCTTGAGAGGTCAATGGAATGACAAGAAAACTAGATGGATTGATAAGCAGGCGAGCTATTGTCCCTCTTGATGCACTGGGAATAATGGGAGGGGTGCAAGTGTGTGAAGGGGCGCGGCTTGTTCCTCTTTCACTGCTGGAAATTTTGGGAGGCATGCTGCTTAGCCATGAACTTGCTGAATGGCCTTGGGCAGGGCTCTCTCTCTCTCGCGCACGCTCTCAGCCTCAGTTTCCCCATCTGGAAAATGGGAATAATAATGACCCTCTTAAAGCTCTTTGAATACTGACAGTGTTATTGAAATTATTATTATTAATAATAATCTGCCCTCCTCTGGCGTTTGGATTTCCCATCAGCCCGGTTTCCCTGGCAGGCCAGAGGGCAGTTTAATAGCATGGTAGGGTGTTGGGAAGAGGTGCAGATACCCGCAGCAGTTCCCAAATGTTTTGGCTGTGTGACACCCCCTTACCCCCCCCCCCCTTCTCTTCTCGAGTCCTAAATATAATCCTGCATCCCCAGACACTGACCTGGAAAGTATACTAAATAGCGTCCAGGATCATGGCCCCACTAGCAGAAGTCCTGACCCACCATTGATGATTGATTCAGGATGGGCTACAGCATAAAAAAACCCCATATAAAGATAGGATATAAAAAAATCCCTAGACATCCCCATCCCAACACCTATCCCCAGCTGCCAAACGCTTGGGGGGGAAGAAAAGTTTTACACTGCTTCCAGAATATGCTCAGGCTCAGATGGACCTCCTTAAGGGGGGGGAAGCAAGCTCTTAAAAATGCTTTGCCGAACCTCCACGGGAAGGGAGTTCCCCGGTGCCGGGGCAGCAGTCGAGTACAGCCTCTGACCCTGACGGGCAGATGGCCCTTGTAAGAGGGCGCCCCCGGGGAGTGTGGTGCAGGCAGGAGATCCCCGCCGTGGGGCCTTCCCTTCTCTTGAATCTTGTCCCAACGGTTAGGTCAGCACTTGCGACCTGATTGAGCAAAATCCTCTGTCTTGCAGAGGCAGAAAGGCAGAAGTGTTTCCTGCTGCATCACCGGCTCGGTCTCATTACTGGTAGGTGGGTCCCCGCCCTCTAGCTTCAATAACCTGTCACCAGCATCGGAGAAAATAGCAGCGCTAGGAAGCGAAAGCCATTCAGATGATTTATTTCTTTATTTAGGTGGTTGTTTAAATACTCAGCTAAGGAGAAGCTGGGAAAAGCGCTGACATCTTTTCATTTTTTTATTTTTTTATTTTTAAAGGTATTTGTTGGGTGTGTGTGTGTGTGTGTGTGTGTGACTCACTGACTCTGAGACTGCAGGGGAAAGCACCAGGGTCCCTCAGGACTGGAACAGACAGTTTTGACTTGTGGCTGAGCCTGATTGCTGCTTTTGGCGGAAGGCCAAGGTTCCTTGGAAGGGGCTGGCCCCGTACTTGAGTGGTTTTATACTTCAGAGGCTATCAATTTTATGGTCGAGTTAGTGGTAATTATACCTGGTGAAACGTAAAGGACGTTGGGGGAAGACATCCGTGAGGCGGCGCAAAGGATCTTGCCTAATGAGCTGCTGAGATAATCGACCTCACAAGTTGTTTTTCCAAAAGCTTTGCGCCAAAAGTAAAGGAGAGAGCTGGTCTCGCCCTGGCTGTCGCCGATGGGAGTTCAGAATTCTAATCCCGATCCAACAGGTGTGGAGTAGTGCGGAGAAGGGGGTTTGAGGGTCTAAGTCGGGGGTGGGCCAAGCTCCCGAGCCAAAGAACCATGTACCAAAATTTTCATATTGCAGAAAGCCTCAAGATGCTTTATATTAATTGCGGCTTCCATGGACAGGCTGGCATAGCTTCCCTGATCAAAGCTCTGGCTCCTAGGCGGATTTGGGCAGCAACAGTAGTAGCTCAGGGCATACCGGCCCTGTTCCCCACTGCCCCCGGGAAGATCCAGTAGGAGCATCAGTTGAAATGGTAACTTGGCTTCTCTCTTGCTTCTGAAGGAGGTGCAGAAACATTCTTTCCCCCCGCTTCCCCGGGTAGTCGCTTCTGGCCTGCAGCCCCCAAGCCACCGTTTGTCCACCTGGTTTAGCGATTTGGGATTCCTGGTTCTCTTCTGAGCTGTGGGAGAGGAGTGGGGTATAGTGGCTGGGAAAGGACTGTCTAGGGAGGGAGGGCTGGAGGGTGGAGTAGTGACTAGAATGATATTGGAGGGGTGCTGTGTGTAGGGATTCCCAGATGCTGTGGCTCTGGGAGGCAGTGTGATCTGAGAAAGGACCTCAAAGGTCAGCCAGTCGAGTCAATGTCCTGCTTTGCAGCAGGGTAATTGTCTGAGGAGTTAAGATTGCTGCTGTGAAGTATAGTGGAAACTTCCTCATCCAGATGCCTTAAGGGATATGATTTCCCCCCACATTAGAGACATCTGGGTGAGGGGTTTTCTGTTGTAATAGATTGGATATGAGAACTGTAGGGAGAAATAACACATGCCCGTGTTGCTGTAGAGCCGCAGAAGCAGCTCTATAGTTAAGGTGGCTTGCACTCTTTGTTAAAATCATGAAAAATGCTATTGGTTATAAAATTGAGATGATTTACCCTATCGCTGTGAAATTGCGTAGGAAGGATGGCTTCGATAAGGAGTAGGAGCTATCCAGATTTCAGAGAAATTTGATGAATAGCAAGCAAGTTACAGACGTTTGGATTTTGGAGGCAGAAATGGGTTTTTTCCTTCCTTTTGTGACTTTTTCTCTCGATGGACAAAAGTGTTTTTGAAGCTACCTGTCTGGATTTGGAGAGGTGGCTGAAAATTGAAGTTTGCATCCTAGTCGTTTCGTGAGGCTGGAGTTTTAAAATCTGTGATGTAGTTTTTAAGTTAGGATGTTTTGAAGTTCCCATGTTATCCAGTGGGGAGAGTGAGATTTTTAAGTGATGTTGCGTACGTACGTCGTGTATGTATGGACAACCAACATGCCCACCGTGGGAAGGGAGCAGGGGGTGAATCCAAGCTGTTTGTCACCTTCTCCCCAGATGGAGAACAGTGGTTGCTGAGGTGGAGCTGCGAACAGGGCTCCCCGCTTCTCCTGCGTGCAAGCAGAGTTTCTGAGCCTGGGAGCTGCTGAACTCATGTATGTTTTATGTATTCTAGAGCCACGGGAGCAGCTTTGTAGTTAAGACCGGTTGCAGTCTCCATTAAAATCACAAAAGCTAAGTCCTGGAAATTGGTGAAAACACCGGAAATAGATAGAAAATAACCTCCCTGGGAGTCCATGAGCAGCGTGTCACGCCCCCCCCCTCCCAGCCACCTTAGCCACTTCTGTTTCCCGGCCCCCGGGGGCTGTGCCCTGCGTTAGGAAGAGTGGATCACCCTCACCTTCCTGTGTCCTCCTGGCTTCCTATCCCCCTCCTCAACCCTAGGGGATACACTTATTTATTTATTACACTTTTACCCTGCCCCTCTCGCCAAGCAACCCAGGGCAGCTTACGATATCAAAACGTATAAAACAATATATATGTCACCTGGAGACTGGCGGGCTGGCAGGGTTCCCACTCGCTCTGGGTCGTCGCCCGCCCTTTCCTGTGCCCCTCGCAGTCTCACCGGTTTCAGAAATTCACAGTTGGGCGAGGCTCGTCTCGGGGATTGGCCGAGAACTCCCACCCCGTTCAGCGCTTCGGGTGCAGCGAACGCGAGGAGACCATGTTTGGGGCTAAACAGGAAGCTTTATATATAAAACGGTAAGCCAAAAAGTTCAGAGCGAGCAGAAAGCAAACGAAGGTAAAGCACGTGCAAAGCTAGCTAACGTTGCGTTCCCTGGCCAAGCTAGCAGCCTGGCGTCCTTTCTCTGCCTCCCAGCCGGGTGACGGGGTGCTGGCTCGGAGTCCAGCAGCAGTCTGGGGAGGCGGTCTGAGAGAGTCTGTCTCTGTGCGTCAGCACCCCTCAAACTCTCTTTGGGAACCCCTGAGGTGGAGAGCTTGGGGTCCAAATAGAGTTTTTATGTAGTCCCTTTCCAGTTCTCCGGGATCCCATTCCTACCCCCAAAGCACTGAAAAGACCGAAGTTTGGGTAAGGGAGCAGAGATGGGGGAACGCCCTCAAGTATAGGATACAGATCTGACACGGAGACAGGAGCTTTTACCCTCCTCTTCCTGAGTGGAAGCCTTAAATGCTCTAGCCCCAACCTGATTGCGGCCTGTGTAACTTGTACTCATTTTCAAGGTGGCTTCTGGGAGGGAGACGTTTCCCATACTCCGGCCTCTTTCAGCTACTCCCGTTTACGCACTATAGCGTATTCCCGTTTCACAAACGCCCCACAGAAATTCTAGGATTGAAAAGCCTTTGGTTTAAGGGAGACATTAAGGCTCTTGCAAATTCAATCATGCTCCAAAAGGATGGAGATTGTAAGCTAAGGCTCTTCCCTTGCACCGTGTAAGCAGTAAAGACGTTGTACAGTCTCCGATATTGTGCTGGCTCCATGCACCCTTGGTCTTTCAGCCCCTAGTGCTCTTCCTCCGGGGGCAACGCTGAAGCTGGGGACAGCAGGGGGCCAAGGGGCAGCTTGCATTCCTTGACATCCCTTCATGAATGTTCTCTTCCTTGTCCTTCCTAGGGGCAGAAACGTGTCACTAATGAGTGATTATTCAGCGCCAGGTACGTTGATGGCACTAGATAAATACGAAATAAGAATATTAGGTCTCCTAATGGAAGCCACTAGACCAGGAATGGGGGAACTTTTTCCTCCCACGGGGCCGCTTTGAACGTTAGTACAAGCTCCGAGGGCTGCATAGAAGCTGTGGGTGGGGATGCACTCAAGAAAAGGAGGGTCCGGATTATGGATTTGTGCCATGCCCTCATCTCTGCTCCCTTCCCCTGAGCTCAGTCTTTCAGCGCTTGGGAGTAGGAACTGGATCCAGGGTTCAGATCCAGGAACTGGGAAAGGGGCCACATAAACATTTGCTGCAGGCTGCCTTTGTCCCCGGGCCTGAGGTTATTTATTCACCGCAGCGCTGGACTCTAGTGGCATTCACACCAGCCCTTTTCTCTTGCCTTTTCAGTTTCTTATGTGAGATCGTAAGCCTGCATTTTCACTGTTCCCACCCCCCTGCTTCAAACGTTACCCCCTATTTCCGTGGCCGCTGCTAGATACCCCATAATGTGACACGACTCTGCATTGATTGTACTGGGCAGATAGTGACAGTAGGATTAATCCCATCACCCATTACTTCAAATGCTCCAGAATTGTTGCTGCTATTATCTATTCCTCCAGCACTTTCAGTGTCCAAAGTGCTTTACAGTCCTCTAGCTCACCCTCACAATAACTTTGTGACGGGTCATTATTATTCCCAGTTTACAAGATGAGGAGCGGAGGCTAAGAGAAACAGGGACTTGCCCAAGGCCGCCCAATGAGTTCGTGACAGATGGCATTTGAATGCTAGTCTTCCAGGTCCAAGTTCAACACAGAGTTGAAAGAAGTACCTGCAAAACGGGGTATACCCAATGAATTTACGGGACTCGCCTCAAATCCTCACCATTGGGTACGAATCGTTACCCAGTTCCCAACGGCTTACCCTAATTTACCGTTTTCCTGGAATACCGACTTCTAGTACCATTTTTTTTTTTTACTGTCCCAATTTTCACTATTTTTGTATAGGCAGTAGAGACAAAGCAGTAAAGTGATATCTTTTATTGCAACAACTATAGTTGGTGATGGACCTCACAGGGTCCTTCGTCAGGCAGGTCTGTGGTTACCGTTCGGTAAACGGTAAATTGGTACATCCATAATGGTAGAAACCGTTTTTCTGGGTCATCAGGTCCCTGGTACTTGGGTCACGTGCCTGATATGGGTACTTGGAATTATGTGTGTTACCAAGACTGTATTATCCGCTAAGCTCTGCCAGCTTTGGTTAGATGACTACAGAGTCTAGCATTCCATTTGAACAAGCCCTTAATCTGCAATTACCTTTTTAAACTTGGCCAGAAATTAGCTCATACAGTCACCGTTGTCCAAAGATCTGTCATAGGCTGGTGTTTCCCGTCGCTTGTGACTGTTCATTCATGGAAACCATCCAAACGCTCTCGGCTAGCTCTTCAGCAACAGAACATTGGTCCGTAAGTCTGTTTTTGCTTGTTATGATGGCTTTGCGTTGCAGTCGTGGCCTCTTCTGTTCCAGCTGAAGTTTATAACTTGGTTTTCAATTACAGCAGCAGCATATGGAATATCAAATCAATTGGGCAGAGTCGCCATTGTAAAACATGATCCTTTCTCTGGTGCTTTCTCTGGTGCTTTCCATTATCAAAGTACTTGACGATCCTTGCCTAGTTCACCATCTTTGCCTAGTTTGTTATCCTTTCTCTGGTGCTTTCCGTTATTTATGTATTTGTTTATTTGTTTTAAAATTTTACTACCCCACTCCTCCTGCCACAGGTGGCTTGGGCCGGCTTACAATTTATAAAACATTAAAACAACAATTAAAAACAACTAAAAGGAGGAAGAAAATTACCCTCCACCCCCCTCATCCATCTCCCCCAGCCAAATAAATGCCTGGCGGAACAGCCAGGTCTTACAGCTTCTCCAAAAAGAGGGGAGATGCGGGGTCAACTGGGCCCCCACCGGAAGGGAGTTCCACAGCCCGGTGCGGCCACTGAGAATGCTCTCCCCTGCGTGGCCCCCCAGAAGACTTGGGGGACCTCGAGCAGGGCACTCCCAGATGACCGCAGGGGCCAATCCAGCACCCGGGGGGTGAGGCGGTCCTGCAGATAGTTAGGGCCTAGGCTGTTTAGGGCTTTATAAGCCAAGACCAACACCTTGAATCGGGCCTGGAAAACCACCGGCAGCCAGTGCAGAAAGCGGAGCACCGGTGTAATATGCTCCCGGCGGCCTAGTTCTACCAAAAGACAGGCCGCCGCATTCTGCACCTGCTGCAGTTTCTGAGCCAAAGTGCTTACTCAGTTTTCCATGGCAACAACCCTGTGAGCTTGGGCACCGGGAGAGGGAGACGAAGGGGGTGCAGGGGCACTCCCCTGTCTTCCACCTGACCCCACCCCGTCCGGACATTGTGACGACAGGGTGCTCGGAAAAGGAGAGAGAGCTCACGTCTGAAAGGGGTGAGGCAAAGCGGCTTTCTTGCCCTGACTCTCTAATTCTGCCGGCGCGGCCTCTCCTGTGAGTTGGTATTCTCCATTTTGCAGACAGTCAAAGCTAACCAGTGAGCGCGTGATGAAGATTGGATTTGAACCATGGCCTCCCAGGTCCAGAGCCCAATACCTGAAGTTGCTTTCCTGGATCAGACCCATGGTCCACTGTTCTTCAGCATTCTAGCGTCCGCACCCGTTGCTTCAAGAGCCCGTCAGCGGCCAGATGTAGAGCGGTTTGTCTCAAAGGTCTCATTCCTAAACCCCTAGTGTAGGGATGCGGAACCTCTGGCCTGTGGGCAAATGTGTCCTGTGGCTAATTTCTGTGCGGTCCCTTACTCCCTTTTCCATTTCTTGGATCCGGCCCCTGGATCCAGTTCCTAACCTCAAGCACTTCAAAATTTAAGTTTAGGTTTGGGAGCAGAGATGATGGCAGGCACACCATTATAAGAAGCACATCCATGATCTGGACCCTCCTCTTCCTGAACACACCTCTTAACCACCCCTACCCCCAGACATCTGCGTGGCCCTTGAACCTATATATTCGTTTTCACAGTAGCACCTGGGAGAGAAAAGTTCCCCCACCCCTGCCCTAATTGATAGAGATTGCCTTAAGACCCAAAGCATGAATTGTTCTATCCTTTCCCAAAGTTTGGTAGGGTGAACTCCTAATTAAAGAGAACGGAAGTAGTTTACCCCCCCGCCAGCGCTGATCATGTGAATGGGCGAGAGGTGTGTTAATTATGTGTGTTGCCACTTAACACCTAAAACTTGAGTGTTCATCTGAGCAGTCTCCCCTGGGCAACGTAACTCTTTGTTCTTGCAAAGGGAGGAGGAGAAACAGGGTCTGGATCTCTCCGTAGGTGCCCTAGTCTTTTGTACATTTCCTCTGGAGACTCCCGTGCTGACCACTGTCGGAAACGGAGTCCTGGGCAAGATGGACTGACCAATTGTGGTGGTTCTTACCTCACCTTTACAGACTTTGAATTATGAGCCCTCAAGGGAAGATTCCTTCCTGGCTCCATTTGGTTAGACTGCAGGCTGTTGTGTGTCACTGCCTACACCTGTTTGTGTACCATCTCTCGCTAATGGCCTTGACCCACGGATCCACTACCCCCCCCCCCCCGGTGGTATCTAATAATAGCCCGGTCTTGCGCAGCGTCTTGTGGCTCCGAAGTGCTGTGCAGATGATTCATTAGGGTTAACGCCACTTGAACATCTCAACTGGGAGATTTTTGTGTGGTGGCGGTGGTGTGAAAATCAACAAGGAGCTGTGCCTGATAAGCCGTGAAAAAGAGAGGTCGTCGGGACCAGTTATACCTAGTGGATGTTTATCGAACTGAATTTGTAGAAACTTTGTGAAGCTCAGGGGCAGGGAACCTTTTCTCTCCCAGGGGTCACTTAGAAAATGAGTACGAGCTCCGCGGGCTGCATAGAAGTTGAGGGTGGGCATGCTTAAGGGGTGTCCCTGGGAAGAAGAAGGTCCAGATCATGGATCCGTCCCCTCGTGTGCATGCTCTGCTTCCTTCCCAAGAGCTCAAGTCTTCCAGGGCTTGGGGTTAGGAACTGGATCCAGGGGCAAAATAAAAACTAGCCGTGGGCCGCATTTGGCCCCTGGACCTGAGCTTCCCCTCCTCTGGTCTAGATATTCTTACAGTGAGAAGAGTCTCTTCCTAAGGGCTAACCTAAATCTTTGTTCCTGCAGGTTAAGCCCAACCCTCTTGTTCTACTCTCAGTGGCCATGTAAGCCACTTCCTTACTAGCTTTTTTTCAGCCTGTTCCTCATTGTTGCCTCCTTCTTCTTTTTTTGAATGTATAATGCCAGCGGCTTTGTGATTAGAAATGGGTCCCTGCCCTGAGGGGCTTACAATCTAGAATGGACAAAGAGGTGGAGTGGACAATGCAGGGAAACTGAGAAGTTGCAGGGCCACGTGCTTAATTAGTTCAGTTACAAGGGGAGGAGGGGACTCTTGAAGGACGAGATGGTACAAGGATCAGGAGACTCGGGCAGGTGAAGAACAAAGTTCTTGGGAATCTTGTGACTTCTTTGCTTTTTTGGATCCCTGCCTGGTGTTTCTTTCTCCAGAAAAGGCCATTGGGAGAGTAGGGATAACTGAATGCTAGTAATTAATTATTGGAGAAGGATCTTGCAGCATTTTAGGATTCTGCATCCACTCTCCTGCCCTTTTCTTGGGTTCTGGCTTTTCCCTATGGCAGTCCCTGTAGATTGGAAGGAGCAGAGGCCTGTACCAACAGGTGTTATCTCTCCATCCTTGGAAGAATGCCCCGTGCATGTGAATCGGCCTCTGGGCTGGTGCGAATGTCTCACTCGCTCAAGACATAAACTGCTCCCCTCCAGAGCCCTCAGGCCGGCACTGTATGACTTTATCTGGCAATGGTAATTAAGGAAACAGAAGCAATTTGTAATACAAATTAAAGGGGATAAAAGGCCACCTTGGTCCCTAGTTTCCTTCTTTTCCCTAGGCAGGCTCGTCTCTCTGCAGAAAATTTGTTAGTGTCTTAGTGCAGTGTGTTAGAATAGCAATCATGTTAGTTTATTTAAAATTTTTTATCCCAAAGGCTCAGAGCCCGTTAGAGCTAAAACGGGCTAACCCTATCCCTGCCTACCAAATGCCTGGACAAGTAGAAAAGTCTTGTATTGCCTGTGGGAGAGGAGCCGGGTAGGGCTTAGATAGACCTCCAGGAGAAGGGAGTTTCACAATTGTGGGGCAGCTACCAAGAAGACCTCTCTGCCCGCCCTTGTATGGACTTGGCGGGGTAGAATGCTAGAGTAGGATGCGACCCCCAGAGATCATCCTAGTGCAGGGTAGGTGGTACCTCCCAGCTGGCATCAGAGGCTGCCGTGGGAAACGAGGAAAGAAGCCGTCTTTCAGATATAAGGGGCCCAGGATGTCTAAGGCTTTCTAGGCCAGAGCTGTCCCTGGAAAGCTACTGGATGCCAGTGCAGACTCAAGAGCACCAGTCTCTGCTGCAGGGGCAGGAGTTCTCACTGACTAACCCCAATGGCCGGCCGCCTAGTAGTAAATCTGCCACGTAGCCCGTGGATGATAGAATCCTAGAATCGGAATGAACGTCAGTCATCTCGTCCAGCCCCCTGCTCCAAACCAGGATATACTCTGCCTACATTTAAAAAACCTGCCTAGTGAGTTGGGGTGGGACTCCAGGGGGATTGGAATACTGGATTGTTAACATTGCCGATTTTACTGGGTTTTTTACACTACGGCTATTTTTAAAAATGGTAAATCCAGTATTCCGATAACAACCAGTATCTGTATTATCTGATTAATCTGATACCAGCCATTATCGGTATTATCAGATAATTCCGATACCGATAGTCCCCCCCCCCCCCCCCGATGTTGTTGTCCAATATGTCTATAGTGCCAAATGGCACATGGGATATTCCACAAAATTAATACAATCAAACAACCATTTAAAAAACAGTTTTGGGGGGGGGGGGAATCAATTAAGGGGAACCAGCTGGATCTCTGTCTAAAGCAGGGGTGGAGGATCTCCACCCCTGGACTAGAGGGGATGGGCTTTAAATGAAAGGAGAAAAGCAGACTTTTCTAACTGCCCAGGGTACAGTTGGGCAGCATAATAACTTGCCAAGGGAGGTTGTAGAGGCCCCATTGCCGGAGACAGTGTAAAAACAGGTTAGACAAACCTCTCTCAGGAATAGTTTTGGTACAGTGGGTCCCACTTAATAGGAGGGGGCTGCCCTAGGTAACCCCTGAGGTTACTTCCAGCTGTATCGTTCTACAGCGGCAGTTAGAAGAAATGTTAAAGGCCTGGGTGCGGGATGTGGGCTGCAGAGAGAGGTGAAGAGATGTGTGGGGGAGATGACATGTTGCTCCATGGGTGGGGGTGGAGCTCACCAGAGACCCTGCATCCAGCCTGGGCTTGGCTTGGATCCAAATTTCTGTCCCAAGAGAGGCTGGGGACCAAACTAGAGTGGGAAGGGAGGGAAAAGTCCAGCTTGTAGATCCCTTGAATCCACATCTCTACTGTCTCCTCTCGAGCACTCCTCTCCTCCACTTCGGGGCTAGATCCAGGGACTGGAAGGGGAGTAGCTGCAGGCAGGATTTGACCCGCAGGCCAGGGATTCCCTGCCTTTGTTGTAGACCTTGCTCTGAAGCAGCTGGCGTTGGCCACTGCCGGAGGAAGGAGTGTTGGTCTTAACCCAGTATGACTCGTACGCTCCCATGTCCCTTTGGGACCCTTCGGCATGCTAAAAACGGCCATGCTGGGTCTACCCAAGGGTCCACCATCTTCCTGTTGGACCCTGGTCCTGGGAACTTCCGGAAGCATGGGGAGCCAAGCCTGGGACTGGCACCCTTGGGCGGCGGAGGGGCGAGAAGAATGACTCCTCTGTGCTGGCACCATCCTCGGGGAGCATCCAGATTTCTTCAGATAGGGCTGTAGTGGCTGCCCCCTCTTAGTCTCCCAATCGGTCCCAGCCTTGCCCTGCTCAGCTTCCTGATTGCCTGCCTGCCTGCCAGATAAAGGCTAGGAGATGTATGGACCATCTTGAATGTCTGTCTCTTTCATTCCTGCTCCCCCTACCCTGAATTTGGCCCTGATCCCACTCTAGAGCTTCCCAGCCCCAATCCTGAACCTGCTCCAGTTCCCTGTCTCTCTCTGACACGCTAGATCAGGGGCGAGGAACCTCAGATGTAAGAACCAAATATGGCCCGTGGCAAGTTTTTGGTGTGAACCCTTGGCCCCTGGATCCACTTTGTACTTCCAACCACTGAAAACCTGAGCTCGAGGGAAGGGAGCAGAGCTGTGGGGACGCACACAAGGAGAGGGGACAGGTCCATGATATGGGGCCTCTCTTTCTTGATTGCATCCCATTTCCAGCTTCTGTGTGTCCTTCAAAGCTTGTACTAATTGTCAAAACACCCCACCCCCCGGACGGAAAGGGTTCCCCATCCCTTTGCCGTAGATGTCTCCCAGTTGTGTGTTCCTCTCTGTTCTTGAGCTGAGCATTTCCACCCCCTCCTCTTGACTGGCTAGCATCCCGGCTTGGTCTTCCAAAGACGGATGGTGCAAGTGTTGGCTGGCAGGCCCCAGCGCGTGATGTACACCATGAGGTGGCTCAGTTGTTTCAGAAACAAATCAAATGCACGCAGGCCTAGAGGACGCTTTGTCTAGAGTGTACTGGCATGGGTCGGGGTGAAGTGTCTGTGGCATTGTAACAACACAATGCCTGCCCTGGTATTAATGCAAGCTTGGGCATATTTCTCCAGTATCTGCGGAGACCTGAACGGAGTCTATTAGCTCATCCCTTCATTTTAAACGTTTGTTTCTGTGGCGTGCTAGGTGATTTAAATGCGTTTCTATTGAGCGGTGGATTTTACGTTGAAAGCATTTTGAAAGCTCTTTAAAAATTCCAACCTCGAAACCCGCACGCCGCGTCTCGAGGGCTGCAGGTGCCAGGCCTTTGTAGTACAGCATGCTGGCCGGGAGCGCTGATTATTTACTGGACTTGGATGGAAATTGTTTATTTAAACCGGGCCAGATTGACTGCTATGCTGATTACATTGCAGTGCGGGGGAGGCCTGTTCTTGGGAGAGGGGGGTCAGCGAGTGTGTTTGTCTTGCCTCATGAGATTTAATTGCACAAGGCAATAAAATGGCTCCTCTGTTTCAGCTCTCATTTCCTCCTATGTTCCCACCTGGGAACTTTGCTCCTCCTCTGCCACTGTCCTTACCTGTCCCTGAGCCTCCTGCTCCCCAAACTGTCTTCACCCCTTCTCCCAGGCACAGGCCCCCTGGACCTGGAGTTCCCTCCTTGAACACACCTACGCTCTGCTCCCTCCCTCCCTTCAAATCCCTCCTAAAAACATCTCTCTTCCCTCAGGCTTTTCCTTAGCTCCTCACCCCCATAGATTGCTCCTTGATGCTTCTCGTTATCCTGTCCCATTATTATTATTTAGTGTCATTAATGTACCTGGTGCTGTGTACAATCTAATTAGAGACTGGTCCGTTCCCTTAGGGACTTAAAATCTAGGCTGGACAAGGCAGAGTGGAACGTGAGACGCGGATACGTTCCTAAAGTTGAGAAATTGCAGCTTAGTTTTGTTACAGGCGAGAAGGGGGGCACCCTGAGTGAAAGAGGGAAGAATCAGTGATGAGTTTATGGGAACGAGGAGCTAGGCAACTTCAGGATCCTCCTCCTCCCCTTCTAAAGCCATACTCCGATAAAGAGAGGTAAATTGAAATAAAGACTTTGATTTAATTAGATCAAAGTAACGACTGCTTGTAAAGTGTTCAGACGAGCCGTGTAAACCATGGTAGCACTGCATCCATCTCCCCCCAGCTGAGACATAATGATTCCTGAACTGTGGTCACCACCTCGCACTAGCATGTGTTCCTTCGAATGGTTCCTTCGAAATCCAAACCAAAGGGGACGGGGGAGTATAGGTACAACTGAAAAATCAAGAGTGCGTAATTCTCTTCTCCTCCTGAATAACTGGAGTTTAGCACTCCATTTGTGTGAATGCTTCAGGAGTAAAACAGGAGGCAGGCCCAACTACATCCAATTAACTGTTCATCAGAAGGGGGCCTAACTAAGCTCAGCGCATGCCCCTTCGTGAAGGGCTCCCTCTCTCTCCCATCCCCTCGTCTCTTTGTCCATCCTCGATTGTAAACTCCCTCGGGGCAGTGGCCGGTTTCTAATCGGAGCGTTTTGTTGCGGCTATGGAAATTAAAAATGATTTAACGTGGGGGTTCTAAGCTTTTGGTTTCTCGCCATCCATGGCTGAGGCCACGAATATGAGTGATGCTTCATGAACCTTGTTCTTTGTTGCGGTCTAGTGTGACGTGGGCCCCGGTGTTGATCAGTCTGTGTCTGGCCCTATGGAGGGGAGGGGGGGGCAGGATGTAGGGGGCAACACAGCCAGCACCTGAAGCATAGTACTCCTTCCTGCCCCTCTCCCTTCTGGAACCTCTAGCAGCACCATCGGAGTGGTCACCTCACCCCCTGGGCCCCTGGTTGGCCCCTGCGGTTGTCCGGGGGGGGGAGTGTACCCTCCTGGAAGTCCTACGTTACCGATGGGTTCGGACGGACAGGAGGGCCTACTCGCTTTGGAATTCCCTTCTGGTGGAGGTTCGCCTCAGCCTGAATCTTCTCACCTTCCGATGAAATTATAAGACCTGGCTTTTCTGCCAGGTGTTTGGCGGGGTGGGTATGTCGGGGTAAATTTGCAGGTTTTGCACTGGGTTTTACTTTGCGCACGATTAGAGTTTTAATACGTGTTATATTTTTACACTGTTTCTATTATTAATTTTGTGAGCTGCCCCGAGTCACTTGTAGCGAGAGGGGCGAGGTAAAAGTGTACGAATAAATAAATAAATGTCAGCACTATGGGGGTGGGCAAGAGTGGTGCGGCAGGCGGTGCAGTGCTGGTCCCCCAACCCCAGGAGTCTTGACACGGCACGGTGACCTTGTAGCTCCTGCTGGGGCTTCTGGGAGGAGAGAGGGTAGGGGACGCTTCTGGGAGTGAGCCTGATGCAGCGTGCTACATCTGCCAGTTGTGTGGGGCCCCACCCCATCCCGAGATCCTCTCCCTTCCCCCGCCTGGGACATGTTGTGAGGCCTTTTTCCCTGCCGGGGCCTGCCTAGCAGTACGGTTCTACTCCCTGTTTTGACTGGGAGTAGAACCCACGAGTTCTGCTTGAAGTTCGACTGCGATTAGAACCCACCCGTTGTACTGAGTGGTGTCTGTGCAGCGTCCGGCATGACCAGGGCGTGCGTGCTGGCCGTGGTGGTCTTGGCTGGGCATCTGGGTGCTACTGCAATAGCAGTAATTAACGATACTAAATAGCAAATTGGCATTCGCTCCATGTTTCACCTTCTGAAATGATCCTGTTTCTCTCCCCCCCTTCTCCTTCCAGGTTGCCATGGGGATCTTATACGCTGGTCTGAGAGGAAGTAGGTCCTAGTAACACCACTGCACACGATGCTCCTGTTGTGAGGCAGACGGGAAAGGCCGAGCAGATCAGAAGTGCCAAGGTTGCTGCCTCACCATGGCCACGGATTCCAATGAACCGGCCAGCACGGAGGATTCCGAGAAACCTGATGGAGCTTCTCTAGAGGGCAGTGAGATCGCCTCTGTTGATGCCACGTTGACCATGGAGACCAGGACCGAAGAGGGTGTCAGCGCCCCTGCCTCCGGGGAGACCACGGAGAGGAAAAGGTTCTTCCGAAAGAGCGTGGAAATCACGGAGGAGGACAAGGCCCCGGAGGCCTGCCCGAGGGATGAGCAGGAGCAGTCTGCGGTGGGAAATCCGAGGGCAGACTCTCTCTCCGTCAGCGCCCTGGCGGTGGGGCAGGAGGCCAGGAGCGATCAAGGATCAAAGGGGATTTCGGAAGCCGCCAGAGAGAGGACCAAGAAGGAGATAGAGGAGGAGGCGGAAATGAAAGCCGTGGCTACGTCGCCGGGGGGCAGGTTCCTGAAGTTCGACATTGAGCTGGGGAGAGGGGCCTTCAAAACTGTCTTCAAGGGTCTGGACACGGAAACCTGGGTGGAAGTGGCCTGGTGCGAACTGCAGGTTAGTGCGGTGGTGAATCTCGCGGTGAAGACTGACTGGCGGATGGTCCGGCTGCTGGGGAGGGGTTGGGGGAGGGATAAGCTCCCTGTGCAGAGTGACCTCGCTCCGGTAAGACTCTTGTAAGAATAACTGCAATGATCCAACCCGTCACCGAGCTGTCCCAGTGATGTGACAAGGTCGTGGCCCCCCTGAAGGGCAAGGGGTCTTCCTAAGATGGAGCTCTCCATAGGTTACAGGCAGGCCTTGGGAAACCTTCCCCCCCCCCCCCCCCCCCCCCCCGCAGCAGCGGAAACCCTACCAGGAAGGAAAGTTTGAAGAGTCAGCTGGGCCAGCACCCCACCCCACCCACTCTGAAAACCTCCTATGTGAGCGCCACTAGCATTTTTGGATGTGGGCAGAGTACTCCATCCCCCTCCCACTTTGAGAATTCCCTTGTGGCCCTCGAACCATTTTCAGGGTAGGGCCTGGGTTCAGCTGAGCCCCCTCGCTCCATATTAGCGCTGGCCCTGCTTCTGCGCACTTGGCTCTCTCCAGTCCCAAGCAGTTGCTCTTGTCGTCGCCAGCCGGGTGCCGTGCATGCTGGGACGCTATCCCAGGGTGCCTTGTTCCAGATGGGAAGTGAAGGTCCCTCGCTGGAGCAGACACACCAGCTACAGTGGGCATACCTCCCCAAGTGTCCCTATTTAGTCGAGACAGTAGCTCTTTGGGCACTGAGTCCCACTGTCCTCCTTTCGGGAGTCAACATCTCTCTCTCAGAAGAGAGAGAGAAAAAGCCTGGGCTTCAAGCCTCATGCCCCTCTTTCCTGGCAGTCTCCCAAAAGAAGCCCTGTGAGAGACGCTGGGTTTGTGCCGCCCTGTGAACGGGGTCCCAGTCCTGATTATTGGATAGACCAGGGCGGGGTGTTGAAACGTTAAGGTGCCCACGATCCATTTGAGCCAGGCGTCCCACCTCAGGCCATCTACCAGGAGTCCTCCCGCTGGCTCCCAGCTCAAGGGCACCTCCGCAACTGATTTCCGGTGCGGGGAGGAATTTTCCTACTCCTTAGCTGCCCTGCAATATACTTGGCTGTTGGGGATTTACAAGATTGTGGTTAGACCAGGGGTGGTGAGACTGGGAAACCGGGTGCATAGAAGGGCAACAAAGGCTATCAAGGGTCTACTGTTAACCTGTGGAACTCCTTGCCAGAGGATGTTGTGTAAGCCAATAGTGTAACTGGGTTTTAAAAAAAGATTGGATGATCTCTAACCCTCAGATGACTGAAAAAATGCATTCGGGTATTGGGGTAAAATAGACCCCAATTAAGTCACAATTGGAAAAAAATAAATGTGATTGATTTGAAAATAATAATCATAATCTTTATTTTGATATAGTGCCGCTCCGCCATGGCACTCAGAGTGCTTTATATATAACAATTTAAAACAACTTTTTTTTCTTCTTAAAATCCTCACAACAGCCCTGTGAGGTAGAGGTTATTTTAGGATTAACCGAGCCCAGTGAGTGCTCTCCAGTTTAACATAAATTTTCAAATTTTTATCAAGAGTTATTGTTTACGGTACAGAAACAATACTAGCACAAAAGGTATTTAGGGTCAATAGTACCCCAACTTTCTCAAAAAAACAGTACTGGGTGTTGAATTGACAGGGGGTCAAATTGAATGCTTGGGGTGAATGACCCCCTGTACCTCAGCTGTATAGTGCTTTCATTTCCCCATTCATTACAATTGGGGTCAAATTTACCCCCAATACCTTTCTAGTGAAATTCTCAATTTAAAAGAAAACAATACAGCTGCGGGGAGGGGATGAGCCAACACTGGACCATTGACCCCCATGTCTGTTGAGCTATACATGGAGTATGAAGTGGTACAAGGTTTGCAAAAAAAAAAAAGGTTTGGGTCCTGATTTACTTCCAAATCGATCTGAGGGTTAAAAGATAAGACCATACATGGCTTTTAGTCAGGTTGGGCAGGGGGGTGAAGCCTTTGAGCGCTGGGAGCGAAGGCAAGGAAATGGCACTTCCTTCTTCGAAGCAGTCGGGGACGCTGGGCTGGAGGGACCATTGGTTTGACCCAGCCCGGTACCGACGCTGTTCTAGAGGCTGGGGGTCCTATGCGGAAAACTTTGGGACCCGCTAGCTGGTTGTCGATAGTGCCCAGCATGACCTTACTTGGGGCCACGGTTACATAAATCCTAATAATTAACACAAACAAAATCTTTTGTTTACTGGCAATTAAGATTGCATCACGTTGCCTACCCGAAACGCGAAAGCAACAGATTTGGGCTGAGTGTTGTACGTTGCTTGTCCTTTCTTTGCCTGTCGAGAACGATGACAACTGACTCAACAAACAGCGTAGGGTTGCTGCGCCGCCGCTGAAGCTCAAAGGTTGATGTAGGCTAGTAAGAAATGGAGCAGGGACCAGATCCTGTGCACGTTGCTGACTGTTTATAGGGTTTGATGATGGCTGACGGGGCTGTAGCAGAATGTAGAGGTGGGGAACCTCTGTCCCGTGGGTAAATCTTGCTGCTGTTTGTTTGGCCCCTCTACAGCTTCTAAATCTGGCCCGTAGAGATCCAGCTCCTCCACTTAATTTTTTATTTGCATTTATTTTTTATTTTATTCCCCCGATGGTACTCTGAGTGCTTCAAGGATCATACAGTAAGATGCAATAAAACAATATAAAATCCAGTTTTTAGAAAACTGGTAAATAATACATTATAGGGAACCAGCAGTGAATCCTAAAAGCACTTGGAGAATAACTAAGTCTTCAGGTGCTTTTTTGAAGGTGAGGCGGTAAGTGAGAGAAACATTTGGAGGAAGCGAGTTCCACGTTGAGGGGCCCGTCGCAGGAAAGGCCTGACTCTGGACACGATGGTGGGATCCCCAAACAGCGGGTGGTTTCTGAGTGCAGAGACCCATCCGAGCGAGGCTGCAACAGCAGCAGAAGGTCTCAAATAGAGCCAGGGCCCTGAAAAAAATTCAATCCCCTCTTCTGCAGGCAGCCCGTGCAGAAAAGGCATTCTGTGACCACGGCTGCCCAAGTCATTAAGCAGCAGGAGTTGGGACCCTTTTCCCTCCCAGGGGCCACTTGGAAAATGAGGACAAGCTCTGGGGGCCACATTGAAACTGGGGATGGTTAAGGGGTGCGCTTTGGAAGAGGAGGGTCCAGATCATGGATCTTTGCCATCGATCTTTGTACTGTCCTTGTCTGCATGCCTTCTTTTCTAAACACGGGAGGTAATGGTGCTGGTGAGACCCGACCTGGATTACTGTGTTCCATTGGGGGCACCGCAGGTCCAAGGAGAATGTTGACCACTTCGGAGGAGATTCAGATGAGAACCACTAAGGATGATAAAGGGACTGGGAAAGGAGCCACACGAGCAGCGCCTGAAAGAATTGGGGATGTTTAGCCCAGACGCGGAGAAAAGAAAATGAGAGAGGTGGGGGGCGGCCCATGAGACTGGTTTTCAAATCTCCAAAAGAATGCCAGGTTTGTTCCCCGCTGTCACAGGAAGCAGGACAAGAGGTAGATTTCCATTAAACGTTAGGAAAAACGTTCCAGTTTTCAGAAGTGTCGGGCGCTGGGAATAATTTGTGGAATCTCCTTCTGGAATGTTTTCAGAACCCAGCTGGACGAGCGTTTGTCTGCGATGCAGTTTGTTCCTTTCCCCAAAATCAGGTGGTGTGCCCACCCCCACTCTCCGACAAGGCTTGTATCCATCTAGCAGCACAGTCGCTAACTGTCGTAGAGTTTGGAGTCTCACTTGTCGGGATGGCTTTCTTCAGGACACCTGCTGCTTCTCCCCGCTGCGCTGCCGTACAGCCCTGCTGTTTCTGGGGCAATGTAATTAAATGTCCCTCGTTTCAGACACCTCAGAGCTCCATAGTAGAACACAATGGGTGTCCCTTCTTTCGGACACCCCACAACCCCATGGAATGCGATGGAGTGGACATCTTTTATTTCAGAGTCCCACAGCCCCATAGAACATAACAGGCTTCCCTTATCTCCGCCCCAGAGATGATAACGGACGCCCCTTAGAACTGGGAGAAATTCCAAGTGCGATCTAGTCCAGCTCCTCCCCCGTCCCCCACCCCAAGGATCCACAGTATCTCCCCCATCCCTAAGAAATGTTTCTCTGACTTATTTTTAAAGGCCTCCAGTGATAGCCTCCACAGCTTCCCTTGGCAAATTATTCCACTGCCAAACTCTCCAGGGAGTTAGAAAAGTTTTCAGCCTTTTGCCTAAATCTTCTTAAGTTTCAACCCTTTGCCTCTGAATTGTCCTCGGTGACCAGAGCGAATTACTGTGCCCCATTTTGCTTATCAGCGTTTGACATATTTGAAAACTCTCCCCCCGTCCCCCCCCTTTAATCTCCTTTTAAAAAAAAAAAGGCTAAACATGCCCAATTCCTTCAATCTCCCCTCCTAGCTCTTTCCCTCCATCCCCTTTATCATCCTCACTGCTCTCCTTTTCAGATCAGCATCCTCCTTTAAAGCAAGGTGCCCCAAACTGGGTGTAGTAACCTAATGAGGCCTGGCCAGAGCTTATTTCACAGCCCGGCGGCCCAGGGAGCCTAACGGGCGTCCCGTATTTCACAGCCCCGCGGCCCCAGGCAGCCTAACGGGCGTCCCGTATTTCACAGCCCCGCGGCCCCAGGCAGCCTAACGGGCGTCCCGTATTTCACAGCCCCACGGCCCCAGGGAGCGCAACGTGTGTCCCGTATTTCAGATGCCCCGCAGCCCCGGGGAAAGTAACGGATGTCCTGAATTTCAGATTCCCCCCCCGCCCCCCTTCCCCTCCAGTTCCATATTATTTTTTTGTTGCTGAATTTTTTATCTGTCCGCCCTAATGGTGGAGGCAAACAGCAACAAAGAGAGAATAAACACAATCAAAGGGTCCATTTGAGGGAGAGGGGAAAGTGCCATTTTATAGGCAGGCCAGCCTTTTATTTTATTTTAGCGTCTTTGTTTGCCATAGAAAATTGAGTTGAGCAGCTCTGATTCAAGAGCTTGTGTGTGCGCCAGCGGGAGGTCCCCCCCCTCTCAAATACCCATCAGTGGGTGGTAGAATAGTTACTCTAGACTTAATAATAGGTTTAATCTTCTGCACAGCTAGTTCAGCCGTGCCTCCAAACGGCTCTTCTGCACTGGTGTCTGCCCTTGGAGCCGCGGCTGGGTTAGGCAGTGCCATGGCCTGATCGGTTACAGTGGTCATTGATCCAGCCAGAGAATCTACATGCCTCCCCCAGCCCCCACATTACAGGTGGAGTGGTGTATGCAGTATCTTCAGTAGAATTATCCCAGGCAGTCACCTCCGTGATGGCTGTGTGGGGGCTCCAGGTGGTAATGGGGAAGCATGAATGGGCTGAGATTAAATTCACTGCCCCAGAAAAGCCTTCAGCCCCGACAGCGTCAAGACTCTGTCTCTAAATTCCACTCATGCACGTGGAGGTGGCACGCTGAGGAGGTCTGGGGAGCTTGGTATAGCAATAGCAGGGGGTGCAGCGAGTCCAGGCCCATGCAGTCAAGGAGGGCCTCGGGGCCAGCCTTACAGTAGACAAGGCCTGAGGCAAAGGGGGCAGGGCCCAGAGTGAAGGGATCATCAGTGGAGTGTTTATTTAAACTTGTCTTGCATTCCCCCTAAAGCACAGGGTGACCTTCCCCTATCCCCACCTGCCAAACGTTTGGCTTAAAAAGAAGTGTCTTGATCACCTTTAGAAAATGCTCAGGCTCTGATGAACCACAACAGAAAGGGAGTTGTGCAACCCCGGGGCAGCAGCCGAGAATGCCTTTCTGTGTGCCCTCGTCGTACAAACCTGGCTGGTAGGTGGTACCTGCAGTGGGGAGCAGGTGCTGCTGCTGCTGCTGCTACTGCTTCTGAGGGGGTCCTTCCAGCAGTTCTGTAAGCCTCGGGGTCAGTAGGGGTGGAGAGGTCCTGGGGACCCCCTCAAGAGTGGGTGTGGTGGTGGTGGACCCTCTTCAGGAATGGTGAACCCTCCCCTCCTCCGGTTTGGGGTCATGGTCCATAATTTGGGAATCCCCACTCAGCAGGGTTGAACTCTGCTGATCCCATGTGTGGTGCCCGTCCCGATGCTCGGGACTCATGAAAAGTGCTTAGCCTGGGTCTCTGTCCCACAGTCGGCTGCAAATGCCTGGTTGGCCTGGTCTGGACCTTCTCTTTCAAACCCAAACGACAGCATTTGAACTCTGCGGTCTTGCTGGGACAGCGCATTCCACCCATGGCTGCCTCCCTGTGACCAGAGTTTGGCTACTTCGCTGAATTCTATTCCTAGCTTGCTTGTTTTTCTTGCTGTGTGACTTTGGACAAATTCTACCTCTCTGTGCCCCTGTCCCCCACCCTCTCCCATGCACCAGCGAAGCAAGGATGCTTCCGCCCGCTCACCTTGAGGAAGGGATTTCTGGGTGCGGAGAAACTTCCTTGACAAACTTGGGGTCGGCCTTATGCAGGGGTGACCAGAATGTCCATCCCGGCCCCACTCCTCTGTACAGGAAGCCACTTCTGCTGCTGTCAGTGGTACTGAGACGTGAGGTAGTGGTAGTCCCAAGGCCCCTGCCAGGAGGAGCAATGCTACTCGCTCCCTCACCCTAGTGCCTCCACCTGCTCTCTTCCTCTCCCTGAACCCATGCACTTTGCTCCTTCCCTCCTGACCTTCAGATGCCTCCTCAAAACCTACCTCTTCTGTCAGACTTTCCTTAGCACCTCCTCCCACACAGGCTGCTCCCTCTTCTGTCTTGTCATTCAGGGTCTCCTCCCAGCCCCTGGCAACTAAGCTGAGCATGCACCCCTGCAACTTCTCAACCTGAAACGTCTCCCTGCATCTCTCCCTTCTTTTGTCTTTCCTAGAATGTGAGCCGGTTTGAGTGACTCAGTTTCCCTTGCGCACAGCCCTCTTGAATTAGTTTCTCTCTCTGGCTAATTCAAGTCTGCCTTGGGGAAACTCCTTTGTCACTCAAGAGCCCGATCCTTCCCGTTTACAGACTCTTTACTCTCTGGGTTCGCAAGAGCTTGAGGGCTCTTGTTGGCTCACTTGTGTTCCAATGTTAGACACAGACACTTCTTCATAAAGATAAGAAGTCAGTTTATTGATTACATAAGCAAGATAGTTGATACAGAGTGGCTACTAGAAATCAAAGGTAAACATAACGCATTCCTGATCTATACTGGTTATCTTACCCTACAAAGGTCCATAAGTTTCTCTGTCCTTTGGTGTAAACGACTGGGCACTGGTTTCTTAGTTGGTAGAGAGCAAAATCATGCCTCTCCATTCATGGTTTCCCCAGCGTCGCTGCTGGCAGGCTTTTCGTATGCAGATGCTCAAGATGGCTCTAGGAGAGAATTCTCTCAAGGTGACTTACTTTGTCTCTGTTCCTGCCTTTGGGGAGACCTGAAATGTGACACGTAGGCAACCCAGGCAAACATAAAGGTCCATCTACATCTCCACAGGGTTCCGTCTGGCAAGTGTTCCCAAATACACATTTTTGGTATCTCTTTGCATTTCCTGTAGCTTGGTGATGTCTCACAGCCCTAATTTGAGTTTTACAGTTCTCAGTTGTAACATTACATACATGTGGAACCTTTTGCTTTACATATTTATCAGACTTGTGGTCTACATGTAGTCCCGTATTACACGTGTGTGGCCCTATGTTTCTCCGTGACACACTCCCTTCTTTTGTCTTTCCTAGAATGTGAGCCCATCGTGGCAGGAACCTCTTTTGTACCAGGCCGGGTACATTGCTGGGATTATATAAAAATAACACCACATGCAAACACAGCAACTGCTTCTCGCGGCTTGACCCTCCCATTTTGGCCTATGGGGGCGGGGTGGGGGGCTTAGCTAGGTTAGAATGGGCTCCTGTTGTTCTCCCTCCCCTCCCAGCAGCAGAGGATGCAGCCACACCACGGAGTGTAACACCCCTTCCCCCCCCCCCCCATTATTGTAGCTATACCCTTGCGTCTCCGGGTCAAATCGCCAGAAGTGGCGACCCTGCACTCAAATGGGCAGTTTGCTCTGCTGTGGGCAAACTGCTCCAGCAAGCCTCTTGCTGCTTTTGAGTTGCTGCCTAGCAAATAAATCCCTAATAATTCAGGCAAAAGGTGTGCCCTCCTCCCTGAGGGATCCAGATGAGTGGGTTGCGTCTGTGTTCAGCACAGGTTGTCGGAACATGGCGCTCCTTCTCACGCGTTCATCTGCTGATCCGAGCTGCCTTCGTCACAGGCCGCTAGCAGACCCTGAGAGAATCCTGGCTGATTACCTGAGAGAACCCTCGCGGGGACGGCTTTGCAAAAATAGCAGAGGAAAGTGATTGAGGAGGCAACGCAACGTGAAGATGCTAATTATGAGTCACTCGTTTAAATATATCCAAGCCAAGAGTGGAAAGATTTTGTTGCTCTGGAAGAGAAACCTGACTGGGCCTGCCGCTCTCCTCCTCCACCCATAGGAGGCGCTGAAGCGAGGAAACGCTGGCCAAGAACGCTCTGTCTCTGCCACAGCCATCTTGAATGACCTTGGGCATGTTGTAGAATTTCAAAGGTTAGATCCATGGCCCAATATTTTGGAAGTAGGCGATAGTCGACAGCGATAGTCCTTCAGAATTTTTATTACAGACGAGGCAGACAAGTGATACCTGATTTACGCTTATTCTCTGCTAAGGTCCTTAATCAGTTCTACGCGGTCCCAATTTGGGGTTTAGACTATCTAGATAAACTGGAACCAGTACAAAATGGTTTTCTGAGGGCTATCTTGGGTGTACCCAAAAGTACACCTCAAGTTCTGCTTAGAGACGAAACCAACAGAGTTACGGTCAAGTCTATGGCGTTAATAATAATAATAATCAAATACTGTCTCAGAGTTACGTTATTTTCAGCTGAGTCCTCCCTCTTGATCCAATTAATCCAGAATAACGCAGGGCCTAGCCAATGGAGTCTGGCAGTTGAGAAAGAACTGTCCAAACTGGGATTCTCTAGAAACTGTCTTTTACCCTTGGGACTTAAGAGCGCCATGGAAATAATAAAAAGGAGGATCCTGGACGAGGAATGCCAGAGAGGTGTGTCTGATATGAAAGCTCAGAGAGTAGCCTTGAATTTCCAACCTGTTGTTCCAGCATGGGCACCTGAGAGCTATTTATATCATTGGAAGGAGTTTCATCTCCGACAGGCACTTACCTTATTCACGTGTGGTGTTAACCCATCCGCTTTGACAGAAGGGAGATATTTAGGAATTCCCAGGGGAAACAGGATATGCCTGTTGTGTAATATGTGGGTATTTGCAATGCAGTTCTTGGTCCAGAAAACCTTTCCCTGCCTCCGCCAAAGCAGAGTAGATCGACTTTCTTCCCTCCCAGGTCCGTTTTCTTGTGATCTGGGAAATCGACCCATGTGTAATAACTCCCCAAAGCCCAGCTCCAGTGAGGATAAAATATCCGATTGATAGCTACGCAAAGGGCCATGAAAGATTAATAGTTTTGTTCTTTTTTCCTACAGCTGATGTGATATTTGGCCACAGGGAACGACTAAAGCAAAGCTTTTAAAACTAGAGTGGAGAAGAGCCCTATTAGATTTAGTCCAGTCATAAACACCTTCTGCTTTTCATCAGCCAACATGATCCCGTTTTTTGTTTTAAATGATTTCCATCGCTTCATTCCATCAGCCCAGTCCAAAAGACTTTGACCTCTTTCGTCTCTGGTAATTTCTACAGCTATCGTCTCATCTAAGTGCCGCTTAGATGGTGTGTTTGCTTTGGCTTATTACAAAAAAGCAAGGGATTACGGCAAGAGATCAGGCCTTTTAAAGGAGACCCGCAGGAAGGAAACCTCGACGTCGAGCTTGACGGTGAAACCCGATTAGAAACAGGGCACCTGGAGGTTAAATCATCAGAACGGTTCTTCCTAGACAGAGTGTGGTTGCTATGTTTGTCTCGTGTGTGTGTGTGTGTGTGTGTGTGTGTGTGTGTGTGTGTGTGTGTGTAAGAGAGAGGATCGTAGAACTGTAGGCTTGGGAGGGACCTTCACGGTCCTCTAGTCCAACCAGCATCACTGGTTTTGAAAACACCCACGATTCCACAACCTCCTTTGCTTTGCCTGACCGTTATTACAGTTAGGGAATTTCCCCCAGTGTCTAACCAAAATCTACACTGCAACAATATATCATCATCATTATTATTTATTTACATTTATACCCCACCTTCCCTAAAGGCTCAGGGGGCTCACAGCACACATATAATACAACTAAAAGTCCTTAAAATAAATACAGTAAAAAACCCTACCTGATCCAATCCCTCCCACCCATTCCCTATCCCCGCCCGCCAAAAGCTTGAATAAAAAGAAAGGTCTTGCACCACCTCGGAAAGATGCTCCGACTCAGGCGAACCTCCAGGCGGAAGGGAGTTCCAGAACATTGGGGCCGCAACCGAGAACACCCTCCTGTGTGCCCCTGTTATAGGGACACGGGTGGCAGATGGAACCCGCAGGAGGGCAGGCGGTCTTTCAGATAAGTGGGGCCCAGGCTGTTTAGGGCTTTAAAGGTCAAAGCCAGCGCCTTAAATCGTGCCCAGAAAGCTATAGGCAGCCAGTGGAGACTTCGACGCACCGGTGTCATGTGCTTCCGGTGACCCATCCTTGAAAGGAACCAGGCCGCCGCATTCTGTACCAGCTGCAGCTTCCGAACAGTCATCAAGGGCAGCCCCGCGTAGAGCGCATTGCAGTCGTCTAGCCTCGAGGGGATGAAAGCATGGATGATGGTGGCCAGATCTGAACTAGGGAGGAAAGGCTGCAACCTCCTCCCCAGATGAAGTTGGTGAAAAGTGCTCCTGGCCACCGCCACCACCTGAAGATCCAGGCTCAGCGAGGGATCCGAAAGCACTCCGAGGTGGCAAACCTGAGTGACCAAAGGGGGCAGGACCCCATCCACTTATTTATTTATTTTTATTTTATAAATATTTGTTAGCCGCCCCCTCATGCCTACGGCATCTCGGGGCGGCTTACAGCATAAAAACACACATTAAATTCATTAAAACAATGTTTTAAAAATACAATCCCCACCCTCCCCTCCGAAGGCCTGGGCGAACAGCCAGGTCTTGCAGGCCTGCCGAAATGCCAACAGACCTGGGGCCAGACGGGCTTCCTCCGGGAGGGAATTCCAGAGCCTCAGTCTGGCCACCAAGAACGCCCTCTCCATTGTGGCCCCCCCGCTTTACACGGGGGACCTTCAAAAAGGCGCCCCCGGTGGACCGCAGGGATCGCTCTGAGGCGCGGAGGGTGAGGCGGTCCCCAAGGTATGAGGGGCCCAGACCGTGTAGGGCTTTATAGATCAACACCAACACCTTGAACTGGGCTCGCTACGCTATAGGCAACCAGTGCAGAGCGCGGAGCACAGGTGTTATGTGCTCCCACCGCCCTGTCCCCATAAGGAGACGGGCCGCCGCATTCTGCACCAGCTGCAGCCTCCGAACCAGAAACAAGGGAAGCCCCACATAGAGCGCGTTGCAGTAGTCTAGCCTCGAGGTGATGAAGCCATGAATGAGGGTGGCCAGGTCGGGCCTGGAAATGTATGGACGCAGCCTCCGTACCAGATACAACCGGCAGAAGGCAGCCTTAGCCACCATCTCTGCCTGCCGATCCAGCCAGAGCCCTGAGTCCAACACCACCCCCAGACTCTGAACCTGCTGGGCTACAGGAGGGTGCCCCCCCCCCGCCCAGGGGAGGCAGTACCTCCCTTGCCCTACCCACCACCATCATCTCCATCTTATCAGGATTGAGCTTCAGTCTGTTCTGCTGCATCCAATCCGCCACGGCCTCTAAACATTGGGAANGTATCAGCAGCATATTGGTGACAGTGCACCTGGAACCCTCTCACGATCTCCCCCAAGGGCTGCATATACACATTAAATAATAGCCGAGACAGAATCAAACCCTGCGGAATGACACAGGTCAAGGCCCGGGGGCTTGATGTTTCAGACCCCAGCACCACCCGTTGGCTTCTCCCCGAGAGGAATGAGCGGAACCACTCTAGGACAGTCCCGTCCAGACCCCCCAGGTCTTGCAACCGTCTCAGCAGCAGCCCATGGTCCACGGTGTCAAATGCGGCCAAGGATCAAGAATGTTGAACATCCTGCGTCCATCTCCCAGCAGAGATCATCCACCAAGGCCACCAACGCCGTCTCTGTACCATAGCCGGGGTGGAACCCAGATTGAAAAGGGTCCAGGAAACCAACGCTGTCCAAATTCGCCTGGTGCTGCAGTGTCACTACCCGTTCAATAACCTTCCCTAAAAAGGGAAGATTAGAGACGGGTCAGTAGCTGGCGAGAGCATCCACATCCAAAGATGGCTTCTTCAGCAGGGTGCGCACCACCGCCTCCTTGAGACTGGGTGACAATCTCCCCTGCCGAAGGGTTCACTACCCTCGCCAGCACCGTCCCCAAGGTCTCCCTGGAGGCTTTCACCAACCAGGACAGGCACGGATCTAGTTCACAACTAGTGGCTCTAACAGACCCCAGGACATTCACCGCAACAGCCGGTGTCACTTCCTGAAACTCATCCCAGAAAGATCGACCAGACGGTGCCTCCATAACCTCATGCCCCTCGCTTACTGCTTCCAATCCGGTGTCATAGTTACTCTGGATCTGAGCGATCTTGTCTGCGAAGTAGGTGACAAACTCCTCACAGCGGGCCTGGGGCAAGTCCCCGTACAGGCGGAGGGAGGCCAGACTGACCAGCCCCCGCACCACCTGGAACAGCTCCGCTGGATGCAACTTCGCAGAAGCTATGAGGGCAGCAAAGAACTCCTTCTTTGCTGTCCTCACAGCCTCAAAATAGGACCGCAAGTGGGTCCTATGGAGAAGTCGGTCAGATTCAGAGCGTCCGACACCAGCGTCGCTCTAGTCTCCTACCTACCTGTTTCATACCCCGCAGCCCCTCAGTAAACCAAGGGGCCCTGCGGTGATGAGATGGAGGGGGAAGACGTCTCCGAGCCACCCTGTCGATGGCCTCCCCCAACATGATGATCCAATGCTGGACAAGCTAATCCACAGAGTGGCCGTCCGCGTCTAAGGTTAACTCCCTCAAAGCCTCCTGGAACCACTGAGGTTCCATCAGCCTCTGAGGGCGGACCAACCTAACTGGTCCATTCCCCTTCTGGAGGAGGTACGCTGAGAGACTGGCCTGTAGGAGATAATGTTCCATCCATGACAAGGGCGTGACCCTCACATCCCCCACTATAACAGATCACCCGCCTCAAGGCCAGAACAAAAGATCAGGTGGGGAGTATGCCCCCCCACATGGGTCGGGCAGTTGACCACTTGGGACAAGTTCACGGTTGCCATGGCGGCCATGAACTCACGCTCCGCTCCTACAAGGTCGGCGTCGGCATGGGTGTTGGAGTTCCCCAGGACCAAGGTCCTGGAGGAGTTCAGCGCCACCTCTGAGGCCAGCTCTGCTAGAATGGCAAGGGATGCTGCCGGACAGGAAGGGTCCCGGTATACCAAAAGCACCCCAAGCTTGCCCCCAGCCAAATCAAACACCACATGGAGGGCTTCAGTACCTGAAATCTCCTGAACTAAATATCTCCTAACTGGCCACCCCTCTCTAAAAATAATAGCTACACCTCCCCCCTGGCCCCCCCGTGCGAGGCTGGTGCTGAACAGCATACCCCACCGGAACGAGGTCTGCTAAAGCTGGTCCTGCCCCCTCGTCCAGCCAGGTTTCTGTGATACATGCAAGGTCCGCCGCCCCATCCAAGATCAAATCCCAGATCACTGGGGCCTTATTCGCTACAGACCTTGCATTCAACAGCAGCAGCCCTTTACAGGCGGACCTTAGACCCTGACTCTTAACCTCCACCAGGAACCTCGGTCCCCTGGGAGGACGAGTCCCCCGTCCCCTCGGACCATACCATCCACACACCATAACCACCCCTATAGCCGCTCCCCCCCCTCCGTCTGCTCCATCCTGACCCCTAACCCGTGGCTGTTCGCCCTTCCTCCAGAGTTGCCCTCCTCCAACCCCTTAAAACCACAAATTAAAAACAAGATAAAAGCCACCCCTTGCAACAGCAGTAATAACAGTGATATTAGCGGGGTGGCAACAGCAACAGCAAAAATGGGCTGCACAGTAATTGACGGGGAGGTGTCTGGCGGAGGGGTCCCTTGGCATCCTGGCCCAGCAAACGGCCCCAGTCAACGGCCGACACCCTTTGGGTGTTGCCCTTNCCCCCCCGTGCTCTCACCACAGGAGTTGCCCCCGACCTCCCACCCCATTCCCTGGAACTCCCCCCTCTCACTGGGAGTCCCCTTGAGCCATGCCCCCCCCCCGTCTCACTGGGGGGCAAGGCCCATCTCCCCGGGACTCCCCTTCTCACAGGGAGTCCCCCCCAACCCTCCCCCAAGGGCCACCTCCCCTTCTCTCACTGGGGGGGTAGACCCTCTCCACCCTAACCCACTCCCCAAGCTACACCCACTGCACCCCCCCCCCCCCAACCCCTTAAAACCACAAATTAAAAACAAGATAAAAGCCGCCCCCAGCAACCGCAGTACCAGCAGTGATATTGGCGGGGCGCGACAGCAACAGCAAAGATGGGCTCCACAATAATCGATGCGGTGTCTGTCCGGCAGAAGGCCCCCGGCTGAGCAAACGGCCCCAGCCAATGGCCGACACCCTTTAGGTGTCTCCCTTTGGGCTGGCGCCCAGAGGGCCCCGCTCTGGGAGTTGTTATTACCTGGGGAAGGAGAGGGAAAAGCAGAGTGACAACAGGCGCCTCCAGTCAAGACAGCCCCAGTCCCCCCAGCACCAAACACAGCTTGCAGCTGCCCACAGGGCCCCGCCCACAGCCCTTTCCCTCTCATTCTATCTTTTGTGGCTGTAGAGAGCAAACGTTCCCCATCTTTTTTTGTGTGGCAGAGTTTTAGATATTAGGAGAGCAGTTTTCAGTTTCCCCCCACTCCTCGTTAATTTTCAGGGGTGGTGAACCTCAGGCCTGGGGACCAAATATGGCCCCTGTCAAGTTCCCGGAGCTAGTCCCTACCTCCAAGCGTTGAACAACTGAGTAAAGGAGAAGCAAGAGAACATTTCATTTCAACCTTTATTTATATCCTGCACTCTCCCGTCCAAAGACAGCTCGAGGCGGCTCACAGCAATAATTATATGCTATTTGGGTCTTTTATCCCACACGGGAAACCCAACATTTCAGCACAACATAAATACAAAAGGAGAAACCCCTACAATACAAGTTAGCATTCCAATAATTACTTCTGACAATAAGCACACTGACAAATCCCAATCCCCCCTCTGCCCATATCATCCCATAACATAATGCTCCCTGCTCACACCAGCAACAAGCTACCAACCACACTTCCTTCATCCCCTGCTGCCACCAGGGGAATCCTCCCACTCCACCCCTCTCACTGGTGGGGGGAGAAGGCCATTTCACAGATAGAAAACTCACAATGGGCATTTCTACCAGCGACCCTCCCACCCCAACCTCCCAGCCCATGCACTTCTTTGCCCCTCCTTCCATGCTGCATCTCCCTCCCCGAACACATCTCCTCTGCCCCTCTCCCTTCTACAGACCTGCCTCTCCCAAGAGGCTTCCCCCAGCTCCTCACCCCCGCAGGTCAAGCCATGCGCTGGCCATTGTATAGTTTAAATCACAGCTCCTGTTTTATACTCAGCTGAGGCGAGGCAGGCTAGTCTAGTGGTTGGGTTGCTAGCTGGACAACAGGGCTCGTTTCTCTGCTCTGACGAGCTCTAACTTGGGCCTCAGCATTTCATGTTTTTACAAATTCAGCACTGGTCTTATGACCCCGCGCTGGGCTCTGCTGCTGTTCTCAGTCCAGCAGGCTTTAAGAGCAGCCAAGCAGGGTCTTCGCTAAATCATCTTGCGTCAGAGAGGGATGGGGTGCTGCAAACTTTCTTGCCAGTCACTCATGGCAGAGAGTTGCCCAGAGGCCTCGAGGTGATATCGTCGACATCACGCTCAAAGCCCAAGAGGCGCGAAGTGAAAATACATTGAAACCTGAAATCATGGCACAAAGCTTCGTGGGGCCAGCCAAGGCTGCTGCCTTTGTGCCAAGGAGATGGCGCCCTGTTGTGCTGTTCCCTTTTCGTTTATTCTCCCCCCGCCTCTCTCTTTCCTGGCCTCCTAGACACAGCAGCACCACTGTCAAACTTACGATAATTTAGCTCCGGCACAAAGAAATGAAACAAAGGGGGGCTGTTAACTTAATTTCAGTTCTCTGCCGCCTGCAGTCGTGTGGCATGGAGTGAAACAGATGGGGAGGCACGGAATGAGGGCTGTGGGGGAGAAACACTTAAGTGGATCCATGCGGCAAGAAGACGAGTTAATGGAGACCAATTTCCTACGGCAGGGGTAGGCGAACCTGAGGCCCAGGGGCCCAAACGCGGCCTGAAGCTAGTTTTTATGTGTCCCTTTTCCAGTTTCTGGCTCTGACCCCTGGATCCAGTTCCTACCCCACCAAGCACTGACAACAGACTGAGCTCAGGGAAAGGGAGCAGAAATGAGGGCATGCTCACAAGGAGGGAGGGTCCAGATCCACGATCTGGACCCTCCTCTTTCTGAGTGCCCCCCCCCCCCCCCCCGGGAACAACCCCGCTCCCAACGTCTACGCAGTCCTTGGAGCTTGTACTAATTTTCAAAGTAGCCATATAGGAATGAAAAGCTTCCCTGTCCTATGGGAAGACAGTGCTCCGTGTAAGTGACGGAGGGTCCTATCCCCTCTGCCCCATGCATCTGTTGTTACAAAGTTTGTCTCCCTACTTATCTTTCGACCTTTTGCCCCTCTACCAAATTTGACTGAGGTTGGTCTGTGAGAAAGGTCCCGGCCCCAAGGGGCTTACAGTCTAAGAATGGACAAGGGGAGGAGCACTGGTGGAGAGAAGTTGTTCAGCTTGCTTCCAAGGGAGGAGAGTGTCGGGTCTTGGTCCTGAACAGCCTCAGGGCTTGGTTGGTAGTGCAGAGGGAACAGCAGCCTGCCACCAGCCAGGCCTTGAAGCTGCGGGTTCAGAACTGAGCCCTGGCAGAGGGGGATGCTAAGAGAGTGAGGAATTGCTCTTGCATCTCTATGAGAGCGGGAAATTGGGGAAGGCTTGTCAGAAGAGAGAGATTTGTAGGAGGGATTTTCAAAGTTGGGAGGGAGGGAGCAGAGTAAATGTGTTGAGGGAGAGAGTTCCGGGCATACGAGAAGGATTAAATGTTCCTAAGGGTGAGGATACACACACAGACAGTAATTGTCTGCTGGATGTTTTGGGATGTGGGGGAAACTCGTACCATCCCCAGGCTCAACGACGTCCTTTCGATGAACAGATACACAGAACGTACCAAAGAGCAGAGGTGCCCGAGCTAGAGGTCGCTACCCCAAGAAGGATCACGCTATGTACAGATTGGGGTCATGCATTCAGTTGCCACTTGATCTGTTTTGCTCATCTTCGCTGTTGTTGCTTGGGTTTATGCTGCAGTCCTGAATTTGAGTCACATGGGCAAGGAGTTTAGAAATCCCTGCTATTTGCTCTTTGTCGGGAAGTCTTATCCTGATCCTTGCGAGTTTGAGGAAGTATCTTTATCGCACGTCCTGCCGTTTGGGACACTGTAGGAGGAAGCCACTTCCTGTCTTATTCCCTCTTCTCCCCTCCCACTGATTGAATCCAGCTGCTGCTTATCAGAGGGGCCGTCAAACCAATAACACCGTGACCTTGGCTCTTTTAAATTTGGTGCTGTCTATCATTGGCAAAACCCCCTTTCATCGGACTTAAGAAAAAGGCTACATCTTCTCACAAGAGTGGGGAGCTCTATCTTATTGACCCTCCAAATTAACAGGCTAAAGCTCTGTTCAAACAACACCTCATCCTTCAACTGTTGGCCTTTGATCCCCGCATGGGTGTTTAGGAACCTCTCTGCATGGCGGGCGTGGGTTCTCATGGGGCCTTTTCACATCCAGAGTTTGCTTACGAATCTCGAATGCTAGTTATCTTGGATATGCACAAATAGGAGATAGGCTGCCAGTTTCTTGGGCCACAGGAGGAGGAGAAGCCGTGTGCTCCCAACTGCTTCTCCCCACACCCAGTTTATTCAACAATAATTTATTGCAGGGGTGGGGACCCAGATGCCACCTGTGGCTAGTTTTTAATCGACCCCTTTCCAGTTCCTGGATCTGGCCCCTGGATCCAGTTTCTACCCCCAAGCCCTGAGAGACTAAATCCAAGGGAAAGGAGCAGAGATGGGGCATGGACGAAAAGAGAGAGAGAGGAGAGATCCACGATGTGGGCCCTCGTCTTCCTGAGGGCACCCCCAAAAACCCCACCCCCCAACTTCTGTGCGCCCCCTCGGAGCTTTCTGAGGTGAGGGTGGGGAGTTTACGGTCGTTTGATTGCATAATGTGTGTGTTTATTACTGTAAGCTGGCTTGAGCCTTTGGGAAAAGGTGGGGTATAACATTTAATAAATAATTAAATTAAATACAGTGACCAACGCAAAGGGGGCTGTGGCAGGAAAGTCATTTAACGGAAGCCAAGTAAACCATCCGGGGTTTTTCTAGCTTTCATTTTCAACACCCCCCCCCCAAAAAAAATAGCCTATATCGGCCTTTTCTGGGTCTGACACGTTTTGGGGTGCAGACTCCTACGGGGAACATTTCCTAGAACTTGCCCTCCTTGAACTTGATTGCCAGGACAGCCCTGACAAGCCGCTCTCCCCCAATGAAGCCCTGGGCTCTTGTCTGTGTGTCGTGAGATGTGTAGGCTGCCGCCTTGACCACGGTGTGTGTCGGTGCTCTCAGCTTGACGCTAGCGGGAGAGGCAGCACTCTCCTTCCTGCCCTTTATTTACAGTTGTTCAGACTTAGTCAGTATTTGCACCCGGCCCAAATTTGGCTTTTCCTCGGGTGTCTCCACCTGCCCCCGCTAGACCTGTTCTGTCCTTGCCCTTCGCTTCCTCAGCTTCAGGGATGGAGAGACTCGGGGCCAACCCGGGGACCAAATGTGGCCTGCAGCCCCTGGATCTAGTTCTTACCCCCAAGCACTGAAAGACTGAGCTCAGGGGAAGGGAGCAGAGATGAGGGCCTGCCCATAAGGAGATTCCATGGCACAAATCTGAACCCAGACCCGCCCTTACCACAGGACGATCCAGGGCAACCGTGGCCTCTGTTTTCCCCAGGATAGGGGTGCAGGGCCTCCACTCTTTCCCAGTACAGCCCCGTACTGACCGGCACGAGGGCATCACAGCAGGGGGCAGGGCTGCCAGGGAAGGGAGGGCCCATCAGGAGCCCAGCATTTTATCTTCACCCTGGGCCCCACAATTTCTAATGCTGGCTCTGTCTGGCCCCTCCTTTTCCTGAGCCCGCTCCTTACACGCCCTCTGTCCCCAGCTACTATGCGGCCCCGGGAACGCGGACGAATTTTCAAAGTGGTCCCGGTGAGTGTTAAAACATCCTCATCGCGGAGCCACCCGTGATCCCCCGGGAGCAATGTGAATGAATCTCCTTCTCCCTGCTGTTCCAGGACAGGAAGCTCACCAAAGCGGAGCAGCAGCGGTTTAAAGAAGAAGCGGAGATGCTGAAGGGGCTGCAGCACCCGAACATCGTCCGCTTTTACGATTCCTGGGAGTCCACGGTGAAGGGGAAGAAGTGCATCGTCTTGGTGACGGAGCTCATGACATCTGGCACGTTAAAGACGTAAGTTGTTTGTGCCCCCCCGCTAGCTCGACGTGTCTAGGCCAGCAGGAATTAAGCCTGCGTTTCCCACCACCGGGGAGGCTTTTGGGTGCTGTGCCGCTTGCTATACGATGGTAACGGTCGCTAGGGACAGCTGGAGGCGGCTTGGACCAGGGGTGGGGGAATCTCCGATGCAGCTAGTTCTTGTTTGACCCCCTCTTCCAGTTTCTGGATGCAGTCTCTACCCTCAAACACAGACTGGGCTCAGGGGAAGGGAGCAGAGAGGAGGGGCAGGCGCATAAGGAGAGGGGTCAGATCCATGATCTGGACCCTTCTCTTCCTGAGCGCCGCTCCTACCCCCAACTCCCTTCGGAGCTTGTACTCCTTTTCAAAGCGGCCCCTGGGAGGGAAAAGTTCCCCCGCACCCATCTTGGAATCCTCTGGCTACAAGGGACCTTAACGCTGGATGGCCGTCTGTCCGGGATGCTGTCGCTGCGTGTTTCCTGCATTGAGAAGGGGGCTGAACTACATGCCCTCTGTGGTCCCTTACAATGATCTACCCTTGCTCCAAGCAGGATCTCCTCTTTGCAGACAGAAGCTCGTCCATCCGGGGTTTGGAAACCTCCAAGGAGGGGGAATCCCACAACCTCCCTGGGCAACTTATTCCGTTGCCCGACAGTTCTTACAGTTAAGTTTCCCCCCCTACCTCTCACCAACATCTCCCCGGCTGCAGTTTTATTCTGTTCCCTCTTGTTCTCTCTTTTCTGACAGTGGTGAAAAAAATGTTCACCCTGTTTTTTTTTGTGTTTTTTTGGTGGCAGCCTTTTAGCTATTTGAAAACTGCAACCCCCCTTCCTTCCCCCGTCGTCTTCCCTCTAGGCTGAACGTCCCCAGTTCTTTCAGCCCCCTCACGTGGGTGGAGAGGATTCGACTGGCTGCTTTGGGTTCAGTTTGGGAGCCCCAAGTTCCTCCAGACTCTGGGTGGGCTAGACGGCCCCGCCCCCTGAGGAGCTCTGATATGTCACAGGGCTCCCTGGGGTGGGGGGCGGGGGCCACCCCATTACATTGCGCTCGGGCTTTAGAAGAACCAAGTTGTGTCAGAAGCGTTCTTGGTCCAGGGACACTAGTCTTGCTTGGGATGCCTGAGGGCGGCAGTTCAAATCCAGCCCTTGCTGGCTGGAGAGGTGCTGGGCCTTTCCCGCATCCAAGCAGGATTTGGCCAATTTGGCATTTTTCAGCCAGAGCAGGTGCTGTGGCAACTAACAACCTGCCTAAAGTTTGGCCCAGGCCAGGAAGGCCGACGACTCCAAGCCGTGTTCCCCCCCACATTCCTCACCTTCTCCCCCCCTCCCTCAAATACCCTTCCACCCTTCTCATGCCTCCCACGCCCTGCCCCTTCCATGCAGTGCACATCACCTCCTCTGATAAACGCCCCGTGCCTAGGGCAGGGGTGGGGAACCTTTCCCTCCCGCGAGCCACTTCGAATACAAGCTCCAAGCGTAACAGGGTGGACAGGCCTGGGTTAAGTCTTCCCTTAATTCACCCGGTGACAGGGCAGAGTCCCTGCGGGGTGCTGCCCCTGTGAGAGAGCAGCTAGCACCTACGGCATCTCGGGGCAGCTCACAACAGTTAGCCATGGGTCACCATCGTTCGTTACAATTCTCCACCACCGCGTTACATCTTCACCCCGCCGGGCACTCCCTCTGGCTGGTGTCCTGTTCAAACCCAACAACCGTCCAGGTTCCTGAGTCCGGTCTCCTGTGGGTATCTTCCAGGCAGCTTCTATGGTGTGGGCTGGCGCAGCCCTTGGAAACTCGCCGTCTCCTGGAAGCCCCACCGTTCCTTCCCGCTAGGAACTTGCTGCTCCTGCTTCCACAACCTCCCTGAGCCCTCTTGCTCTGTCGCTTCTCCCTCCATAACATTGCTGAGCTTCGCCCTTTTCTCTCTGTCTCCTCTGCCAAAACTCTTGTTCGTGCCCTGGTCATCTCTGGCCTCAATTACTGGAACCTCCTTCTCACTGGCCTTCCCCGGTCTCCCCTTTCTCCCCTTATCTCCGTCCAAAACTCTGCTGCCAGGGTCATCTACCTCGCCCGTCGCTTCGACCACGTGCAGCCCCTCCTCTCCTCTCTTCACTGGCTTCCCCTTCCTGAACGAATCCTGCACAAGCTCCTAGTCTTCACCTATAAAGCTCTTCACAACCTCGCTCCCCACTACCTCTCTGCGCTAATGTCCCTCCGTACTCGTCCGTGAACTCCGCTCCTCCTCTGTCCCTTCTCTCACCCTCTCACGCCTCCCCTGCTCCCCTAACTGCCTTCGTCCCTTCTGCCTTGCTGCCCCCCACGCCTGGAACTCCCTTCCTGCCCACGTCCGCCTTGCCCCCTCCCTTCGTACCTTCAAATCCCTCCTCAAGACCCACCTCTTCCGCTCTGCCCTCCCCGACTCCTCGCTCCCCTCTCCTGACTCCTGCTGATCCCCTCCATCCAGTACAATCTGTCACCTGAGCTCTGTGTACTCACATCCTCACCACACGGACCAGCCAGCCATCATTCTCGATGTAACCCAGCCAAGCGCGGGCACTTGGGACCTCGCATCCTCGTGAATGTTACACTCCTCGTCTCTCCCTCTGTTCCACTTTGTCTCCCGCCCTAGTCTCTCAGATTGTAAGCCCTAGGACAGGGACTGTGTCTGTTCAATTACTGTGTAAAGCACCAGGTACGCTGCTGGTGCTATATAAATGCTTGTTAATAATAATAATAATAATAATTAATTTTACTTCGGACAGCGGCTGGCTTAGTCATGTCTAACTTCACCTGTCCCTCATGACTCACTTAGCCCAGCTGAGGTTCCCAGGTATGATCCCACCATCGCTGCCCTTGCATCTCCAGTCGGTGCCACCTAAAGCTGGTGCTAACTTTCTTCCTCTTTAAAGGGCCCAGCGCGCGCTCCTCTCTGACCTGCCCTGCCGCGCTGAAGACTGCATAGAGGTTTGCGGGGGAGGGTGCTTAAAGGGGTACGTTCAGGAAGAGGAGGGTCCAGATCATGGATCTGTTACATAGATCCACTGTGAGCAGGCCCTCATCTCTGCTCCCTTCCCCTGAGCTCAGTTTGTCCGTGCTTGTGGGCAGGAACTGGATCCAGGGACCAGATCCAGGAGCTGCAAAGAGATCAATTAAAAAGTTGATGTTTCTCAGACCTGTCCAAAGGCGAGAGACAATAAACCTGTTCTCTTGGGGCAGCCTGGGGGATCACCCACTTTAATCCTGGTTGCACCCCTGGCTCGGAGAAGGCCTAGGTTGACCGGGGGGGGGGGGGGGGAAGTGTTTACAAAAAAAGCAGCACTTCCCCATCAAAGGCCTCTTGAATCCATGCTCTTGTGACCGGATTAAAGACTGAGTTTGGAACGGCATCCGCAATGCAACATCTCCAGATACAGGGTTACAAATTCCCAAGAGAGAGGCCGTCTAAATATTGGATCAGGTGCAACAGGGAGGGAGGAGAGAGGGGATAACAGGCTGCGTACTTCAGCTGTGTCAACAGCACTGAGTAAGCGGGATTACTTAGCATGGCGTAGCGGGAATGCGTGGCCGCCCAGAAGCTAGGGCACAGCTCTGGGAGAGCTTGATTCTGTAAAAAGGGGGACACTTAGCTGTGTATTGGGATAGATGAGAGAGAGAGAGAGGAAGGAGCTGGACTGTCAGGGCCTAAGGGAATTGTCCAGGATCGGGGCCAAGCTGGAGTGAAGTTAGGATCACGGTCTAACCCGAGTCTAGAGGCAGATGCAGGGCAGAACGCAGGAAGAGCAGGCTGACTCGATGATCCAACCTGGCGTCCTGCCTTTTACCTGGCAGGCAACCAATGGGGAAGCTGTGTGAAGCGAGCGAGGGGTGGGGCTAGGCGAAGGGGCGTGGCCACAGCAGCCCAATGCAGGAAAGTCTCTATCTAGCCAGATACCAGCAGAAACAGCCACTGCCCCGAGGTTGCCGGTTCAAGGCTGCTTGCCTGGCTCAGCGGGTCTTCATTTGTTCAGACTGCACCCTCTTCCTTTTCTCTTTGCGATGGTGGTACTTCCTCTCCTTTTCTCCGTCCCTCTTGTTCTTTCCCTCAGTTCACCTCCCCTCTGGTTACTGAGCTCCCCAAGCGAGGGAGGTGGCAGAGGAGGAAGGAGCTTTTAAAGGGGAGCTATGGCCACCCTAGTGGGAAATAAGGGCAGAAAGTCAGGGAGGAGCAAGGGCTTGAAGGTGAGGACAAGGCGTTGGTGCTGGATACGCAGGGGGCAGAGAGGAAGTGTTGAGCGTAGTCAAGGTAGTGGCTGAGGTGGATGATGTTGACGATGGAGAAGTGAGAGAGGATGAAGGTGAGAGCAGGGGGAAAGGCCAGTAAATTGGCTTTTACACCGTCTCCTGGCAGTGAGTTCCACAGGCGAACTGTCCTTGCCTTGTGCCCTTTGCCACCGTAAATCCCTTTGGCCCAACTCTTGTTCTCTCGCTAGGTATCTGAAGCGATTCAAAGTCATGAAGCCAAAGGTCTTGAGGAGCTGGTGCCGGCAGATCCTGAAAGGGCTGCAGTTCCTGCACACGAGGACTCCCCCCATCATCCACCGGGACTTGAAATGCGACAACATCTTCATCACGGGGCCCACCGGGTCGGTGAAGATCGGCGACCTGGGCCTGGCCACCTTAATGCGCACCTCGTTCGCCAAGAGCGTCATCGGTGAGTAGAGCTTGCCCTCCGTTACTCTTTGTCTCCCGCTAGAGGCTGGAGTTTGCAACTGCACTCGAGCCAATACTCGTTGGCTTGTGTGGGCTAGAGCTCGGTGGGCCGTACTGAAATCAAACTCTGTCCTTTCCTTTGGTAACGCCCACAGTAGCTCTTTGCAGGATCAGGGACCCCAAACTTCAACTCACACCACCTTGCATCCACCAAGTGTAGACTTATTTCTCGTGCAATCCCCAACTATCCAAATCTGAGCTCCCCCCTGACACGATCGCAGTACTGCACCCTTCTTTATTTAAATTTCTAACCCGCCCATCCTGTGGGCTCAGGGCAGGTTACAATGTAAAATAAATCAATCCTACACGAGGGGTGTGTGTGTGTCATCTAGTCCAACCCCCTGCTTCGATGCAGAACGATGGTGGCTCCGATATCCCTGACGAGGGGCTGTCCGCCCTCTGTTTGAAAACTGGCAGTGACGGAGCCTATGGCCCTAAGTAGCTTGTTCCATCGCCCCACCACTCTTTGCTGTTAGCAAGTTTCTCCTGATATTTAACCAAAATCTCCCTCCCTTTGTTTCTAGGTCTGCCACCATGCAGATAAAATATCTGCCCTTTAGATATTTGGAGACTGCTATCCTGACAGGATGCTGTCATGCCCTTAATCTCCTCTTCGCTAGGCTAAACATACCCCATTCGACGTACTTCCTAGGCCTTTTATCCTCTTTGTCGCCCTCTGAATCTGCTCCAGTTTGTCAATTTTCTTCTTAAAATGAGATGCCCCAAAGCTGGACCCAATACTCCAGGCGAGGTTTGACCGGTGCCGAATGGGGTGGAATGATTACTTCCGCTGGCTTGGAAGCGCTGCGCTCGTTCACGCGGCCTAGAATTGCATTAGCTTTTTTCGCAGCCACGTCCCATTCCTGACTCATGTTCAGTTTTTGGGATCTGCCGCAATCCTGTAGATCCTTTTACCACGTGCCGCTGCCAAGCCAGGTCTTCCCTCCATCGGTTGGTTTTGTTCTTGCATTTCAGTCAGTTAGAGAAAGGCTGACACTAAATTCAGTAAGCATCTCTTAAGCTGAAATAGAAGCGCTCTAAGAAGGGGGATATTGGTTTGTGTGCAGGCCGAGCCTTACGTCTCCTTCCCAGCGTGCTCTCCTTGTTTTTAGGATTTCTAATGTGTTTTCTCACTCTGCAGGCAAACGCTTTTCAGGACAGGTCATGCTAGTTTATGCTCTTGAGAGTTGAAACAAAGGGGCCCCTCCAAACGGATTCTGGAGTTGATGATTTATCCCTCAGACGTTCTCACGGAAACTGTGGGGCACAAAAGGCCAATTGCAGGGGGGGCCTGGTTGGATATGGGGAGATTGGTGGGACTGCCGCAAAACTAATAGGCTTGGGAAAGACAAGGAGAGTTTAGAATGTTCCAAATCCTTTTACCTGTTGTCAGCGGCGGCGAGGAAATTCTTCAGCTGTTTTGCGCAGCAGCAGCTAAGTAATCCTTTGAACTCGTACCACGTGTACCGAGCTCTCGCCTTTTGATGCATTGTTGCTTATAATTTCTGCACTGTTGTGGGGGGAGGGCAGCACAGGCATCTGCTGCTGGCTCAGGGTAAGTTAGCCTGCTGAGTGTCTGGAATCCTCGCTCCCGGAGCAGTGGCTCGGCCTGCAAGGACCACTGCTCCAGCCTGCCTCAGGCTCACGAGGGGCCTCCCGGCTCTCCTGGCTCTCCTGGCCCTTGCCACCTTTGATAAAATGGTTTCAGATCCATTCATGCTAATTGTTGTTTCTGTAGTGACAGGTCTCTGTCCCTGGGGGTGGGGTGGATGCGCAAGGGAGAGCGGGACTTGGGGAGAGGCAGTGAGACGTTCAAGAAGATGAGAAGTCACAGGGGCCATGCGCTTAGCTCAGTCAGGGGAGAAGGGGATCCCTGAATGACAGAATAGTCGAGGGAGCATCAGTGAGCAGCAGTCTGCGGAGGTGAGAACGGAGCTAGGGAAGGCCTAATGGATTTCAGGAGAGATTTGAACTCGTGTTCCTGGCCACAGTCAGTCAGAACCAGGGCTGGGGCTGCCTATGGGGAGTGTGTGAGTTGAGGCCCAGAGTTCCTGGCCTCCCCTCAGCCCACCTGGAGCCAGCCCTAGAGGAAGCTGCAGAGGGTGGATGCTGCTGCCTGCAGCCCTGGCAAGGCTGCTGTTTTAGACAAGGCTCCTGCTCAGCTCCTCCTGATCTGGCACCTCCCATGAAGCATGCGGTGCCAGTCGCTGTCAGAGACAGGATTCTGGACCAGATGTCCTCCCTCTTTACATTCCTCTTTTAAATGGCTTTTAAATGCATTTATTTATTTTATAAATTTCTACCCCGTCCCTCCCACCTCATGCAGCCCAGGGGGACGCAACCTCTGACCGTTGGGAGCTAGGAGCGTACGACCGGGAATAAATCACTCTCTTATGACCTGTTGGGCACTTCTCCCAAGCGACCAAGGCTGGCCACGGTCGGAGACAGAATTCTGGGCTGGACGGGCCATGGGTCTGACCCACGATAGCACCAACTATGCTCTTACGTTCTTACTCCTGTTCAGAGTGGTCCCTGGGAGGGACAAGATTCCCCACCCCTGGGCTAGAGCAGTTTGGAATTCCTGTTGTTTGTTTTTCATGCAGGGACTCCTGAGTTCATGGCTCCGGAGATGTACGAGGAGCACTACGACGAGTCCGTGGACGTCTACGCTTTCGGGATGTGCATGCTGGAGATGGCAACCTCCGAATACCCTTACTCCGAGTGCCAGAACGCCGCCCAGATCTACCGCAAAGTCACCAGCGTAGGTGTAAATTTAACTCCTTCATTAGTGTAAACTTGTACATTGGCCGATTAGGGCAGCTAAGCCTATTAGCCCCAGCTCTGCTAAACTTAGTCCAGTCAGCCCTTCCCAGAGCCTGCGGAGGCTTACCAGAACAGCTGATCTCCGACCACGTGGAAGACAGGCAGCCTGATGCTGAGCTGCGTGACTGACTCTTGGTTGAGATATTGGGAGTTTGCCTTGAAGTGCCATCTCACGGCGCTGCCTGATTACGTGCGTGTCTTAGATTTCATTTAAAATAAAAATAAAAACACCAGCGCCATCTGCTTAAGTCCAAGTAAAAGAAACATGCATTGCTTTTTGAACTGGATAAGTCAACTTCTGTACCCTGTTAACTCACCTTTTACGGTGTAGCACAGGGGTGGCCAGACTGACAGTGCACACAGTCAGGCAGACTGCCAGGACTGCTCTCGCTGACTCTGGTGCTGCAGGCAAGACCCCTTGGCTCCCAACTCTAGGACACTTAACCTCAGCATCTGATCTCAGGAACCAAAAAAAGAGCCTTTCCTGTCACGCTGGAGGAACTTTCCTAGCTCATCTCCTCTCCAGAGACACTCCCCGGGTGCCCGTCCTGCTCGCCTCCCCAGCAGCGATTTCTGTGGGGCTGGTGTCACAGGTTGCAGATCCGCACCCCCAGTTTACCGGGTTTGAGTGACTCGGTTTTCCTTACTCACAACCCACTTGAATCAGTTTTTCTCTCTGGCTGATTCAAGCCTGCAGCAGGGACAACCCCTTTGTCACCCAAGGGCCCGATCCTTCCCGTTTACAGACTCTTTACTCTCTGGGTTCGCAAGAGCTTGAGGGCTCTTGTTGCTCACTTGTGTTCCAGTGTTAGACACAGACACTTCTTCATAAAGATAAGAAGTCAGTTTATTGATTACATAAGCAAGATAGTTGACACAGAGCGGTTACTAGAAATCAAAGGTAAATAGAACGCATTCCTAACCTATACTGGTTGAGTTCCTAGATAAGAATCTTACCCTACAAAGGTCCATACGTTCTGGTCCGTTCTCAGTCAAAGATGTAGGTGACTGGGTGCTGGTTCTTAGAGTTGCTAGAAAGCAAAGTCCTGGTCTCAGTGCACGTCCTCCAGCCTTGCTCGCTGGCAGGATGCAGATGAGATTGCTCCAGATGGCTCTCTCCAAGAGGCAGCCTCGATGGCTTAATTGCTCTCCTTTAAATACCTTTCATGGTCTCTTTGTTTGAGCTTTCCCGCTCATGAGCTTGTGTGTTTCCTCACGTAGGCAACCTAGGCAAACAGAAAGGTCCATTCTCCTCTTACCTCCTTCTCCTCCTCCGTCTGGGTAGCTCTGCTGCCGGCCGATAGGAGGCAGATGAAGATTTCTTCTTTTGCGAATGTTCGCCAGGAGCTACCCGGTCTCTCCAGTCTAATCATCTGCCTCAGGCCGGTAGGACGCTCGTCGGCGCAGCTCCGTCCTGCTCTGCAATTCAAAGAACAGAAAGTTAGTGAGGTTGAGGGGTTGCGGGGAGGCAAGCGATATTTAGTTCCGTTTCCAGGGAAATCTTCGACCCTGCAGTGGCAACGGCTATTCCCTCTGTCCCTTCAAGGGCAGAGGCTTCAGGGCAGGAAGGTACGATAGACGCAGATCTAGGGGCCCTCCTGCCAATCAACCGAGACAGGACGCCTGACTATTCCGATTGCCGGGTTGGGGGCAGGATCCAGCAGTTCCACGACGTGTGGGCACACTCAGTCACGGACGCCTGGGTCCTTTCCTGCGTGGAATGGGGATACTCCATCGAACTGGACAGCGTCCCTACCTGCGGGTTCCCGATCTCACCGATTATCAAGAGACGCGACGAAACATCTCGCTATGTCATCCAAAATCAAGAGACTCTGGGACGCCGAGGCCGTAGAAAGAGTACCGACTGCCCAACGACACTCTACTCATTTCTTTTTCTGGTGGCAAAAAAGACAGGAAAATGGAGAGCGGTGTTGGATTTAAAGGCCCTGAATCATCACGTGAGAAAAAAGAAATTCAAAATGGAGACGGTAACCTCCATTTACCGCAGCATACAGAAAGGAGATTGGATGGTGTCTCTGGATCTACAGGATGCATACCTCCACATCCGGATTCGGACATCTCACAGGCAGTGGCTCCGCTTCACGTATAACCACCACCACTGGCAATTCAGGGCCCTTCCATTCGGCCCGTCCTGAGCACCCAGGACCTTCACCAAAGTGCTGATACCACTGGTGGCGAACCTCCGGACGGAGGGCATTCATATACACCCTTACCTAGATGATCTGCTGATCGGGCACACTCCCCAGAACAGACTATACAAGACGTCAACAGAACGATCTTCTACTTGGAACAACACGGGTTCCTGATAAACAGGGGAAAAAGTCACCTCATCCCGACGCGGAGACTAGAACACCTGGGCACCGTTATAGATACCATCTCCGATCTCGCGTTCGTCCCCCCAAACAGAACGAGAAAGATCTGGAAGTTAGTAAGGACCCTCAAGTCGTCCTACCGAATGCGACTCAGGACACCGGCATCATTGTTAGGACTGCTGGTCTTGTGCACGGCCCAGGTGACGTGGGGCAGATTCCACCTACGTCCCTTACAGCAGCTGCTACGACCTTTTCGGCGAGAGCTCACAGGCGGACTGAACCCCTGGGTGAACATTCCTGGACACCTAAAAAGCTCCATGTCCTGGTGGTTAGGCCCCGCAATGTTCCGAGAAGGGGTCCCTCTCACAGAGCCCATGAGGGATATTATAACGACGGACGCCAGCCTAACAGGCTGGGGAGCCCACACGACAACTCGATCGGTACAGGGGACATGGTCAAAAGGACTCGCAACAGCAAATCAACTACCTGGAGCTGAAGGCCATCCGACTGGCCCTTCAACAGCTGTTTCTCTCCGGGACCAACGGCCACCTTCTGATATACACCGACAACGTAACAGCAAAGGCGTACGTGAACCATCAGGATGGATCCAGATCACCCCGGATACATCAGGAAGCAACCCGACTCTTTACTTGGGCACAATCTCACACGTCGTCTCTAAAAGCCCTCCGTATCAAGGGACAGGACAACTCGACTGCGGACTGGCTGAGCCGTCAAACCCTACAGCCCCACGAATGGAACCTCAACAGAGCGGTCTTCCAGGACATTGTAGCATGGTTCGGCCTACCCGTCATGGACTTACTTGCCACCAAGGGCAACACTCAACTGCCCCGCTTCATGTCACGGGAGACGTGCAGGGAGGCAGAGGCAACCAATGCTCTAAACCAACCATGGCCCAAGGGACTGCTCTATGCGTTTCCACCTTTCCCTCTGCTTGCGCGAACCATTGCCAAAGCGCGCAGGGAAGGGAATAAGCGTTTCTGTTACTAATCTCACCCTGGTGGCCCAGGAGTTGATTGCATAAGCAAGATAGTTGATACAGAGTGGTTACTAGAAATCAAAGGTAAATATAACGCATTGCTGATCTATACTGGTTGAGTTCCTAAATAAGCATCTTTCCCTACAAAGGTCCATAAGTTTCTCTCAGTCTTTGATGTAAGCGACTGGGTCTTCAGCCTTAGAGTTGCTAGAGAACAAAAGTCCTGTCTCTCAGTTCATGGTTCGGTTCAGCCCTCCTGGCTGCAAGATGGTCAGTGAGTTCCTGATAGTCCCTGCCCCCTCTGGGGTACAACTCCTTATATCCCCAGGAGGAAACTCCTCGTATCTTCTCGAGGCTTCTAGAATTCCCTTTGTTGTCTTTATCAGCTTTCTGTGTCTCTTGCACGTAGGCGATGGTTGCCTGCATTAGCATATAAATGTCTCTGGCCATGTCTCTGGCCCCCTGGTCTGGGGCAATCAACAAAACTGTCTTTCCATTTCCTGGAGCTTGATCATGTGTCACAGCTCTGATTTGGGTTTTACAGTTCTCAATTGTAACATTACATACATGTGGAACCTTTTGCTTTACATATTTACCAGACTTGTAGTCTACATGTAGGCCCGTGTTACACGTGTGTGACCCTATGTTCCTCCGTGACGGGGTGCCAGTTTACTCCCAAGAGGGAGCAGAAAGGGGAATACAGCAAGCCCCTCAGAGTGCCGTTTCTCCCTTGCTTTTGAGAGGTCTAAGCCGTGCCTCTCCAAAGACGCTGTAAGTTCAACATCCCTTTATGTAGGTGCAAGAGGGATGTCTCTGTTCCTGCTTAGCTAAGGCCAGTGACTAACGATCCTGTCTCATTCTCTCCTAGGGCATCAAACCAGCCAGTTTTAACAAAGTGACCGACCCAGAAGTGAAGGAGATTATTGAAGGCTGTATTCGGCAGAACAAATCGGAAAGGTGGGGAACATGCCTCCTTGGCTCCCTTGCCAATCTCTGTTTCACAGATCCTCGTCGCGGCGGTTAATTGTGTTTTGCAGGCCGCTGCAGTGCTTAAAGCACCTGCTTAAATCCCTCGACAGCCAATGGGGAGAGGGGCAGGGCCAAGCACCGGAGGCTGGGAGTCAGGACTCCTGGCGTCTATCCCCAGATGTGGCAGAGGGGCACGGTGTAGTGGGTTAGAGCAGCGGCGTCTATCCCCAGTGCCAGCAATGTGCCTGGCACTGAAGAGTCCTGAATTAGAGGCATTTCCCTGCCCCTCGGCGGGCTTACAAACTAGGATGGACAAAGGACCGAGGAAACGCGGGAGAGACAGGGTGACCTTCACAAAGCCGAGAAGTTGTAATCAATGAACAATCGAATAAACGGCATCCTGTAGCCCCCAATTCATATCACGCCCCTTGTTTTTAACCCCCTGTCTCTCTCCACTCGCGTGTAAGCTCCTTGGAGCAGGGACCGTGCTCGCTGTGATAGGTATCCGTACGGTGCTGCGTACGGCTGGGAGCGCTATGGGAATGAGGAGCAGCAGCAAGCTGCAGGGACACGTGCTTCGCTTTGTTTATAAGAGAGGAGGGGGGGACCCTGAACGACCGCATCAGGGAGCAGCCTGGGGTGGGGTGGGATGAGGCGCTAGGGGAAAGCCGGATGGAAGAGGGAGGGATTTAGGAGGGATTTAAGGGTCCAGAGGGGGAGAGCAAGGCGAGTTCCAGGCATAGGGGGCTTGGGCAGGGGAGGAGGGAAAGCTAGCGGGGAGCCAGGCCGTGAAAAGCCCGGATGGTGAAACCCAGGAGACTGTGTTGGATGTGTTCGGCGAGAGGGAGCCAGTGGCGGGCTGCGGGGGGGCTGGCAGGTCTGAACAGGAATGAGAGCGGGTCAAGGTGAGAGCAGGGGGAGGCTGCAGGAGTCAAGGCCAGAAATAGGGGCGGAGGAGGCCTTTGTTTTCCTAATTACTGAAACCCCGTTCGTTTTAGTCATTAAAATACAAAAACGGACAAATAAGCAAATGATGATGGTTTGCTTTCATCTGTTTTTGTTTGGGTTTTTTAAAATAAATAAATATATATATATTTTTTAAACAAACCCCGAATCTGTGCAAATGGCCCGTCGGGGCCGTTCTGTGCATGGACGCCCTTTCCCAAAACGGCGCCATTTTGTGTGTGCGCGCGGTGATTTATTTGATTTTTATTTTTTTAAAAATTACTTTAAATGTAAAAAAATAATTTTAAAAAAATCACCCTGCGGACCATTGTGATTTTATTTTTTTAAAAAGAATTTTTAATAAAATAAACAAAAGTACCCCCCCCCCCCAAAATGGAAGAATCATTTACCAAAAAACCCCCTAAAACCAAAGGTTTTTTTGGTAAATGAAAACAATGGCTGGGTTTCCTCCTGCACCCCCTCCCCTCCCCCCACAGACCCATCCTAAGCCAGTCCCTCCATCTCCCCCCCCCCCCAGGCTGTCCATCAAAGATCTCCTGAACCACGCCTTCTTTGCCGAGGACACGGGGCTCCGAGTGGAGCTGGCTGAGGAGGATGACGGGCTGAACTCCTCCTTGGCTCTGAGGCTCTGGGTGGAAGACCCCAAGAAGCTGAAAGGGAAGCACAAGGATAATGAGGCCATCGAGTTCAGCTTCAACTTGGAGACGGATGTGCCAGAGGAGGTGTCCTACGAAATGGTGAGTGCTGCGGAGCTCTCAGCTGGAGGATGAGTGGATCGTTGGAGAGTCTCTCTCTCCCTCCCCTTGTACCTCTCTGGCCGGCACGGCTCAAGTTCCCACTCCTCTTGGTGGGGCGGCAGCCTCTCTGGGGCTGAGTCCGCTGCGAAGAAGCCCGCTTGGGAAGGATCTCCTCTGGGGAGGAAAGTAGGACTGGTGCCCTGAGGAGCGTCTCCGGGGAGGAGGAGACCGGCTCGGAAAGGCTCCTCCAGCGGGGTGGCGGGGAAGGCTCTCTCTAAAGGGAGACCGGTTGGGGTGGTGCCCTGGGACTGGGAGCCAGTGGGAGGAGTCCAGGCAGGTAGATCACCTGAGGTTCATGCCTCAATCAAGCGGATCTCCTTTGCTGGAGGTTTTCAAACAGAGGCTTGACAGCCATCTCTCGGGGATGCTGTCGTTGCGGATTTCCCGCGTTGAGCAGGGGGGTTGGACTCTGACCTCTGCGGTCCCTTCCAGCTCTAGGATTCTACACCATATGCCTGGCCACCTCCAGCCCCCTTTGAGTTAGCTAGTGGAGGTCGCTCACTGTGGTTGACCTTTACTAGTGTGTGGGGCTGAGGGACCGTCACGTGTAGGAAATGAAGGATAAAGTGCCCTGGGGGTCTGTCCAGTGCCCCGTGTGGCACTATGAGACTCCACCCCCACCCCCCACCCCCCAAAGCAGTGAAATTGCCTCTCCAAACGGTCATTCCCCCTCTCTTTCGCCACCCAGGTGAAGTCTGGATTCTTCCACGAAAGCGACTCCAAAGCCGTCGCCAAGTCCATCCGGGACCGCGTCGCCCTGATCAAGAAGACACGGGAGCGGGGTCAGGCGGGCTACCTGGAGGAGCGGAGGGACTCTCAGTGCAAGCCGGCAGGCGGGGCCCCACTGATCCAACCCCCAGGCGCGTCGTTCACGGTGCCCCCCATGCAGCCTGGCAGTGCGGAGTGTGAGGAGACCGAGGTGGATCAGCACGTCCGGCAGCAGGTTCTGCAGCAGATGCAGCACAGCTCCTCTCTGACAGGTGACCCCTCTGGCTCTCGGCGTGGGCTTGGGATCAGGGGCAATGGGCTAGGAGCTGGGGACAGAGCAGGCCAGGAATCATAAGCTGGAGCAGAGCAGGGCCGTGGGCCAGGAAAGAGGAGAGTTGTTGGCCTTGCAGCCCATCAGGGGGCTGAGCGGGAGCGCGTTTCTCGCAGACGACAAAAGGCCAGGGGGGGTGAGAAACCGAGTCAAGCCATAATGCTATGGTGGCACAGCAGGGCCAGCTGGTTTGATCCCCGGCCCTTCCCCCAAGCTGCCCCTCTGCCTCAGAGTCACGGCTGTGGGGGTTGAAAAGAATCTCTCCATGGGGTGGGAGTGGTTGTATAGAGGTTACTGGATCAAGAGCCCCTGCCCTGCCCGACGACGCACTGTGATGTTACCGCCCTCCATAGGGGCAGAGCCACCTGGAACATGTCAAGCCGACCTTGGGTTGCACAGGGCTTTGGGGCAGTGCGCTGGGCTAGGGACTGCTGCGAACCAGCACAGCAGATAAGTGGATGGCCTGGTGGCTTGGTGTGGAGTCCTGTTCTCCTGTGGCAGCCGGGTTGGAGGGACCTGTGTGTGTTGTGTGGGGAAGGGAGAATTGCTTACCGTTCTTTCAACCCAGCTGTTGGTTTCTCCCCCCCTCGATGGCAGCGGACAGCCTGTCTGAGACGGGGGCAAGCTCCGTTATCCTCTCCGACGCCTCCAGCCAACCCAGCGTGGGCTATTCCTCGGAACAGAGGATGGGGTCCCAGCAAACGCAACCCGAAGGCAATCTCCAGGGGCCTCTCTACCCATCCCATCAGCTGATGGGACATTACCAGCCGGCGACAGGGGTAAGATGCCTCAAGTTTTCTCTCCTTGGAATCGGAGCCGGCAGAAGCCTGGAATGTGACGGAGATACTCGGCTTGTGGGAAGGGCCGAGCAAGTTGGCAGATAAGGGGCAAATAACAGGGAGGCAGAAGGAGGGGAACTTCCAGTCCATGAGCCGAGCCTGGCCCTGCAGCTGTGTATTATTTGGCTCTTTCCTAGTTCCTGGGTCAGACATCCCCCCCCCCCACCCCCGTGGATCCAGTTCCTACCCACAAACACTGAGAGAGTGAGCTAGGGGGAAGGGAAGGAAGCAGAGGTGAGAGCACACCCAAGAGGAGAGGGGGAAGGATCCGCGGCACAGACCAGGGGTGGAGACCCTCAGACCAGGGGCCAAATGTGGCCCATGGATGGTTTTGTTTGGCTCCTTTCCAGTTACAGGACCTGGTTCCTGGATCTAGCTCCTCCCCAGCACCAAAAGAGTGAGCTCTGGGGAGGTGGGGGAAGGGAGCAGAGATGAGGGCCTGCACTGTGGGGTAAAGATGGATCCATGGCACAGATCCATGATCTGGATCTTCCCCCGCCCCCTGAACACACCCCTCCTGCACCACCCAACTCTTATCTAGCCCCTGGAATTGTTGCTAATTTTCAGTGTTGCCCACGGGAGGGGAGAAGTCCCCCCCCATCCCTCCAGCAGGGGCAGGGTGCGTCGGGGGAGAGCAGCCCCAGGAACGTCTACATTGCTTGCCTTTTTAGCAGGTACAGCCGCCCCCATCGAACCTGCCCCAGCCCCAGGTGTTGCCGCTCGTCCAGAGCCAGCCTCCAACCCTACCCACCCACAGTTTGGCCCCGCCGGCCACTCCCCAGCCCCAGGTCTCTCCAGTCGCGGCCCAACAGTTCACACAGATAATGGTAAGGCCTGGTACAACGCTGCCTTGGCTGGCGCTGGCCTCGTGGGGATGGGGGTAGCTAGTCAGGGGCAGGTTCCAGATCTGAAGGGACAAAAAGGGGTAGCAGACTAGAGGGTGGAGAACCTTTTCCTCCCCCAGAGCCACTTTGAGTCCATGCTCCGAGGGATGTGTAGAAGTTGGGGGCGGGGGATGCGTCTCAGGTAGAGGAGGGATCTTTCCTCTGTCCTTGTGCGAATACCCTCGTCTCTGCTCCCTTGCCACGAGATCAGCCTTTCAGTGTTTGAGGGCAGGAACTAGATTTGGAGGCCAGATTTTAGATCCGGTGTGGGGGGAACCTCAGGCCCAGGGGCCGCGGCAAGTTTTTACGCTGCCCCTTTTCCAGTTCTTGGATCCAGTTCCCACCCCCAAGCCCCGAGAGACTGAGCTCAGGGCATGCACACAAGGAGAAGAGGACAGATCCATGGCACAAATCCATGCTCTGGGCCCTCCTTTTATCGAGCACAGTCATACCCCAACGTCGCTGCAGCCCTGGAAGCTTGTGCTGATTTTCAAAGGAGCCCCTGGGAGGAAAAAGGTTCCCCGTCCCTGAGGTAGATGTTCTTATGACCTAGTACAGTATGCGTCGGAGGCTAATTTCTATTTAGCCCTTTCTCAGTTCCTAACTCCAAACGCAGGAAGACTTGAGTTCAGGACTGTATTCATTTTCAAAGCGGCCTCCAGAAGGGAAAAAGGCTTTCCACCCCTGGCCAGCCTAGCTCCTCACCCCACAAACAGCTCACTGAGGCTCCCTCTCCTATCCTGTCCCTTCTCCCCTGTAGCTAAGCGTGCGTCCTTGTAACTTCTCAGCCTCATGAATGTCTCCCCATCTCTCCTTCTGTTCCCCTCCCCATCCTAGATTGTAAGCCCTTGGGGGCAGAGACCTGTCTGTAATTAATGCCCCATTGCTGGTGCCAGGTAAATAAGTAATACGAATATTGGCAACTTTGAGGCTCAAGCTGCTGCAGTGCCAGAGCGTGTTCGTGGCAGGGTTTCCGACTTCACCTCATACTCTTGAGTCCTTTAGATCCCGGTGATTACCGTGTCTGCTCTTGCAAAGAGACTGAGGCGACGGGGCCTCCTTGTTGAAATGCTGCCAGCTGATGGGATTTAAGTGCAGCCGGGCACAAAAGCCACCAGATGCTGGCTAGTCCCCGAGCTTCCTCTCTGGCTTGTGAGATGCTTATAGGGACCCCAGTAGCTCAAGGAGGAGTGTCCTACCACGCCCTTGAACGCCCTTCAGCTCTTCCCAAAGGAGCTCAGACACGGTTTATTGCTGCGGCGTGGCGTGGGGTGCGTGTCAGGACACTTTGGCCAACGTGAACCACAAACCTCTTGCTCCACGGACCCTCTCGCCTTCTCTTCAACACTCCTCCTGGCTCCCCCTTCCCGTCCAGCACAAACTCCTTGTCCAGAGTGTCACGGGTTAGAGCCTTGCTCCTCACCCCTCCCCATATCTCTGCCCTTCTCTCTCGCTACGTTCTCACCCGAGAACTTCACTCCTCCTCTGTGACACCATCCTTACCTGCTCCCGCCCCCAGGACCCCCTGCTCTCTTAAGGGGTCTTCAACCCTTCGCTTCCCCGTATAACTGGAACTCCTTCCCTGAACATGCACCTAGGGGTGGAGCAACCTCAGCCTGTGGAAAAGTTTTCGTTGCCCCCTTTATTTGAGGCAGTAGAAGGGAAATAGCATGAAATCAGTTGGTTGATGCTGAATTTCCAACACTGAAGTTATTGTTATTAACAAACATTTACATAGCACGAGCAGTGTACCTGGCACTTTACAAAGTAACAAAATAGACACGGTCCCTGCCCTAGGGCTTGCAATCTGAGAGACAGGAGCTGGGGAAGAGACATAGGAAGGGGAACAGAGAGAGAGACAAGGGGTCTAACATTCATGAAGATGCGAGGTCTCAAGTGCACGTACTTGGCTTGGTTACGATGAGAATGACAGCAGGCAGGTCCATGTTGCAAGGATAAGGGTAAACCGATCGTAGGTATAGGAATAGTGGCTCAGCAGGATAAAGAGTCAGACAGAGCAGAGCGAAAGAGGTGAGTTTTAAGGAGAGATTTGAAGGTATGAAGGGAGGGGGCAAGGCGGATGTGGACAGGGAGGGAGTTCCAGGCATGGGGGGCAGCAAGTGAGAAGGGACGAAGGCGCTTAGGGGAGCAGGGAAGGCGTGGAAGGGTGAGAGAAGGGACAGGAGGAGCGAAGTGCACGGGCTGGAGTATGGAGGGCGATAAGCGCAGAGAGGTAGCGGGGAGCGAGGTTGTGAAGAGCTTTATAGGTGAAGCCTAGGAGCTTGAAGGGGATAGTGCTGAGAGTGTTCTCCTAAAGCAGGGGTGGGGAACTTCGGACCCAGGGGCCAAATGCAGCCCTCAGCAAGTTTTTATGTGGCCCCTCTCCAGTGCCTGGATCTCACCCCTGGATCCAGTCTCAACCCTCAAATATTGAAAACTGAGCTCAGGAGAACGGAGCAGAGAGGAGGGCACGCATACACGGGTAGGGGATAGATCCATGATCTAGACCCTCCTTTTCTTGAATACCCCTGTTAAGCGCCCTCCAACCTCTGTGCGGCCCTCGGAGCTTCTACTCCTTTTCAGTGTGGCCCCCGGGACAGGAAAGGTTCCCCAGCCCTGTCCTAAAGGCAGGGACCCTGGGAGGTGGGCTGGCCTGTGAATTAAATTCTTCTCCGATCTTTGTGGGGACGGCCCTCAGTTGTTAAACCCATGTTGTTTATTTTTACAGCAGCATCTGGATCCGCACGTGCCCTATGGGACAGAGGTGCAGGCTTTGGAGAGCTCTGTCACGGGAGCCCCGCAGCACATGCTGACAGCGGTTTCCCCTCAGATGGGACCTGACCCGCAGACGGCCGGCCAGCACCCGCCAGCTAACGTGCAGCTAGACTCTGCTGCTAGGACTGGGAGTCAGGCTCCCGCTGCTGCTGCTGCTGCTGCAGTGGATGTAGACCAGGCGTCGGCTGGATTTCTGCAAGCCAATCCTGCTGCCGTGCAGCAGAGCCAGCCCTCAGCTCAGTTCGTCAGCAGCGTGCAGGTGGCCACCCAGGTTGTGCCTACTTCCCTGGTTATGCAGCCAGGGGCACAGGTGGCTGCATCCATTCACCAGTCCCACCAGGTGGTGACCATGCAGCAGCCCCAGCAAGTTCCCCAGCAGGTTGCACCCATGCAGCAACTACAGCAGCAGTCCCAGCAGGTTGCATCCATGCAGCAGACCCAGCAAATTCCTCAGCAGGTGGTGCACATGCAGCAGCCCCAGCAGGTTCCACCCATGCAGCAGACCCAGCTGATTTCCCAGCAGGCAGCACCCATGCAGCAGCTACAGCAGCAGCCCCAGCAAATCCCCCAGCAGGGGGCACCCATGCAGCAGCTACAGCAGCAGCCGCAGCAAATCCCCCAGCAGGGGGCACCCATGCAGCAGCAGCCCCAGCAAATCCCCCAGCAGGGGGCACCCATGCAGCAGCTACAGCAGCAGCCCCAGCAAATCCCCCAGCAGGCGGCACCCATGCAGCAGCCCCAGCAGCAGCCCCAGCAGGCGGCACCCATGCAGCAGCCCCAGCAGCAGCCCCAGCAGATCCCCCAGCAGGCGGCACCCGTGCAGCAGCTGCAGCAGCAGCCCCAGCAGATCCCCCAGCAGGCGGCATCCGTGCAGCAGCTACAGCAGCAGCCCCAGCAGATCCCCCAGCAGGCAGCACCCACGCAGCAGCAGAACCAGCAGGTTGCATCCATGCAGCAGTCCCAGCATATTCCCCAGCAGGCGGCACCCATGCAGCAGCTACAGCAGCAGCCCCAGCAAATCTCCCAGCTAGTGGGGACCATGCAACAGCTACAGCAGCAGCCCCAGCAGGTTGTATCCATGCACCAGCCTGAGCAAATTCCCCAGCCAGCGGCATCCATGCAGCAGCAGAACCAGCAGGTTGCATCCATGCAGCAGTCCCAGCAGCAGCAGCCCCAACAGGGTACATCCATTCAACAACTCCATCAGGTTGCATCCATGCAGCAGCACCAGCAGGTGGCACCCATGCAGCAACCTCAGCAGGTTGCATCCATGCAGCAGTCCCAGCACCAGCAGGTGGCACCCATGCAGCCAGGGACACAGCAGCACGTCACATCCATGCAGCAGCAGCCCCAGCAGGTGGCATCCATGCAGCAGCAGCCCCAGCAGGTGGCACCCATGCAGCCAGGGACACAGCAGCACGTCACACCCATGCAGCAGCCGCCGCAGCAGGTTGCATCCATGCAGCAGCCCCAGCAGCAGCTCCAGCAGTACACAGTAATGCAACAAGATGCTTTACTGCAACCTTCCATGGCCCAGCAAATGCAAGCTGTTCCGATGCAGCAGTCCATGGATCAGCTTCCTTGTGCCATGCAGCAGGCTGTCTACCAGTTGCCTCAGCAGCAGTTTGTCCTGCATGGGAGCTCCGTGGAGCAGCCCCCAGCCACCACGCAGCAGGATGTGGAGCAGCAGCAACAGCAGGCTGAGCGCTCGCATTCAGCCCAGCCCCCAGAGCAGGTGGCCTACACCCTGCAGCCCCAGTATCCGCTGCAGGCTCCAGAACAGCCAGGGGCTCCCTACCCAGTACAGCCTCCCTACCCGGAGCAGCCTGCCTACCAGATGCAAACCCTATACCAGGTGCAAGCGTCTGAGCCGGCAGCGTACCAAGTGCAGCCGCCGTACCCGCTCCAGGCCCCAGAGCAGCAAGCCTACCAGCTGCACGCGCCTTGCATGGGCCAGGCCACCGATCAGCCGCCTTGTCCGGAGCAGCTGGTTTATGCCGTGCCGGCGGCTTACCCGGCACAGCCCTCGGAGCAGCCGACCTATCCAATCCAGCCCCTTTATCCAGGGCAGGCTCCAGCCTACCTGACTGAACAAGCGTCCTATTTAAGCCAGCCGCCCTACCTGTCCCACCCTGCTGAGATCCAGCAGGCACACTTAGCTGCGGAGCAGCAGGCGTTTGCCGTGCACTCCTCTGAGCGTTCGGCCTATGTGGTTCAGACCCAGGACGGCGGCGGGAGCACAGGCTGCATGGAGCAGCAGGTCTACATAGCACCAAGCGTGGAGGCTACAGAGCAGCCAGCCTATCTGACACAGCAGGATACCAGTGTCTTGGGGCACCAGCCTCTGCTGGCGGCTCCCCTGATGGCACAGAGGACCGCAGAAGGGCAGCAACAGGTCCCTTTCATCCCTTCTCAGCCGTCTTTTGTCCCACAGGTACAGCCGCAGCCTCCCCACCAGGAGTACAGCCTCCAGCAACAGGCGGTTCATCCACAACCGCTCATGGTCTCGGTGTCCCACCCCCTCCCAGCCGTATTACAGCCCGTGTCTCCCATTCCGGAAGAGCCGGAGCCAGCATATGCAACGCAGCCACCTTCTGAGCAGTTCCTGCACACCGCCCCCCTGCTACAGCCGACTGACAGCAGCCAGCCCTACAGTCCCACGCCTGTGCAGCCAGCCTACGTTCAACAGACCGCCGCACCGCAGCAGTGGCAACAGCCAGCGAGCCAGGCTTCTGTCCAGCAGCAGTCCCCGTACCACACACCAGCGGCACAACCCCTGGCGCAGCTGCCCCAGCAGCATGTCCAGGGTCAAGAAATCTTGCAGGTATGATTTAAAAATTGGCTTGCATCAACAGAAGCGTAGTCCTCTCACCTCGGCCCTCCCCGAGGGTTATGGGCTTCCTGTTTTGGCTTTAAGGAAGGATACTGGCATGCTGAAGAGGGCTCTGAGAAGAGCAGCGAGAATGATAAAGGAGGTGGAGGGAAAGACCTAGAAATTTAATTTTTAGCCTCAAAAAGGAGATTAATGGGGTGGGGGGGGATGGACACAATTACAGAGTTTTCAAATCTATAAAAGGCTGCTAGAAACCAAATATTCCCCAGTTGTTCTCTCTGGTCACTTCCTCTCTGCTGTTCTCATGGAGAGTTTGTTTAAAAAAAAAAAAAAATCTTAGCTGGAGACAGTCATCGTCTCAATAATAGTCTCCTCCTTGTCTCCGGGTTGGACCAGCATCTGTTGGTTTCAGGGTATGCGAGCTTTCGGGCCACATGCAGCCTTTCTCCAGGCTGGTTGGAACATAAGAAATGCCGGACCGAGTCAAACCCATGGTCCGTCCAGCCCAGCATCCTGTCTCGGACAGCGACCGCCCGGCTCGGCCACTTCAGAGAAGTCCCCGGCAGGTCACAATGGAGGGATCTGTTCCCTGCTGTTCACGTCCAGCTCTCGACCGTCAGAGGTTGCATCCCTCAGCCTGCTTGGCTAATAGCCGTTGATGGACCTATCCTCCAAGATCTTCTCCGATCCCTGTTTAAACCCAGCTAGGCTATTGGCCTCGGTCACATCCTCTGGCAACAAGTTCCACAAGTTAATTGTGCGCGAAGTGAAAAAGTGCCGCCAGTTAGTATCATGGAGTGTCCCCTGGTTGTAGTGCTATTTGAGAGGCTCAATAACTGCTCCCTGGTTACTCATTCCGCACCACTCATGATTATGTAAAGCCCTCCCCTATCCACTCTCTGTCGTCTCTTCTCCAAGCTGAAGAGCCCCAACCTGCCCAGCCTCTCCTCGTACAGAAACCGTTCCAGACCCCGGATCATTTTTGTTGCCGTTCTCTGCCCCTTTCTCCGCTTCGCTGTTCTTTTTTGAGACAGCCAGGGGCCAGCAGAACAGCACACGCTATTCAAGTCGGAACATTTCTTGAGGAGGAGAGAAATTACCGAACCCCAAGCCTTCGCAAGGAGGGATTTCCAAAACGGCAAGATGGGGGCAGGCAAGGGCAGGTAGCAAGGTTGAGGGGATAGGGTGCGGGGGCTCAAGTACTGCAGACAAGGGAAACGGTTGGGGTGGAATGGGAGACCAAACCAAACCCGCGTCAGGGCGGTATCATCAAATATTAGCTGTTCATAAGCATAAATCAGAAGGCTGTATGTGTCATAATAACATTATACATGGGTAACCAGCGACATGTGACCCTGTGACCATCTCTTGCACTCCGGGTCACAAAAGGGTATCGGGGCATTGGAGCCGGGACGTTAACCAGGGGGGCCAAATTAGGTCAGGGGAGCACCGTAATGACTTACAGACCAAGGGCAGGCAAGCCATCGGCCCGCCCTGACCACCTGTAACCGCCCAGGGGCGAGGGACAGCCCCAGCCTGGTGAGGTGAAAGGCTTTATCTATAGAAATTGCTTAAAGTATGGTACAGAGTGAACTACAAGGAAAAGAAGAACCCCGCTGGAGCGGCCTGGTTCCCTGCCTGGTCTCGGGAACCCCCGTTACCCCAGCGGCCTTGTCCCTCAATTAGGGGTTCGCCCGCAGTGCAGGCTGCAGGTCCCAGACTCGCCCTCTTGCTCAGAGAACAGACCGAGGCCACGTTTGGTTGAGGTGAAAGGCTGAAATTGCTTAACGTATGGTACAGAGTGAATTAACAAGGAAAAGGCCGCAGGAAAATAAAACCATAACAAATGCCAAGCTGCTTCGCTAGCATCCCCCTGCCTCTAGTCCTCGCGTTTCATGAGCAGAGGTTTTTTAAAGCAGCGTTAGATGGGTGAGCCAGCAGAGTAACCTTTCACGAGGATCACAAATACACCAGAACCCTCTCCCGCCGTCCTGTGAGTGGTAATACACCTTAACTGTAGAACTAGGGGGACGCCCATTGAAATTAACATCAAACCAAAATAAATACTTCCCCCCCCCCCCCAGAAAGTGCAATTAGCCTGTGGAACTCCTGGCCACGAGATATTGCTGAGTCATAGCAAGTGGTCAAAGGGGATGCAACCTTTGACTTCCAGAAGCTAGGAGCGAAGATTATTTATTTATTTAGATTTCTTGGCTGCCCCATCCTGCTACAGCAGCTCAGGACAACTCACAACCTATTTAAAACATATAAAAATACAAATTTGCAGCAAAGATAAAAACACTGGAAAAGCAACAATCAGTGAATGACCCCAAGTGGAGCAACCTCCCCCCCCCGCCCCCAGTCTCCCTCGCCAAAAGCCTGGCAGAACAGACATCAAATCGCTCTGTTTACTCCTGTCTTTTTAAATAACTAGTGCTGGCTGCCATAGAGTCAGTAGCCCTCACCCGGTGTTAAATTTGACCTGTGCTTTCTGTTCTATAAGAGTTGATGATTGCTTGTCGTTTTTCCCCCCCCTCTAGATTCCCCAGCCCATGTCAGTCCCTGAGCAACAGTCCTCCCTTCAAAAACAGGATTCTGCGTCTGGGTGAGTCTGCTTCCAAACACCCCATTCAGCAGGCAGGGGGGGAGCTCGCCAGGGCTAGGCCTCCCCTTGTGGACTCGGGGTATCTTTGGGCTGCCTGAGGAGCAATCGGGGTGCGCCCAGGGGCCTGGTTGGCTTCTGCAATGCAACCGCGTCCATCTCATTGTTCTGTAAAGCGCCAGGTACACAGCTGGCGCTATACAAGTGCTTATAACAATAATAACTAGCAGCGTGTTAATCATGCAATTGTCAGTGAGCGACAAACAGGGCCTTTGTATCTGTGCAGCTTCCTTGCTAACCACAGAAAGTAAAACCAACAACGTTTAACTAGAATCTAGGTTCTCAAGCGGGGATGGGGGGTGGCTCCCCCAGGGTCGTGTGTAGAAAAATGTTCTGCTTGAGGGAGGAGGTGTGAGAAGGACCCCCAGGCAGCAAACATCTAGCTCTGGGAGGAGGGAGGTCTCCAAAAAAATGGGGTGGCAAGGAGGAGAGGGAGTTGGGGAAGTGATAGGGGAGCGGAAGAGAGAAGGAACAAGGGGGTGCGTGGGGGAAGGGGCCTCAGGTATGACAGATGAGGAGAAGACGGGGGGGTTCAAATCAGTTTTAAGAACCGTTGCGCTAGGATGCCTAGCTCCTAAGGACTCTAGCCTGAGCCGCGCTAGGAAATGTTCAGAGTGGGCAGAAGAGGGAACGGGAGCCAACACTTTGCCCCCACCCACTCTGAACATTTCTTAAGGAGGCACTCAACACTGCAGAGGACTGGAGGGAGGGAGCCCCCAGCATCCCCTTTGTAAGTGTGTGTGTGAGACACGAGTCTAGCCAATAGGTTCCTCATCCTTGAGTAAATAATTGGGGAGATGGGGGTGGGAGTCACGGAGAAAGATTGTGGCAGCAGCAGCCACCCACCTGCCTTTCTTCAGGTCTCCCCCATGTCTCTCGCTGGCCAGGCAAGCTCTGTCTCTATCTCCCCCCCCCCCCCCGACCCTGGGGACACCGAGCTGCCTGGTTACTCAGGTGCTACCGCTCCTCTTCTCTCTGCAGCCCTAGCCCAAACCCTGAGCCGGCTGCTGTGACGGACAGTCCTGCCAACGGCTGCGACGTCACCCGCGGGAACGGCAAGCAGGACAGAAGCAAGCAGAGGAGAGCCTCCTGCCCCCGGCCGGACAAAGGGACCAAGTTCCAGCTCACCGCCCTGCAGGTTCGGGCGCTGGGAGCTCGGCCTTTTAACACCTGGGGGGCGGGGGGGGGGAACAGGCTTAAAGGGCCCCGCCACATCAGACTGGGACCGACGTTTCTGCGAGGGGTTGGGAAGCACTGATGTCGCTGCTGCTCCTCCCCTGTAACCACACTAAGCACGTGCACCTGCCACTTCTCAGAACGTTAAAATGTCTCCCTGTCTCTGCCATGCTTTCTCGATTCTCCCTTCCCCTCATGGAGCACTGAGCCTGGGCTCCACAGTCTGAGGGGCGCCCTTTGAAAGCACCCTGAGCAGCGCTAGGACATTTTCAGAGTGGGCCGAGGAGGAAGCACTCTGCCCCCACCCACTGAAAATCCCTCAGTGGCACTCTGGCCGCTTGCCAAGGGCCTCCTCAGTGCCTCTTCCTGAGCCCTCTTGCTCCCGGGGCCCCACGAAGGAAGAACTGTTCAGAGCATACGGGGACAACCTCCACCCACTCTTAAAACTTCCTTCTTGATGAGGTTGCTGCTACTCTGGGGACCTGCTGGGGCAGTGCTGCCTTCATGGATAAGCCCTGCATCCCGACCCTTTATCTCACCACCACCCCCCCAGCCCGGCCTTGCCACAACTGTGGTCTGCTGCTGCCTCCCCGTGTCTAGTCTAGATTGTAAGCCCCTCGGCGCAAGGACTTGTCTCTGCAGCCATGACCGTTCCGCACCAGGCACCTGCTCACTGCAGATCCACTCTTCCCTCATTGGTGTCCTAATCCGCGGAAGGGAGAGGGGGAACGGCGCTGGGGGCAGTACCGTCTGCCTGGTAAACGCGGGGTGACACCGTTTTCTCTGTCAGCAGGTGTCCACCTTGGGGGACAACACAGTAGAGTGTCAGCTTGAAACCCACAACAATAAAATGGTGACCTTCAAATTTGACGTGGATGGAGACGCACCAGAGGACATTGTTGACTACATGGTGAGTTCGCTGCTCCTGGACTGTTCTTCTAGTGGCAGTCATGTACCTGGCAATGAAAAGCCAGGCCTCTGACCTGCGCCGGGGTGGGGGAGGCTTGCAATCTAGAATGAACGAGGGAGAGGGGAACAGAGGGGAGAGACGGGGAAGAGAAACCAAACGCACAAGTGTAAGATGGGGGAACACCTGGCTTGGCAGCAGCCCGTGTGAAAGGGATTTAAGAATTGGGATTGATCCCAAACTGAACATAAGTCAGTAGATTGTAAGCCCCCCGGGGCCAGGGACCTTGTCTATTTTCAATAGTTGTAAAGCGCCAGGTACGTTGCTTGCGCTGCATAAATAATAATCATTAATAATGGGACGTGGCGGCACAAAAGGCGAATGCAATTCTAGGCTGAATTAATAGAAGCCTCGTCTCCCAAGTCGGCAGAAGTAATAATTCCCAGACCTCACCGGGAGTATTGTGAGAGAGTGGCTTGACTGATCTCTTTTATTGGGCCAACTGTTGTTGTTGGAAATTAGCCAGCTTTCTGGCCCCGCGGGCCCTTCCCTCCGGACTGGAATATTGTGTCCGGTTTTTGGGTGCCTCATTTTAAGACCTTGACAAATGGGAGCAGGTTCAGAGGAGGGCGACGAAGCTGGGAGAACGGTCTGGAGAGCAAGTCTGATGAGAAAAGGGAGAAGGAACTGGGGTGTTTAGCCTAGAGAAGAGAAGACTAAGGGGAGATGTGATCTCCAGCTTCAACTGTCTAAAGAGCTGCTCTCCAGAAGATGGCACGGAACTGCCTGCGTGGCTACAGCAGGGGGCCGAACTAATGGGCCAGCTCGTCGTATCGACAAGAAGGGAGGGTTTCGTTAAGGATCGGGGGAAACTTCCGAACAGTAATGGAACAAGCTGCCTAGTGAGGTCATAGGCTCTCCATCGCTGGAGCTCTGCAGGGAAAGTCTGGACAGACCGTACAGCCGTACGTCAGGGGTGCGGTACCTGCCGCCATCCTGCATCGAAGCAGGGAGTTGGATTAGATGAGACTCGAGGTGCGTTCCAGCTCTATATAATGTAAGCAGCGGGGGGGGGCACATGCTCAGCTCAGTTCCAGGGGAGAAGGGGACCCTGATGAATGAAAGAAAGAGACGAAGGTGCATCAGGGAGGAGCTAGGAAAAAGCCTGACGGAAGAGGTAGGTTTTTAGAAGGGATTTGAAGGGAGGGAGCAGAAGATACAGGCAGGGATAGAACAGAGCAAACTTCTTCAGGGTGTATTTGTGGTAACCGAGTTCCTGACTTGGATGAAGAGCCTTCCCCCCCACCCACCCTCCATGCAGAGTCTGCCCAGAGTTGCAGATAATTTATTCATTTATATCCCAGAGGCTCAAGGGCAGCTCGCAATGTATTTTTAAAAAGAAGTACAGATAATAATAATAATAAATTATTATTTGTATATGGTGCCCCCCTGCCATGCCATTCAGAGCGCTTTACATATAACACAACTTTTAGTCCTCACAACAATTAGGTTAGGCTGAGAGAATATTGTGACTGGCCCAACGTCACCCAGTGAGTTTCTGACTAAGGCAAGACTAGAACCGGGGTCCCCCCTACCTCTCAGTCCAAGTACTGCGCACTTAGCCATTATGAACCTTGTGGAGCTAACCCTGACTCTGTCACCGGCTTCCCATATCCCCCGGGTCTAGTTTTTTAAGGGTTTCTTTTCAAAGGTTCTGTGCGCTCCCCATTGACTCGGAGGGAGCCAGCACCTGAATATCCAACGGGGTGCAGGACCTATTAGATCAGTCCGCCCCCGGAGACTTATGGAACCGGATCGGTTCCGGAATGCTCTGGGGGAGTTTCCCCTGGACCTTCACAACCCGCTCTGTTATTGATCTCGTAGCCTTCTGGAACACCTTGTTGGCGGAGACCGTTGACAGAGTGGCTCCGAGGCGTCGGCTGCCCTCCCGAGTCTCCCGCAGGTCTCCTTGGTTTCGTGAGGGCCTGCAGTGTTTGAAGTGGGAGAGCAGGCGGTTAGAGCGACGGTGGTGTTGGACTCACGATGAGTATGATCGATTGCAGCATAAGAGCAGTTTAAAGGCCTATGCTGTGGCGGTGCAGGCAGCAAAGAAGCAGTTCTTTGCTGCCCTTATTGCATCTGCAAAGCAGGGCCGGTCCAAGGATTTGAGGGGCCATGTGCCAAGCCTTTCTGCAGGGCCCTAAAGGCCGGCCGGCCAGCGGAACCTTATGGCTGGCAGAGCTCTAGGGAGGGACTTGTCCATTGTAGGTATTTTAGAACCTCTTGATTCTAAAGCTCCGTGGAGGTGCACAATTTTAGCTAGGTCAAAAGTGCCAATGAGAGGAAACTACTTATTTAGATTCTTTGGTATACCAATTCCATTTATCCAAAAATCTACATGTCTTCTGGCCATAATGTGTGTACATGTACAATGCAGGAGTACCTTTTGGCGGGGTGGGAAACATCCTTTGAACCACCCCCATTTCTCAATTCACACAGGTACACTCACACAGGAAAGATTTATTTAGGGGTTCTCTTAACTATAGTTAAGGACTCATTTCCATGGAAGGGAAAAGTAAAAGTTCTTTACATTCACACCTGCTGAGTCACGGGATTCCACCTTGCGTTCAGAGACATTTTACAATGACCCTGGGGCAGCTGAACTCAGTTTAAGTCCCAGACCTGGTCAGTAATTATAATCTCAATTCACACCTGATTCCACTGTGTCATAGTGTTCAACCCTAAGGCCTAGTCCTAGACCTGGTCAGTGGTTATTTCTCAATTCACATCTTCCCGTCACACAGTAGTTAATCTCAATTCACTCCTTCCAGCAATAAAAATTCCTCTGGCCAGTCAATAACTCACCCTCTCTAGTGCGTCTGACAGACTCCTCAATTCAAAGTTCGAATCGCGTTAAGCTCCAGTCTGGTTTTCCCAGCCCATGAATAGTCCTCCTCTGAACCCCAATAGAGATTTCAAAAGGTCTCTTACCTTTGAGTGGCGCACCGGAGTTCGGGGGGCTGTTTCGCGGGCATCAGGATCCAGCTGGAGTCTCAGCGATCCGAGTCACGGCACCAGAAATTGTGGAAGAAAATAAATCTTCAGTCTGTTTGGGAGTTTCTGTCAGAAAACACTTCATTTATTTAGCAATTGCTATTGCAATAGGAGAGACCTTTTCATCAGCAGAGATTGCCTCTAATAGAAGAAAAGAAAAGTCTCTGATGGTTACAAGTTTGGCATGTTTATAGCACTCTGCGAAGGCCTGAATTGTATCAATTCTTTATCAGTTATACAAAATAGAAAAGACAAGATTTATAAAAGAGAGCATTTTATAAATCCATGTATCTAATTTGACTCATGTGGGTATAGGGATAGGGTACCTCATCGGATATAGGGTGTATGGCTGACAATACTATTAAGAGATATGTGTGTGAAATGCCACCCAAACGAGTGAAACAGAAAAAGGATAAAACAGAAGAACAAGGGGAAATTATGGCCCTTTCTTTAGATGCTATATGGGAGGTACTCATGGTAGAATTAAGAAACACAGAGGATAAGATAATTACAAGAATAGAACAGAAGGAAAAGGTTATGGAGAAGAAATTGGAGAAAGTTGTGGAGGAATTAGGTCGCAGTAAAAAGAAGGTATTCGATTCTGAGAAGAAAATGGTAGAATTAATGGAGCAAAAAGGAGACGTAAATAAGAAAATAGAGGCGATGCGAAAGGCCTTAGAAGAGGAAAAAATATTAAATAAAATTAGAGATAAGGAGTGGAAACGCCTACAAACTAGGGTGGAGGAGTTAGAAATAGAGGATAGAAAAGATAATCTGAGACTGAGGGGAGTTCCGGAGAAATTGGAGCTTAAGAATTTAAGAGAATTTTGTGAGGATAAATTAAGTAATTTATTTGGTATCAAAACAGAACTTAACTTTGCTTATAGAGTAAACTCATTGGCAGCTAAACAATTAAAACAAGTAAGGGATATAATAGTACAATTTAGAGATAGGAGGATTAGGGACCATGTTATGAGAAAATCATGGGAAGGCTTAAAAATAGAAATTGCAGGTCGTAAGATTGAGATCTATGCGGATCTGCCATATGAGGTGGTTAGAAAGAGGAGAGAATTTAGAAGTTTAACGGTAGTGTTAGCAGCACAAGGGATCAGATATAGGTGGTTGATGCCAGCAAAGCTTCAATTTTTTTTTTTTTCCAAAAGAAATAGTCTGTCTCAAATAAGGAGGAAGCAGATTGTTTAGTAAAAAAATTAACCCTCCTTCGTCTGCGAAACTGACTGACTAATAACTGTATTGGGGGTTAATAGTCCTATAATTGGACTAATAAAATTATTCGGGGGTCCTAGTATAGTAGAGGAGCGTTGTATGCAAGACACAGGAAATCCTTGTGCCACTCTGCTCAGCGCTGCTTACTCCCCGGCTGGAGGACTGCGTTCAGTTTGTAGAGTATAGTAGAGAAGTGAATTAGTCCTATAAAAGGAACCCCATTAATAAATAGCTGAAAAATAATGAATGTGATTGGTTTGAAATGGACTCTAGATTAAGAAAAAAAATTGAAAGTTTATTAGTATAACAACTGAAAAACAGAAATACAAAACAACCCCCCATGGTATTGGGGGTCACCATGACCCCTCATGTAAAGCAGCTCAACTAACAAAAATGGTACAGGGGGTCATGTTGACCCCCTCCAATCCCAGAAAAGAAGAGGAGGAGCCAGCACAAAAGTCTTGAGTTCACAGTAGGATGGCCAGATATGCCAATTTTAGAGGATATTTATGAAAAATACAGGTTGCAGGGCTTCACAAAGCTCATAGTAAATGTAGGGGTCATCAACACCCCCATGCAGAATGAATAAGTATTTTTCCAACACAAAGCTAATGGCTGTGATTAAAAAAAAAAGTGTCAAGAGTTCACTCTAAATAGGTCTTAACTGCTGTGTAAAGATAAGGAACAATAGAAGTTGGCAAGTTGATCTTTCACCGGGGGTCAGTGTAACCCCCCAAATCATTTAATGGTGATATTTTCCTAAACACACCACCAGTGACCTTTGTGAATTCAAACTAAGTGCTACATTTTGTCCTTCACCCTCATTGAGGGTTTTAATTAGGAGAGCAGGTGCTTGGTTAAGTTTCATTTCTTTAAAAGACACATGTATTCTAAGAATATACGTGCAAGGGGTCAACATGACCCCCAGTGCAAAGGGCATATAGTGCTTTCATTTCCCATTGACTTAATTGGGGTCGAAAGGACCCCTGATGGTGAAATGATAAAAACCTCCATTTTAAAAAAATGGTGAGGGGGGGAGGAACATGAAACAACACAGGACAGTTGACCTCACACTTCTTGAGGAATACATGGGGGGGCGGGGGGAGAAGTGGTTCGGGCTTGCCAAAACAGTTTTATGATTTTTTTAGCAGCCTTGGGGGCCATAGAGACCCACGATGAAGACGGAGGGTTAAGTACTCAACAAGAGTAAGATAGTTTATAAAGGGGGATAAGAAAACTGTAATAAAGAAAAAAAAAAAGGGAAAAGAAAAAAAAAATCTCTCTCTAATAAAAGTAAATTTAAAAAAATGAAGACATTATCTATTAATGTTAATTGCTTAAATAAGATCAGATATATGTTGCAGAAAGATAATGTAGATGTGGTTTTTATGCAGGAAACTCATAAAGTTAATATTAATTTATTAAAAATATTTAGAGGCACAATATATGAAGCCTCAGGAGGGGTTAAAAATGGTGTTTTGCTAGGGATCCGATTGGGTATAGAATTTCAGTTAATCGATATTAACAGAGACATTGAAGGTAGGTATTTGATGGTAAAAGGGATATTGGAAATGAGAAAAGTCACCTTAGTGTCAGTATATGCCCCAAATAGAGCTAATGTGGTGTTTTTTGAGTTATTAAAGCATTGAAGGATTTTGCTGAAGGGGATCTGCTGATAGCAGGAAATTTTAATCGGGTTATGAATTAAAAAATAGATGGAAAGGGTGAAAACAGACATGACGCTAACCACCCTTTAAACACCCTTGGTGGTCATTTATGCATGTTTCAGGGCTGCATAGGGCACCAATACAGCCCTGCAACATGCATAAATAACCACCAAGGGTGGTTAGCGTCATGTCTGTTTTCACCCAGAAAGTCAAATAAAGGAAAGGTTACCCGTAAAGGTGGGAAATTTCCTAAAGCATTTAAGAAATATTTGAATGATATGGGTCTCTGCGATATATGGAGACAGTTAAATCCAGAGTTAAGGGGGTTTACATATTTTTCTGCTCCTCATTATACCTTCTCAAGGATAGATACGATATTTGTCTCCTATTTGAGGCTTAAAGAGATAGATAGCTGTGAAATAACCGCTAGGATATACTTGGATCATGCTGCAGTTAAGTTAAAATGGGGTTGGAAGGGTAAGAATTGGCAGATGTGGAAACTAGATATGTTTTATATGTCTAATGCATCTATTAGGGACAGAATTAGGGAAGATATAAAGGACTTTTTTGAAATAAATAAAAATGGAGAAGTAGAAAGTGGAACATTGTGGGATGCATTTAAAGCATATGTGAGGGGCCGACTAATGAATTATATCAGTTATGAAAGAAAACGGGAGACTGGAGAGAGAAGGAATTATGGAAAACCTATTGGCTGCTGAAAGAGAACTTATTGATAATCCCTCAGATGAAAATTGGGGAAAAGTGAAATTGTATAGAGAAAGGATAACTTAGATATGTCGCAAATGGCTAATTTATTACATTTATACTAGACAACGTTTTTTTGAAGGAAAGGATAAGGCAAATAAGATGTTGGCCAGAAGGGTAAAAAAGAGGTGGGAAAAGGATAGAATTATGGAAATTAGGTTAGATTCTGCGGTGAAATTGGTGAAACAAAAGGATATAGTAGAAGCCTTTAAAGAATTTTATAGGAAATTATATTCCTCTGATGGTTTAGATGAATTAACTTTAAGGAAATTTCTAAGTAAGGTTGATTTACCTAGACTTTCAGATGAGTTTAGAGAAAGATTAGATGAAATAGTAGACCAAGGAAAAGTCAAAGCTGCAATAGATAGAATTAATATGGGAAAATCTCCAGGATTAGATGGGCTTCCGGGGGATTTTTATAAATTGTTTAAGAGAGAATTGTGAAAAGAAATAGCTGAAGTCTGTAACAAGGTAGTGTAAGGGGGGTGTCTAAGGGGGCAAGAGCAGGAAGGGGGGTAAGCGGGGGGAATCGGGGCAGGGAATCCGCCGTAGGGCCGTCTCTCCGAGGGTACACTTTCCTCCGATCAGAAGGCAACCCGTATCATCACAGGGGAGGAGAGAATTTGCCAGCGGAAGGTTAGCGAGCAAAGGGGGAATCCACATACTCTCCACACGCGCTGCCCAGGGCACCAGGGTGAGACGGGGGGGAGGATCCAGGTGGGAGGGTAAACA
>QEPC01015375.1:280359-291823 GCA_003113815.1 Sphenodon punctatus
CACACACACACACACACACACACACACACACACACACACACACACACACACACACACACACACACACACTCTGCCCACTCCCAAGAACTGCCCTATTGGATTAGACCGAGAGTCCACAAAAATAACTTCCTCCTTTTCCTAAGCAAGCACCTTAGTGACTGTATGTTAAAGGGGGCTATGGGAGGACAGGGAAATGGGGGCCCCAAATTTTATTTTTGGCCTGGGCCCCACAGATGCTAAGGCTGGCCCCTCACATCCCTTTCAGCCGTAACTTGGTTCCCATCTGGTGTCGCAGGCTCGGAGGCGGAGAGAAGCGAGGACGTTTGTGGCAGGGACGGTCTGCTGGCTGTGGGGAGCTTAAGCAGCCAGGGAGAGGTTCCTGCTTCCGGCCTGAGTGAGCAGGTGGACAGCAGCGTGTCTGAGCCCCTGGGCTCGGAAACTGACCAGCCCACGATCCCCCACTTGGTTGAGGATGACGTGGACCAACCAGCATGTTTCGCTGCTGGGTCCAGCGACGGTGTCGCTGCTCCCATCTCTCAGCCAGAGCCTGCAGAGGCGGAGCCCCTCCCCAGTGGCCCCTGTCCGCTTCCGTACATGCCCCATCTGGTACCCGGCACTGGTGAAGCAACCCCCACAGATGCTATCCCCTCTGATCAGAGCCCCCAGCACGGCCTGGAGGAGGAGGAGGAAGCAGAGAGTTCGCCAAATACTGAGCAAGCTGACGGACTAGCGCAGCCCCTGGGACTGGAGGGGGGGACCCTCCCCTCTGCACTGGAGTTGGACAGCGAGGGGCCCCCCAAAATGGATTTTGTTGATAACCGCATCAAAACCCTGGACGAGAAGCTGCGGACCCTGCTGTATCAGGAGCACAGCGCGTCCGGCACGTCCCCCGAGAGCCAGAAAGATCTGCAGAGCGTGGCCGAATCTCCCTTTTCCTCCTCCACCGAGGACACGCTCTCCTGCCCAGTCCCTGACGCGCCAGTGGCCAGCCCCTCCACAGACATCATGGAAAGCCCCGAGGAGCTTCCAGAGTCCCAGACTTCCCCTGGGCCTATGGAGAGTCAGCTGGCGAATTTGCCAATGCTGAGGAGGGATCCCAACATTACCACCTCCGCGCTCAGCGAACTCTGCTTGCATGTGAGTAAAGGCGGGGAGAGCAGCTGGGCTCCAAAACTGAGCATCCAGAATTACACTGGGATCAGGGTACACACCCTCCTGTCCTTAAAAGGTTAGGGGGAAACATCCCACTACATTGCAGGCTTCCTTGCCACTAGAATAACTTTATTAGGGCTTAGTTTCATGAATGCCTCTTGGAAGATAAGTACCTCCTACATCCCTTTTGCTTCCCCTTGGTTCCCACGAGCAGGGGATTAAAGCAGTGCTTACTTTGTTCTTTTAAAGTAAGATGCTGGGGCTCAGGCTGTCCTGCCCCTAGAATCTGGATGCATTGGGGTGGGGTATACAGAGGAGCTGGTGGAGTTGCCCTTCTAAGCCGCACTGCCCCAGGACCCAGAACAGTCCCTGCCAACGAGCTGCTGAGTGGGCAGTAGCAGCCCCAACCCCGTCTTGGGCCACGTTCTGAGAAAACAGAGACAACCAAAGTATCTACCTCGATTTCATTAAATCAAAGCAACTACTCCGCTTTGGCAGCGTTAGTCTGGGGTGTGGATGGACTCGGAGACCAGGTCAGGACTGAGTGGTTGGAGAGGTCCAGGATTTGAAGCAGGCTGAGGCAAAGGGTTCAGAGCAGGGACCAGGCCAGAACGCAGGCAGGAAGGAGATCAGGTCAGGGCAATTAATCTGGTGCTACTGGCTGGCAGCCAACCAGGAAACTCAGGGTGTGTTGCAAGGGCTGGGATGGCCAGGAAGAGGGGTGTGACTAAGGGGAGGGCTTTCAGGGCAGCATTGCAGGCTGAGCCAGGCAGCAGCAGCAGTGATGCTGAGCAGCTAGCGCTACTCCAGAAGCCATGGGGACATGAGTTCGAGACCTGGGTCCTGTCTGACGAACAGCAGAAACAAAAGGCGTGCTGCATCAGTCCCCCCACCCTACCAGCTAAGACGTAATAATCACAGAACCGAGGTTGCCACCCTCATAAGAACATAAGCAGTGCTGTACTGGGTCAGTCAGACCAATGGTCCATCAAGCCCAGCGTCCTGTCTCTGACAGGGGCCAATCTCAGTCTCACGGCAGAAGTCCCCAACAGGTCACAATGGAGGGATCCATTCCCTGCCGTTCTCTCCCAGCTCCCGACACTCAGAGGCGACATTCCCCAATCCTACCTGGCCAATAGCTGCGAATGGACCGATCCTCCAGAAACGTGTCCAACCCTTTCTTAACCCCAGCTCTACGGCGGGCCTTAATCACATCTTCTGCCACCAATTCCACAACTTAATTGTGCGTTGAGTGAAAAAATACTAATCTGCTGCCCGTTAGTGTCATGGCGTGTCCGCTAGTTCCAGCGCTATTTGAGAGGGTAAATAACCGTTCTCTATTAACGTGCTACGCCCCGCTCATGATTTTATAAACTTCTCTCCTATCCCCTCTCGGATGTCTCTTCTCCAAGCAGAAGAGCCCCAGCCTCCCCAGCCTCTCCTCGTACGGAAGCCGTTCCAGACCCCTAATGTTTTTGTTGCCCTTCTCTGCATCTTTTCTAGTTCTACTGTATCTTTTTTTGAGATGGGGCGACCAGAACGGCACGCAGCAGTCAAGGTGTGGTCGCACCATGGATTTATATAGGGGCATTATGATGTTTTCAGTTTTATTCTCTGTCCCTTTCTGAACGATTCCTAACATTCCGTTCGCTTTTTTTGACGGCTGCCGCCGCCGCCGCCGCACACTAAGCTGAGGTTTCCAACGTCTTGTCCACAATGACTCCCGAGATCCTGCGGTAACTCCCAGTTTAGAACCCAGCATCGTGGACATAAAGTTTGGGTTGTTATTCCCTATGGGCCTCCCTTTGCACTTCTCCACATTGAATCTCATCTGCCATTTAGATGCCCAGGCCCCCAGTCTCGCAAGATCCCCCTGCAGTTCTTCACAGTGTGCTCGGGTTTGTGCTGCCTTGAATAACTGGGTGTTTTTACTGCCCCATTCCCCTTCCTCTCTGAAACTGAGCTAAGCACGTGCACCTGAAGGGGTCGGAAAAGAGCTCCGGGAATCCTCTAGTTCAGCCTGTGGGGCTGGGAGAGCCTCTGTAGGAGGGGGAGATTCTTCAGCTTGGAGGAGAATGACTCAGTAAGGGGGTGGGGTACGATGGAGGCTTATAAAACCACAAGCGACACAGAGAGGGACTAGGGAGCTTAATGCAAGAACTAGGGGGAATTAACACCCAGGGATCTCATTGCCGTGGGATGCTTTGGAGATCAGTATTAGAGCTTAGTTCTAAAAAGAACTAGCTAAGTTCATTGGAGGGCTTTTGACTATCAGTCCAGGCACGCAGGAGGTGAACAGCAAGGGAAGACATCACTCCAGTAAATAACTAAATACATTCCCTATGTTTTGTGGCAGCTGCTAGGAACAGCAGCTCCGCCTGCACAAGGACAGAAGGGAGAGAAGCGGGGGGGAGGGGAGAGAAGGGTATTAACGTAAGCCAGCGGTGGGGAAGCTTTTCCCTTTCAGGGGCCACTTTGAAAATAAGTCCAAGCTCCAAGGGCCGCAGAGAAGTTGAGGACAGGGGAGTGCGCTCAGAAAGAGAAGGGTCCAGATTCTCCATCTGTCCCTTCTCTCCTTGTGGGCAGGTCCTCCTCTCTGCCCCCTTCCCCTGAGCTCAGTCTGTTGTCAGTGCTTTGGGGGGAGGAACTGGATCCAGGGGCCAGATTCAGGCACTGGAAAGGGGCCAAATAAAAACTTCTTCGCTCCCCTCTCCTCCCCTTTTGTCTCGTTCAGGAGGTGTCTCCGGAGGCCCCAGTTCCTGAGAACCCCGAGGCCTTTCCCTCTTCAGCATCGAGCGGGGGAGCCGTGCACCTGCATGCAGGAGGTGGATATTTTGGCCTAAGCTTTACTTGCCCTAGTCTAAAAAACCCCATTAGCAAGAAATCCTGGACCCGCAAATTAAAAAGCTGGGCGTACAGGCTACGGCAGACCAGCTTTTTCAAGAGATCAAAAGTCCGTCAAGGTAGTGTGCTTACAGTCAGGGACATAGCCCTAGGTAACATCCTCTTTGATTTCTTTCTGTCCCTTTTCTTTTTGGATTTGTCATTTCTCCCCCCACCGCCCCCCTCTCCGCCTAGCTCATCCGTGTAACATTTCACTTAATTGAACGGCCATCGCCACTTTGGTTTCCTCCTCTTTTGCTCACGTAAGTTTTCTTTGCACCTGTGGTTTGTTTGTTTTTTAATCATTCCACCTAGAAGCTTAGGTCTTGGGATACCGAGAGCGGCGTTTTGGGCTAGAGTCGGGGGGGAGGGGGGAAACGTGTCTGTAAAATAAAATGAAAACGAACAGAATGACAACGTCGCGCAATGTTAAATAATGCTTTTGTTGTCACTGTCTCTCTCGTGGGTTTAATCTTCACCAGCCATGTTCCCTTCTCTCTCTCTCTCTCTCTCTCTCTCTCTCTCCTTTTTAAAATAAAAATAAAAATTGGCCAAACGACAGCCGAGGCAGAGGAGGCGAGAATGGAAATTGCTCCAGATCACATTTCCCTCCCTGGCCAATTTATGGTGGAGAAAAAGGCAATTGGCCGATCAAAATCAGCTGCCGGGTCTTTCCAACGAGGCCGCTTTCAGGTGGGTATTTTTCCGCGGTCCACAGAAACTCACTCCCCTACCAGAGCGGATAGAATCCAGGAGTTCTGGGTCCCAGTCTCCCTGCTCTAATCCACTAGCCCCCACTCCCCTCCCAGAGAACCCAGGAGTCCTGACTCCCAGCCCCCCCTGCTCTAACCCACTAGCCCCCACTCCCCTCCCAGAGAGAGCCGGGAAGAGACACCAGGCATGCTGGCCTTACCTCGTCCATGTCACCTGTAGGCTCCTCTATTTCCCAAGCACCTAAAGCTCTATACCTACTTGTGGGACAGCCTCATCCCTTGTGACCTGGATCAACCTCTGTGTTTGGCTGGGGACGCCCGCTTGGGGGTTTCCCAGGTGCCTACTTTCGAGTGGGCGTTCTCGGTGACTGCGCCCTGGCTCTGGAACTCCCTCTCAACGGAGATGCACCTCTCTCCGGATCTCTCCTCCTTCTGTAGACACTGTAAGACCTGGCTTTTCCGCCAGGCATTTGGTGAGAGGGACGCGTAGTAGGTGGGAGTTTTTAATGTGGAGGCTTCTTACCTGGAGCACTTTTATTGGGGATTTTGTTGTTGATGATGATAGTTTTATTATATTCTATTTGTGTGTGTTATATACCGTACACCGGCCCGGGCTGCCATTAGGCAGGAGGGGCAGTGTAAAAATAATAAATAATTTCCCATGTCTCCTTTTCGGTGCCTCTCAGGTCATCACGGTGCCTCAGCATCTGGCTTCTTGTGACACGGAGAGCGAGCCGGGGGAGGAGAAGCTCCCCTCCTCAAGGCCCGAGGCAGAAGAGCAGGTCGCCCCCAGCCTCCTTTTGGCCGGCGAAATGGACGCATCCTCCATCACCCCCGAGCGGGAGCTGGAGGAGACCTCGGCCACTGGCGGCAGCAGCACGCAGTCCTGCTCCAAGCCCTGGGCCCAGGGGCGCAGCGTGCGCAATCAGCCTAGCTCCGACAGCGAGCTCTCTGCCCCCATGGGGGGTAGCGGTGTGGAGGGCAGAGAGTGGCACCAGCCCTCCCAGGAGGAGCGGGGTGGGGGCGGCCTGACGAAGCGGCGCAGCTCCCTCTTTTACTCCCCCTCCTCCCCCATGAGCAGTGATGACGAGTCCGAAATAGAGGACGAGGATCTGAAGGTGGAGCTGCAGCGTCTGCGCGAGAAGTAAGTGCTGCGGGGCGCCCACGCCGGGAGAGGCCCTTTCCCCACTCCCATCCCCAGTCAGAACGCCCATGCATGATATAGGTGGAAGCTCCTCTTCTCCTGTGGGGCTGTAGCTGGCCTCCCCATCCCCATGAGCTGTGGGGCTGGGATTGGACCCCCCCCCCCGGGGGGTTGCACAGGGCAGTTTGCCCCTCAGATCTAATAGCTCAGGCTTTCTGCAGAGTTGTGCAGACGTTAGGCTAGCTCCTGTTTTCAGAGCTACGGGCTCAGGGTCTCTGCAGATCCAGGCAGGGGGCAGGACGGCTCCCCTTTTCAGAGCTGTGGGCTCAGGCTCTCTGCAGATCCAGGCAGGGGGCAGGACGGCTCCCCTTTTCAGAGCTGTGGGCTCAGGCTCTCTGCAGATCCAGGCAGGGGGCAGGACGGCTCCCCTTTTCAGAGCTGTGGGCTCAGGCTCTCTGCAGATCCAGGCAGGGGGCAGGACGGCTCCCCTTTTCAGAGCTGTGGGCTCAGGCTCTCTGCAGATCCAGGCAGGACGGCTCCCCTTTTCAGAGCTGTGGGCTCAGGCTCTCTGCAGATCCAGGCAGGGGGCAGGACGGCTCCCCTTTTCAGAGCTGTGGGCTCAGGCTCTCTGCAGATCCAGGCAGGACGGCTCCCCTTTTCAGAGCTGTGGGCTCAGGCTCTCTGCAGATCCAGGCAGGGGGCAGGACGGCTCCCCTTTTCAGAGCTACAGGCTCAGGCTCTCTGCAGACTGAGGCAGGCATTGGGGCGGCTCCTCCCCTCTCAGAGCTGTGGGTTTTGGCAGGTGTCGGGGCAGCTCCCCCTCTCAGAGCTACTGGTTCAGGCTCTCTGTAGACTCAGGCAGGCGTTATTTACATTCAGGGCAGTTTCCCCCTTTCAAGCTAGGTCTCTGCTCTTGAGGAGCTATTGAAGGGCAAGCAATAACGAACCCCCTTATACTGTCTCATCCTTCAGGGTCCCTCTCCTCCCCTTGTAACGAAGCTAACTCTGCGATTTCTCTGCTTTGCAAATGTCTCCTTGTCTGTCCCTATGTTCCCTCCTCCCTCCCCCAAATGTCTGCCCAAGATTGTAAGCTCCCTGGGACAGTGATCTGTCTCCAGCTGATGACTGCTCAGGCCGAGGCACGTTGCTGGCATTATGGAAATGACACGTCCTCCTTTCTCCCCCTGTGCGTGCAGACACATTCAGGAGGTGGTGACCCTGCAGGCCCAGCAGAACCGGGAGCTGCAGGATCTCTACGAGCGTCTCCGCTCCATCAAGGACAGCAACTCTGATTTCTCGTCCGAGATCTCCCTCCAGCCGACCTCCCCGCGCCGGCCCAGGTCTTTCAAGAGCAAGCTGCGCAGCCGGCCCCAGTCCCTGGCACACGTCGACAACGGGATCGTGGCTGCAGGTAACTAGTGGGGGCGGTGGGAGTTGACTGCACTGGTTTTCTTGCACACAAAGAAACACGACTTCCCCCCAGGAAGGTAGAATTGGTATCGTCCGTGGGGCGGGGAACCTTTTCCCTCCCAGGAGCCACTTTGAAAATGAGCACAAGCTCTGAGGACCGCGTAGAAGTTGGGGCCGGGAATACTTAAGCAGTGCGCTTAGGAAAAGAAGAGTCCAGATTGTGGCTCTGTGCCCTCACCTTGTGTGCAGGGTCTCCTCTCTCCCCATGTTTCCTGAGCTCAGTCTGGCAGTGTTTGGGAGTAGGAATTGGAGATTCAGGAACTGGAAAGGGACCACGTGAAAACTGGCAGCAGCAGGCTATGTTTGGGCCCCCGGGCCTGAGGTCCCCGACAGCGATATAGTCTTTATAGAGGTCTACGTATGGGCTAATTTGCAAGGGAGAGTTTCAGTGCTGTACGTGCCACCCCACCCCACCCTTGCCTGGACTGTCTCCCCCACAAATCCTTCTGACAGCCCCAGGGGACACTCTGGCTCTTGAAGCATGAAGATTCTTTAAGATCCCGGTCAGAATCCCAGCCTCGAGGCAGCAGCACCAAACGGGCTGGGGGTGGGGTGTCCGGCTCAGGGACAGAACCCTGGACGTCCACGCTACCAAGTCCAGAGGTGAGGCCAGGTCCATAGCAGAGGTCGTAAGAGTCAGCAGAGGCATTCGGCTTCTGTGGTGGAATTTGCTGGGTTAGAGCCATCCCCTTGGCTCTATTTGGAAACCCCTAAGCTTTACGGGGTTGGGTTCCAGACCTGCAGGCATTAGGTCTTGGCAATCCCTCTCTCTGGGACTTGCCTCCAGGCTCTGAAACTTCTTCAGATGAAGACTGTTCCTATCCCCCTACCCTGTCTCCTTCCCTTGCTATCTTGGCAGTTGGATACAAAACCCCAGCCCCACTGTCAAGTGGGCTCCTCCCCCAACCCCTTCCTTGTGTCTGCTCCTCGCACACCCCTTCGAGGGAACTTCCTCACAGCTGAGCTGGGAATGGGGAAGAGGGGTTGGAGGCCCTGATACCCCAAGTACTTAGGCCCGGGTGCCGCAGTGGGAAGCGGGATGGAGCTGGGAGTCTCGAGTTTGAATTCCGCTCTCTCTGAGTGTCTTTGGACAAGACAATGCGACCCCCGTGACAGACCCCCCCCCCCCTCCCCCCCCCCCCCCTCGGGTGTGTGTGTGTGTGTGTCTCCGTCTTACAGAGATTGGGCGGGTTGGAATCCTCTTGGCCTCGACCTCCCCATTTCACCCTCCCTCTCCAAGACCATTGCTTTTAATTCCATGTCTTGTTTCCCCCTTCCGACCCCAAGAATGCTGCTGCGCGACCACCGCCGCCTCCGTGATCGACTATCAGCTCAGCATCCAGGCCCACCTGCTGCACCAGAGCTGCTCGCAAGGAGAGACCAACCAAGGTACTTGCCGCCTTCCGCCTCCAGCCTGCTCTTCCCGAGACTGCTCCCCCTCCCTTTGTTTGTGTCTTGATCTCACCTTGAACGTGGAACCCCAGCACAGAAAAGTGGGGAGCTAGAATGTCCTGTCTCTTTATATAATGTATTTATATTTCGAGCTGACGCAAACAGCTAAAAGCCTACTTGCGAGAAATTTTCCAGTATCAAGAATTGGGACTGATTTCTCAACTGTTTCTCGACATGGACGTGATTTCTTGTTACTCGATTACCAGGAAATAACATCCTGGTTTACCTACTTAGCGCGTACCGCTTACCGCATTAATGTACCACTTACCACATTACCGAGGGTACCGTTTTACTTCCGGGTTTTTGTCCATTAGTGGTTTTCCTCCTTGAGAAAACGGGCCTGCTTTGTCACCCAGGCGTCTGCCATCCCCAAACGCAGACTGCCCTGCCCAGAGGGAAATCTAGCAAGAGATCCGGTGATAAGGAGCAGAGAACCCCAAACCAGGTGCAGCATTGCTCTAAGGACAGGATGGCTGAGGATTGTGAATCAGGCAGCCCAATCCATGCCAGATGCCGCTCCTCTGCAATTCCCAGACATGCTGCCCAATGGAAAAAGAAAAAGGAAAAAAAAAAAGTCCATGCCCATGATGGGGGATTAGCAAAATGTGAGAATTTGAGAAACACAGAAATACTCCGTAGAACTTGCATGTTACATACCACAAAGATCAAAGACTTGCACGTGCCAGGCACACACTTACCCCTCGCAGCCACTGCAAAGTCACCAGCAAAAGTGGGGGGGGAGGGGGAATGGGATTGGCTGGAATGGCTTTTATCAATCCAAATGTCCCGTGCCCCGCAATTCTGAATTGGCCCCTGGCAAACGGAAGAGCTTGGCCTTGCCAATCAGAACGGTCCCCTCCAGAGTGTTGGCCAAAAAAGGAAGAATCGAATTCAGCGACAACTGGCATCAGTATTATGTCAGAACTTTATGGCAAAGTGCTAAACGGTACGACAGGATCCTCGTAAACAAACGATTGGTAAAAACGAGAATTGAAATCTTAATCAAGACATTCCCGAGTACCTTGAAGTGCTTGATTCATCTGAGCTGGGACTGAGAACTGGGATTTTGATGAGATTACTCGCATTGCAAAAATCTCATTTCAACCTTTTATTATTATATCACATTTATTAACCCCCATCTTATCCCAAAGATGGCTCAGGATGGCTTACGATAATAAAACAATCTTAATTTAAACTACGTATAAACAAACAAAGCCCCCATACCCAACCACCTCATGCGCCCCCTCCCACATCTCTCACCCAAAGGAGTTCCCTCTTCCAAGAAAGTGTGCAGCTAATCCGACACCCCCATCTCTCATCCATTGGGGGGGATGGGATTCTCCCTGGTCTTCCCACCCAGACCGCACCCCTCACTGGCATCAAGCTGTTTGTTCGGACCAGCAGAGCTCTCCCCTCCCTGACTTTCATCCTGTTAATAGATCTGGTGTGTTCCCTTTGACTCCCAGGGTTGGGGGCTCATGACTTATCCACCCTCCCTGCTACCCCACCTTTCCCTCCGCTGCCCCATCGCCTTAATAAGCCTACTGCAAAATATCAACCTTAAATTTTAAAACGCTCCTAAATACGGATACATCCCCCCCACCCCACCCCCCGGGGCATACCTAGGTTGGAATAGGCCCTGGTGTGAAAGAGGGAAGGGGGGGAACCCCATTCCCCCTCTCTCCTAGCAGTAGGGGCTGCAGCTGCCCCACCTTAGTCTCATAACCTAGGTCCTTGTCCATCCCACCCACTCCTTCTCTCCTAGCTATCACCTAAGAGAGTAGCATCCCCCTCCCCCCATCTGGTCCAACTTTGTGGGGGCAGTTTCAGGAAGTGACGCCGGCCGATGCGGTGGATGTCCTGAGGTCTGCGAGCCACCTGTTGTGAACTTGATCCGTGCCCGTCCTGGCTGGTGAAAGCCTCCAGGGAGACGTTGGGCACGGTGCTGGCGAGAGTAGTTAACGCGTCCCTGCAGCAGGGGAGGTTGTCACCTAGCCTCAAGGAGGCTGTGGGGCGCCCCCTGCTGAAGAAACCATCTTTGGACGTGGACGCACTCGCCAGTTACCGACCCGTCCACGTCCAAAGATGGACGCACTCGCCATCTTTGGAGTGCGCATCTGCGCTTTATCCTGCGGCGTTCCACAGGGTTTCATTCTGTCTCCATTATTATTTAATGTTTACATGCAGCCCTTGGGGGAGATCGTGAGAGGGTTCGGGGTGCGATGTCACCAATATGCTGATGATACTCAGCTGTACCTCTCTCTTTCAGCGGACCCAGACCCGGCTGTCTCGGTGCTATCCCAGTGTCTGGAGGCCGTGGCGGAGTGGATGTGGCAGAGCAGACTGAAGCTCAACCCCGATAAGACGGAGGTGATGTTGGTGGCGAGAGCGAGGGAGGTGCCGGCCCCCCTCATTGGGGGGGTTCTCCCTCCTATAGCTCAGCAGGTCCGGAGTCTGGGGGTGATATTGGACGCAGATCTCCGCCTGGAGCGGCAGGTGGAGGTAGTGGTGAAGGCTGCTTTCCACCAGTTATATCTGGTGCGGAGGCTGCGTCTGTTCGTCTCTGGCCCGGACCTGGCCTCCCTCATCCATGCCTTCGTCACCTCGAGGCTGGACTACTGCAACGCGCTCTACGTGGGGCTGCCCTTGT